>OU898285.1:10174085-10774085 GCA_918026665.1 Diabrotica balteata | reverse complement strand
AACTGATCTGCTTGGCTAACACGTTGTCAACCAAAATCAGGTGGCGAGTAAAATATTACGCGTCTATTGGCGGATTGGAAGTGTTGGCTTTTGCATTTAAAACGAGAATGGGCCTGTCGGTATTTGCATCTAAGGTACATTTCTGGGAGCCCATAATTATCGGATATGTCGGGATTTGCTTGATAAATGTATTATGGACTTGTAGGTTTATGTATTTCAAATTCTTATATCTAGACTTCGGCAAATATGCATATTGCATATTTTGCATATTGTGCATATTTTATGAAAATATTTCATATTTTGGCATATTTGTATAAAAGTTTGCATAAAGTGCATAAAAGTTCAGATTTTTATACTGTATTTGAAAATTTTTAAACATACCAATTTATTTCAATTCTTGTATAAAATTTTGTAGTCATTTTAATGAAGAAATGATCTAAGTACGTAATCTCTACAGGTACAAAACATTTACAATTTCAAAGAAGATCAATTTAAGTAGCCCTCAACATTCTTAGAAAGTCTCGGTCACTGAGGCATTCAGTTATTGGATAATCGCTAAGGGTTCGCTCATTTGCATTTTATGATTTAATCCCCAAATCTATCTACAATTTATTGTATCTTAACAGCAGGTAAACGGCTAATAGTTTTGTTCCTAATTTAGGGATTTTCCAAAATCTCCCAGTTTATTAAATTAGGTACCTAAACATTTCTAATTTGATGCTGAGATTTGTAAATCATTTTTGTTTTGATATGCAAAGCGTAAACACTCGTTGTGCGTAACAAAAAGGAAGATTGTGATTTTATAATGCCTAAAACAACTAGTGCTTCAACTTGGATTAAACCTTATAAAGAGCTGTCTATGGATATGGGAAAAATCTACTGTTTAGTCTGTGGCAAAATTGTAAGTATCTAATATTTTCTATTAAATATCTAATATTTCATACATACAGGGTGTTTCCAAATGACACTTACAACGTTTGACTGTAGATACTTCTCGAAAAATTGAACAAAACGATATAGTTAATGAGGGGCCAAACTTATTTACTTTTCGAGATACAGGGTGTAAAAATTAAAAAAAATTAAATTCTTTTAGTTAATAACAACAATAACTTTAAAACCAATAAACGTATTTACTTGAAATTTAGTACTCGTAGGTTGTTTTTAAATGAAAAATAGCTTCCTTTAGTGAAAAAAAAAATTATCCATGGTACAATACAATGGTGTGTATTTAGAAAAAATTTTCACCTTTACTTTTTTTTAGGAAGTCAGCTATTTTAAAACACAATTATTTTTATTGTGATTGAATTAACAAAAAAAACTTTTGTTGAATTTTAAAATAAGTTATATAATGTACTATAAGAATCTCCTATAAGAATTCAACTTTATAAAGAAATGCTACCTAACATTCCTCTTCCACCACAACCTATTTTAACGCGATGGGGAACATGGTTAGAAGCAGCTAATTTTTATGCAGATCATTTTGTTAAAATAAAGAACATAATTGATACGTTAACAGATGAAAGTTCCCAATCTCTTTTGAATTCTAAACAAACTTTTCAGAGTAACTTGCTTCAACAAGAACTTTCATTTATAAATTCAAATTTTAGTTTTGTTCAAAAAACAATTACTCAGTTAGAATCACCAAAACTGTCATTTTTCGAAAGTACAGCATTAATAAAAGAATTTGCGTCATGTTGTCGGAACGTTAGAGGTAATATTGGAAAAGATATTTTAAAAAAATGTGAAGCTACTATGGAAAAAAATAAAGGTTACCATATTCTTTCTGAAGTAGTCAGTGTTCTAGCTGGAAATATTTCGGAAACAATTAATTTAGAACCAAATGTTTTGGTTAGTTTGAAAAATGCTCCCGTTACATCAGTTGATGTTAAACGAAGTTTTTCCATATATAAATATATGTACTCAGACAGAAGCCACAAGTTTTTGTTAGAAAATTTTGAACACCACTTGGTCATTTATTGTTACCATAATTCTAAATAAGTTTATTCATACTTAAAAATGATGTAGTTACTTAAAATAAATGTAAATCTTAATGAATAGTAGGAAATATTTAGTTATGTACACTTTTTTTTTTAAATACAATTGTTACTATTTTAAGATTTTTTTATTTATTTGTATGCATATTTTGTAAAATATTTGCATATTTTCGGGTAAACACGTGCATATTTATGCGCATATTTTCTACATTTTTATTTGCATATTTGCCGAAGTCTACTTATATCTAATAAAAAGTTTTTGAAAAAATTTGAAAAAAAAGTCACTTGTCGGGTTTTGAATCTAGGCGACTGAAATATGAAAGCTGAGTTATACTTGGAAAAGACCCAACGAATGCCTATTTTGTAATTCGTTATAATTCCGGTTCTAATCGTTAGATCAAAGTTTTCTAAGCGCAAGTTTGTTCATTTTTTCAAAGGGAATAAAATATTCTCATGAGATTTTTTTGTATAATTACTATCAAGATTATAATTACTATCATTTTTTTTGTTGTATTCTTTCGACCATTTCGAACAAAATAAGTCTTGACCATTTTCGAGTTATAAACAATTTAAAACTAAAAAAGCGCAACTTCATTAGTTAGCAAAGTTTATTTTATCCATTATAAACAGTTAGATAAAATTTTGTTCAGACCGAAAACTTTTTTTTTAAATTAATTTAATTAAAATAACGAAGTTGAAAATAAGGATTACAAATAGTAAATAAAATATAGGAAGTCTATATTTTTATGATGAGCTGTTTCTTTCTAGCCATTCCTTATTCTTCATTTAGTTAATAATTTGTACTTGTCAGAGGAAGTTTCCGCTACTTTTACGGTGAAATTTTTATACTATTTCAGACGATTGTCAGCAGAGAAAAGTTCGACCACTAATAAAAAAAGAAAGGTACACGTAATTGCCATTTAGAACTTATTCAGTTTGATAAGGCTTTTTCAATTGTTCCAAATCAATTAATTAGTGACCTCAGGTCTACTGGTGTATATAGTGAGCCAGGTGAAATTTTTCTCACTCTCTCATTCATGAAATTTCGATGTGGATAGGTATTTAAATGTGACGTTAAAATAAAAGAATCTCACTAAAAACATTTAAAGTATCCAATGGAGGGGAATTTTAAAAATAGTTTAACACTTATCCGGGCAACACATTTTACTCACGTAACCGGACAACTCGGGTCTATTGGACCCACCACTGTTCTTGAATGTACTATTCATATTTATCCATATATTTTAATATTCTTTTTTGATTTTTTATTAAAGTTAAACTTAAATTATCTAGATTAAAAAAAAAGCTGCCATAGAACATTCCAGAGGTACTTTTCAGTGCGTCACAGTTTTTCGATTTCTTTCTAACGCATTAAGTTGAATGTGACGAAGAAAGCGGTAGTTCCGTGATTAAACAGAACAATATTGCAGCGTTAGAATAAGCTTAAATACATAAGCGGTTCTTTCCTAACCTACGTTTGATTAGTTGATATTTAGATGAGCGCTTTCTCTAGCCAATCAAATACGCCTATTACTGACAGTTGACGTAAAATTTTGTCCATGCTGGCCGTTCTTTCGAAGTGTTCCAACAGCAAGTGACGGCTGTCGTTCAGGTCAGTATTTGCAAAGAATATAGATGATATATAATATATTTATATTCTTTGGTATTTGTTTTGTATAATTTTATTTTGTATTTTGTTTTACATAGTATTGTGATTGTGGTTTTATTTGTATTTGTACAAGATGGCAAGATATACGAAAAAAGAACAAGTTCTAATATTAAAATTGCTTCAATATTTTAAATTGGAAAAGGAAGCTGGACAAACATTATTACCAATTTCTGCTGGTCGTAAAGTAAGTTGAAAATTACCCTGAAACTAAAATTGTTTTATTTACTGTTTATTTTAGCGTGTTGCTGAGGCGTTAAAAATTTTTTTGCCAACCATAAGGGGATTTGCAAATGAAGAAATACAAAAAGATTCTGATTATACCAATAAAGTAAGCAAATCAGTAGCCACTAGTTGTGAACCTAATTTGATTTTAAATAAATACCAACATACCATTAGGACTTATTAATGAGTAGGAGAAACTTATTAATGAGTATTGGGAGACTGCTAAAAGGGCGTCCTGTAATGGGGACATTAGTTATTTGTATGGTATTTTTCAAAACACCATTTAATACACATAGTTTTTTCACCATATTGCGACCTTTGTATCTACTTGACCTAGTGGTTCAATGGTATCATAATTGGATAACATAGAACGCTATTGTCATACCATTTAACACACAAGATTTCATTAGTTTTGTCAAATCTATAATCATATGCATTTTTCTTCATTAGCTTTCTTCATTACTGGACATTTTACAGTTCCTGTTGCCTTTACATTTTTTTGTTTCAGATTAGTTACTTCATTAGTTGATATGACATGAAATGTTTATCGAAAAAACTTCATTTGTAGATGGTTCAGGCAACTATTAACTGTTTAGCTAAGTTATGATCAAAATCCTTCACCATGGAATTGTCTAAGGAAATATCTTTATAGAAACATCCCCACTGGCAGTATTTTTCTATAATTTTATCTGCTAAAAGTCTAATTTTTTACATACAAACTGTAGAATCGCCTATTTTGACTTTATCCGCTAGATGAACAAACTTTGTTATTTATAAATAAAATTTGTCTCTGCTCAAAACACTGTAAACACAGGAAATTCCTATGTCTTCATCCAATGACCTGATCTAATTTCATTTCTAGATGGTTCAGCCCTATGTTTCAAAAGATCAATTACTACTTAAGCTCCAAGTGGTATTTTTTTATTATCTTCAATATCATTCGTTTTTTTTTTTCGCAACAAACATGAGAACCATAATCATATCCAGTAGAACCAGTTATCATCCAATTCTTATATCCAAATCTGACTGGCTCCTCTCTAATTAATGTTTTGCTAGGTTATGACCGAAATATTTCACCATGAATTTGTCTAAGGATATTTTAATGAAACTCTCCACTGGCAGTATTTTTCTATAATTTTCTATTACACTGATATTCAATTTCTACTTTTCAGTGTTTTCAATAAACTATTATTATTACACATTAGTGAATAAATAGATTTTATGATTAGAATTATATTTTATTTATGTAATTAATTTAGAAGTTACCTAATAAATTGTTGAAAACAGTCTTTTTTGTGTTATTTATACTATGGCCAAAAAGCAGCAGTGAGAATAGAAGAAATAACATTAGATGAAATAGAAGTACAAAGAGTTGTTCGACAAGGGTGTATACATACACCAGTATTATTTAATATGTATACTTGGAAGACATATTAAGTAAGGCAATGGATTAACGAAACGTAGACATTAGAATTAATGACATGAAAATAAATAACCTGAGATATACTGATGATACAGTTCTTTTAGCCGAATCACATGAAGACCTGCTTAGGTCACCTTAATTAGGTGACCGCAGTAAGCGAAGAAGAATATGGACCATCACTCAACAGAGCAAGAAATATATGATAATAACAAACACAACTCAGGAAATTCGTGAGATATATGTACAGAATCAGCCTATTGAAATAATAAGAGAATACAAATACCTAGATACAACTATTAATGAAAACAATGACAGCTCTCAAGAAATACGAATCAGAATCAAACAGGCCAGAAGCGCATTTACAAGAATACAAAGGCTTCTCTGCTGTAGAAACCTTAAGTTAAAAATACGACTGCTGAGGTGCTACGTGCTATCCGTATTATAATACGTGATGAAAGCGTGGACACTGAAGAAAATTCACGTGAGGAGACTGAAGGCATTCGAGATGTGGATGTAACGAAGAGTACTAGAGATCTCAAGGGTAGATGGAATAACCAACGTTGAGGTGATGTGACGCATGCATAAGGAAAGAGAAGTACTAACAATTAAGAGGAGAAAAGTGGGATATATGGGTCATGTGATGAGAGGAAATAAATATCTAATACTCCAGGTTATTATGCAAGGAAAAATTTGGAGAAAAAGATCCATAGGAAGAAGACGTAACTCATGTAATAACGACTTATTTAGAGCCGCTTTCTTAAAATTAAAAATCGCTGTGACAATTGCCAACTTTCGACGAGCAGACAGCCTATTGAGAAGAAGAAGGTACAAAAATTCAATAAATGAATCATTTTGTCGTCAATTTCGAATGTTTCCATATTTATAAATTTAATAAACAATATTGTTTACTTTTTATTAATATACGGGATTACCCCCTGTGGCTAAGTACGATCCTGGTATCTGTCAGATTCTTCAATAATTATATGAAATAATGCTCGACACACCTAATTCATTCTATGACGTCATAATTAATAACGCACTGAAAAGTACCTCTGGGATGTACTTTACAGTATGAGGTCTACCTTGAGGGTGCGATCTACCTGAAGGTTTTGCACAAAATAATGAAAAGCAAGAAAACTTTTGTAGAAAAAATATTTATTCACAAGTAACAAACATTTAGATCCAAATAAAGACCTAATTAATAAATAAATAAAAACTTTTGTAAATCTGCCAGACCATTTTATTTGAAAAGAGGAGTTGATGTTTACGCATACCCTGGAAAAGGACTACGGTGTTGTTGTCTTTCATTATTATGTGAAAACCCATCTGAGAAAAGATTATGGTAATTAGCAGCTTAGTAAGTATCGACAGTACCGTAGTACTTGATAACATCCAAAATGTAGGAAATTATGGGTTAGGTATTAGAAACAGCCGAGGCAAACGTTTAACAGATTTTACAACCGAAAACAGTTTGGCCATTGTAAACACAATGTTCAAACATTATGCCCGTCGTTTATCGACGTGGACCAGCCCAAAATGGAGAATACAAGAACCAAATCGACTACATATTGATTAGAAACAGATGGAAGACATATTTACAAACGAAAAAACTACACCAAGAGCTGAATGTAGATTCGATCATAAATTATTATGGACTTGTTTCAAGATAAAGCTAAAAAGAACAATACCGCACCAAAATTAAAATTTTGGTAAACACCAAAATGTGTCTGTGATCACTTTGTTCCTATATATAGACAAAAATCACCGTTAATGAAGGATTGTTAAAATCATGAGTTAAACTTATGGTCAGTTACATTAAGCTAATCCAGCACTGCATTGGTGCAAGGATTTCAACTGACTGGACTAACTCAACGGTTAGAAATCATTTCCAGAAATTTCGTGACATTCCATTGTTGAATAAATTGAGTAAATCAACTTGACGAGGAAATATTTTGAAATAGATTACCCCCGAAATAAGGGAATATTAATTTTGATAACAGGTATTCGAGGAAGTCAAGTGAGAATGGTTTTCAATTTGGATTAAATGGAAACTGTTAATTACATCGACTTTAAGGGGAAAGATGTATCTCAGTTTGTAATTAGTGGCTGCTTTCGGTGACTATTCAACTTCTGTTGTTCTACAATAATTCTTTGACGGACATTTCCAGATATAATTTGAAAAGTTTTACTTATATCTCATGATAAACCAGACAATAATTTCTGCGAGATACTGAATGGTAAAAATATTGGACTAATATAAGAATTGCTGAATAATTAGGTATAGCGCTGTGGAAAAAACAAATCGTAATGGGGGTTTCCTGTGAAATTCGGATGACGCAAAATCGGACCAAGTGGAAAAGCGTACAAGAGGTTTATGTTAAATACTAAACTTTGGAAGCTAAATGATTTAACAGTTTCTTTAGCAAAGGCTTGTTTTCTTTGTTCATCTATTTAAATATCTCTGTCTGTACTTCATCCAAACTACCGGCTGTTTATGTATAACTATTTTTTAATTACCGTGGCAACTTCGGAAGTTATTAAGTCATGTGCTTCTTCGGGATATTACTTGTTATTTAGAAGTCTGAAAATTTGTAGTGCAAACAATTCTTTTGTGTATTTAAACCCATACTCAGTATTTTATTCTAGTATAGATCGGTTATTGTTATCTATTATCTTATTTGTCAAAGATTTTCTTTCCTGTCCTATCAATTTTTTAGTACACAGCCATTTGTATACATAGCCAAATATTTATACCATGAATGCGTTGCTTGTGTGAGTCAATTTCAAATAGGTAAAGAAATAATAAATAAGACTTACTTACAATCAATTTAATTTAACTATCAGATGACCGGTTTCGCTTTCTACAATATGCAAAGCATCTTCAGGTCTCGATACAAAGTTAAATAAATGATGCAGGTACTCTATTAATTGATGGATGGTAGAACATGGTTGAAACTGTCATGTATTGTTGAATAGAGAACTTAAGTTTGCTATTGTAGTTGTTTGACAATAAACGGGAAGTTCTCGAGGAGATAGATTTGATCCAATGAAGTAGAGATAGGTGTAATGTGATTGTTTGTTAGATGAAAGTGATGTTATATACCATTGTATTATTTAAAAGTTATTTATACATATTCAAGAGATATATTTATGAAATGTGTGTTATTTGTTGAGTATTTATTTTATGAATGTGATAGTTTTATGACAATGAATAAGAGTAGATGTATAAATTGTGTGGGTGTGCAATTATTTCAACTTGTAATTATCAAATTTCTTTGATTCTATTATATTTGAAAGTTCTATTGGCAAAATGGTAGATTATTGCAAAGTCAGGTATATAAAAATATTAAAGTTAAAACCATTAAGGACAATTTAAACACACAGGAACATAAAACACTTAGAAGGGACGAAACAAACATTAAATTTAAAAAGGGGAAGGACTTTTATGCACTACATCTCAGTCTTGGAGACAATGTCTTATAACAACTGCCCAAGTCCGCTTAACCGCTCGTCAGTTATTGCACAACAAGTGCAATAACTGACGAACGTGTTAAACTAAGGCTGCTGAGATGGCTCTTATATTTAATATGGATGGAGGAAACACTTCAGCAAGAATGTTACTCTTGTGGAGACTAGTGTGATCGAGAAAAAGGGAGATCATAAACAGGTACTCTTAGGATATCGAAACAATCTTGCAAAACATTGGCTTTATCACATAAGAACGTCTTGGTCTGAATAGAAAAAAAATTAAAGTCATTTTGTGAGCCGGCCTGCCACTTTTCTGCCAAACTAATGCTTTGTAAACTAATAAATCTCTTGCTATATCTAACTTAAGAATAAACTTATACGTTACATATATTTCTGATGTTTTCTGAGCTATTATTGTTATTTTATAATACTCATCAAATATACCACAGCTATTTTATACAAAAAGGATGAAACGTTTCCAGCTTTCACCGCAGAATCATGTATTTGTGTTAACAGGATGAAAATTGATTATCACTACGTTTACGAACTTGTTCCTACTTGTTTCCTTTAGGCATGTAATAATACGATAAGCGCGGTACATATAATTTACGCTGTATTGACAAAATCTCAACTGGTTGGTGGACGAGTAAACTAGTATCCAATAAATATTTCTAATTCGTTTTTATTAATATTATTAAATACATACCACATCTTTTCTAACCTTTGTTAAAGTCTGTGAAAATTCGGCAAATTAATAAATCAGACACCTAAATATATAATATAGTTATATATAGTGTTTAAACATAAATTTGAATATACAGGGTGATCCACGCAAGTCTGGCATAGTCCATATTCTGTATTTTAAATGAAATACCCTGTAAATTTTTATGTTTTTAAAAGCTCCTTAACAACCCGATCTCAAGGAACTATATCATGTAGGGTCTACTATGAATAATACAAGGTAAAGTTTTGAAATTAAGTATAATTAAGTATAATTGTCTTTTATGTAACAATAAAACACTGAAAACTTTGTTTTCAAACTTCCACAAAATTTATTTTAAATATTATCACTACAGCTGTTTCGGCTGATTGCCTTTCTCAAGTGATCTATTTTGGCTTGGGTTTACAAATTTATAGTCTCTAATGAAATAGGTTGAGGAGGGGAGAACTGTTTGTCTCAAGTTGGTCATTCAGAATTATATCTGTGTTTTTTAATTTGTTGATTTCCATAGATTCTAACAAAGATAGCTTAAGGCCTTTATTTTGAATGTGAAGAATTTTAAATTTGTCATTAAAAGAATGATTATGATCTAGAAGGTGAAGTGCGTATGTCGAATCTGTTTTTCTATTCTTGAAAGCCCTTTTATGTTCTGCTATTCGTTTATCAAAGTTTCTACCAGTTTGACCGATGTAAGTTTTTGGGCAGTCGCCACATTGGAGTTTGTATACACCACTATTTAAGTGTTTTTTATTTTGGCTCTTGTTATTTTTTAATATATTTGCCTAGGTTGTTATTTGTTCGGAAAGCTGGTGTTATTCCTTTCTTTTTTATGTGTTTGGCAATTTTTGTTGTTATTTTGCCTGTATATGTAATCGAGCAGAAGGTACTGGGTTTTTTTTCTGGTGGTGGAAATACTAATTTCAGGGCTTTCTTGTGTAGTTTTTGATTTAACATTTTATTAATTGTTTGTTCGTTGTATCCGTTGTTTACTGCTATTTGTTTAATTATATTTAATTCTGTCTCAAAGTTGTCTTTTGACATCGGAATTTCTGTTAATCTATGTAACATACTATGATAAGCTGCCAGTTTATGTTGTGTTGGATGGGATGACGAATTGTGTATAGTCGTGTCAGTATGGGTAGGTTTATGAAATATGGAGAAGTCATGTTTGTTTTGAAGTCTGCTAATTTTTAAATCTAAAAAAGTTATGGATTGATTTTGTTCTGTTTCTATTGTAAATTGAATATGACTATGAACTGAATTAAGATATGATAAAAATTGGTCGAGTTGCCTGTTAGTTCCTGTGAAACATACCAGTACGTCGTCTACGTATCTCCACCAATATAAAAACTGTTTGAATACGGGATGTTTTGAAATCTTTGTCTCTAGATGATCCATAAAAATATCTGATAACAATGGGCTTAGAGGATTACCCATTATAAGTCCTGCACTGTTATTTGTATATATTTTATTATTAAATTCAAAGTAGTCCTGGTTTATGCAAACTTCAAGAAGATGTAAAATTTCAGATGTAATTATTGGATTTGTACTATTTTGGTCTAAAAGGTTTTTTACTAGAATAAAAGTTTCTGTAGGAGGGATACTAGGAAAAAGATTTTTTACGTCAAATGAAATTAATCTGGAATTGTTAGGTAATTGAAAATGTTGTATTTTATTAACTAGTTCTATTGTATTTTTTATGGTAAATTTAGGTGAAAATTTAGTGTGGTCTAAAATAATCTCTAACAGTTTTTTTGAGATTTTATATGACGGAGCTGTATAAAAAGAAACTACAGGTCTTATTGGGTGAGAGGGTAAAGAAATTACAGGGATACTCTATTTTGTAACCCTATTCCCGTAACTATATGTCCTTGACGCTCCTTAGAACTTCTTCATTAGTTTTCCTTGCTGTCCAAGGTATCTTCAGCATTCGTCTAAGAACCCACATATTTAATGCTTGAATTTTGTTCATGATCGATACTTTTAGCGTCCACACTTCTGCACTATACAAAAGTATGGACCAAACATAGCGCTTAACCATTCTTTGTCTTAGTTTTAAACTGAGGTGGTTATTGCAAAGAACTGACTTCATTTTCATAAAAGTAGTTTTAGTCATTGCTATTCTACGTCTTATTTATATGTCTGGATCTAGTTGGTCCGTTATCACAGTTCCCAAATATGTCATTTTGTGAACGTTCTCATTTTGAACTCCGTTTAATTGAAGCAGAATTTGAAGACCTTCAATATTATCTGATAAAATTAGTGTATCGTCTGCATATCTAATCACATTAAGTAGTTCCCCGTTGATTTTTATTCCATATGGTTGTCTCTCAAGTGCCGTTTTAAATAACTGGTCCCAGTAAGCATTGAACAATGTTAGCGTCAAAATGCAACCTTGTCTGACTCCTCGTTGTATAAATATTTCATTGGTGTAGTTATCTCCAATTTTTACGATAGCAGTTTGATTCCAGTACAAATTTTTAATGACACGAATATCCTTGTCATCTATTCCGATATTTTTCAGTATTTGCATTAATTTTGCATGCTGTACTTTATCGAATGCCTTTTCGAAGTCCACGACACATGTAAATACATCTTTTCTTTGATTACGGCATTTTTGTAATAGGATTTTAAGCGCAAAAAGTGCCTCCCTGATTCCCATAGCATTTCTAAAACCAAATTGAGTATCTACAAGATCTTCTTCGCATTTGCGTCTAATTCTTTTATAAGGTATTTTTAGGAAAATATTAAGAGTGTAGCTTATTAGGCTAACCAATAGATATTCTGAGCATTTTCTCGCATTGTGTTTTTTAGGTAATGCGACAAAGATAGATTTGAGCCAATCTGTGGGAATCACTCCGGTGTTATATATTGAGTTAAAAAGTCTTCCTACTACTTTTATGTTATCATTCTCTATTAGTTTCAGCAACTTAGTTGGTATATCATCTGGACCACAAGCTTTTCTAATTTTAGCATTATTTGTAGCGTGTTCTACCTCGCATTTCATAATTTTTGGGCCGTCAGTACAGTTTTGGTAGAATTCGGAAATTTTTATTTGCATTTTTTATTAACATGTTTAGGTGTTTTCTATAATTAAAATACTCATTTTTTTATGAACATTGTCAGTATTTTTGATACGTTTACGATAAAAGAGATTTTTTGTATTTATGGATATCCAGTCATGCAATTGTCAAACTTTGGCCCTCTTTCTCATGTTTATTGACTTTTCATTGGATTTCACTCCGGAAAAACGAAAAAAGATATGAAAAATAGTTTAATTTCCTAAGTAACCATATTATTTGCTTTATTAAAAGGTTTTGCAAATTGGGCTAAACAAAATCAAAACATAATTGGTTCTTATGGAATGCAACCATTTTCCTATTTCTAGTTTTTCTTTTAGCATTTACGTCACTACCACACTTTACAATTTGTAGAAACTTAAAAATCATACTCATTTAATTTTAAATACGAGCACGTTGACTACGCTATTACATTAAAAATGTTTTGCCTCCCCATTGAGACCGACGGAAATAGATTGGTGAGAGACAAACGGGAGGGTCGAAGACGGAACTTAAATTTTAGGAGGTATATCGATAAATCTTATGGGAAGTTGCGGTGAAGTAATAAATAACTTGGAAACTTTGATTTTTTGAGGCAAGGTCACAGGTTTTAAGTGAAAAGTTCAATAATGAAAATTACAAGGGGTATTTGGTGTACTTATTGCGTCTTTTGTATATTTTAATTACTAAAACGCTCTTTTTGAATAAGTGGCAGAAGACAGAGATTGAGGTGATAAGTTGTTTCACATATAAGGCCATTGATTACGTTCAAAAAAGGATTGATAAATCTACGTTAAAGACGTGTTATTGTTTCATACGGTCAATATGAAATAAATATGGAAAAAAATCGCGGAGTGCTACCATTTAAAGGAGTGCGTTTTTGAGAAAGTTTTGAGTTTTCAACATCCTCTTTGATGTCTTCTTCGAGGCTTCCTAGTGTTACCAATCAAAAGGGGGGAGAACTATGGAATAGTGAAGTCAATATTAGATTAAATAAAATGGATGGTTAAATAGAATTTAAAATTAATTTATAATTATTTACATAAAAAGGTTAAATAACCAGGAATGTAATGAATATAAAAGAAAATAGAAAATTTACTGGGAGCACTACAAAGAATTAGGCTTAGCTCAAGCAAATGAGAGTTCTCAGAGAGGAGGTTGGCACGTTTGCTTGCCTGTAGTAACTTGAAGTTAGAGCAGATCAATCCTAAGATGATCTTGGGATGGGCGCCAGGGTGAATTTAGAATTTCACTCCAATTTGAGGTATATATGGTTATATACTAACTGAAAATAAAAAAATAATAGGAAACAAATAAAAATCTGAAATGCTTTATACACTATATATTATAAACCTATTATCCCAGCCCTATATTTATATACACTAAAGAATTTTTAACCTATATTCCCAAAATATATATTTACAAGAAAACTTACTAAAAATATGACCCAAAAAATATATATACACAAGTTGATCTAACTGTCCTCTAACAATGAGGAAAAGGTTAAGTTAACAATATTGAAATATCTCACATGGAGCAAATAGTAATAAAAATATAAAATAATTAAATAGTTACTATAGGGTAGTTTAAAATCTGAAACTAGTCAGTTAAGAACCTAGAGCCATACATACTTCAATCTGATATATAAAGGTACATACAGATTACCATAAAATTGGATAATATATCCTGACACCTTAATATAAGGGTTCTATAAAATATTAAAAAAAAAATGCAAAATAAGTATGAAAGAATAAAAATACAAGTAAAAGGATTCAGCAAGGTGAGGGTACTAGCAGAGATTGTGCACAACACTGTTTCGTAAACCCACTTAGGCTGACGGCCTAAGTATCCAAGGATATAAGTATAGGTTATAAAAAAATTAAATTATTATTAAATATTATATGAATTGTCCTTAATAAACCCTATGATGTGATTGCTGTGAAGGGGTTCCCTTCCTCAGCTGCCTGATGTCCAGGTAGAGGGTGGTCTCTGGAATGGCTCAGCCTGTTCGTGTGAGCAGCCTGGCAGATCAACCAGAAAAAGGCAAATAAAAATTCTCTTCTTCCCCAACTCAAAGTCCTATTTCTTTCCCGGATCCCAAGTACTTCCACCAAATTAAAATTCTTTCTTCCCCAAATCCAAAAAAAATAAAAGGTATGTCCAAAAACTTCAAGTCGTTGCCGGCAGGCTACAAAAACAGAAAGCCTTTTTATTCAATGTTCTTGTACTTTATAGTTTTTTTTTGTAACAAAAACTGGGATATAGTTGTCATTAAGTGACCTTGACATAAATATTTAATATTTCCACAGCGGAATTTACTTATATATGTAAATATAAAAAGAAATAATAATGATTTTTGGATATGTCTAGCAAAGTGAGAAGATTTGAAAAAAAAATGGCGACTTGAAAATTTAAATGAAAGATGTAGGTGTTTGAAAAAAACTTACCAGAATATTTCTAGGGATTCTCTTCCATAAAACAATAACTTCTTAAAAATTTCTCCAAACTAAATAACTTCTTAAAAATAACCGAACCAAAACTCCTTACATTTCCCAAAAAAAATAAAAACTTAAATTTTCTTCTAGTTTCCCTAAGATTCTGCCTGCCGTGATAAAATTATCGACTTCTCTTGTTGAAGTTTGGTTCTAAAATGGCTCAGGAGAATATGGCCGATGGCCAATATTCGTTTTTCCTATACAAGGTAATCGATTATCTTATCGATATCGATGTTCGATATATTGATATATAGTTCGAAAGTCATAAAAATGAACTATTAGGGATCGTATTCTTGGTTGCATACTCCAACGGCGGCAAATTAGAGTAGATTAGATTACTAACGATTGTATCGTTACACTAGGTCTTATTTTTACATGGAATTTATTTTAATTATAATATCTGGAGAAGTTAATAAAAAAGGCGTAATATCTTACAAACTTAAAAACTTACTGCTTTATGACATTTAAGCAAAAAAAGCGACTTTTTCATTCATTTTAATATTCTAAAAAAAACTACGCATTCTAAATAAAAACTTTCAACAGACGACTTTCTTTAAAATACTTGCTTTAAAAATGAGATTTTCTTAATTAAAAAATGTTTAGAAACTAAAAAGTTATTGCAAATTAAACCCGAAACTAAGCATGTGTTTCAATTGTTTATAATTATTACAATAAACAATAAAAACATTTAAATCGCATTTCATAATGTAAGTTTTTATGTACTTACTTCATTTGCGAAAGATGGGTACAATCGGTCAAGTAGTTTTTTAACAATTATATTAGTTTATACTGTTTGAAAACAAAGGTCGTTTTCAAATGGCTATAAAGGTGCTTTGTTAATAATTAGAATGTTTTTTTGGTCTGATTATCTTTATAAGAATGGTAGCGGATAGGTACTCTTCCAAAATCCCCGTGGAGGATAGACTTACTTCAGGGATGCGATCCTGCCTTACGCGAGCCTTGATTCTCTCTCAACTCCTGTGGAGAGAAATCATGTCCTAACCCCATTCCTACCCAATACCTACTATCCTACCAATTTCCCAAACCAACTCACCAACCCGCCTGACAAGCGTGGTGTTTAAATGCCAAAACCCTGTCAGCATGAACAGACATTCAAGAAAACGGCCCTCAGTCCCCGGCAGCTCGCTAGTTCCCAACCAAGGTAGCGGTAGGACTCACGGACAGCGGGTAGAGGGTACGAACAATCCCCGGGATGTAAGAGGCTACCAAGAACGACGAACGTTGCACATAATTACGTATAATGTAAGAACTTTATCTAAGGATGAAAAAATGACAGAACTGGAGGAAGAACTCAAACATGTGAAATGGGATATTATAGGAATTAGCGAAGTCAAAAGAAGAGGTGAAGATCAAGTCAAACTAAAATCAGGAAACAGATTCCACTATAAAGGGGAAACGGAATCGACAACTGGAGGAATAGGTTTATTAGTACACAAAAAATTACAGAAAAATATATAGAGCATTGACTGCATTTCCCCAAGAGTTATGTATATAAATCTAAGACTAAATAAGAGATACAATCTGAAAATAATCCAGGTATACGCCCCCACCAGCGATTACGAAGATGAAATTGTCGAAGCCTTCTATGAGGAAATCGAAAGAGCAAAAAAGCAGGAACCGGCTCATTACAATCTGATAATGGGAGATTTTAACGGGAAACTCGGAAGGAAAAAAGACGAACAAGAAGTGGCAATCGGAGATTTTGGAATCGGAGTAAGAAACGAAAGAGGCGAAATGCTTACCAACTTTCTACTGCAACACAAACTGTATGCAATGAACACCTTTTTTAAGAAGAAACAGAATAGAAAATGGAGTTGGGCTAGTCCAGGCGGAAGAACTAAGAGCGAATATGATTATATAATAACAGACAAAAAGCAAATTATTCAAGATGTCACTGTACTCAATAAACTATCAGTAGGAAGCGACCACAGACCAGTAAGAGCTAGAGTAACGATCAATCTACAAAAAGAAAGAGCAAAGATGATAAACAGTTGTAAACGCATAGTTTGGAATTCACCAAATTATGCAGAAGCATATATAAGAAATATAGCCGAAACTTTACAGAGTAATAATCCCAAACCTCTAAGTATCGACGATCACAATAAATTAATAACAGACTCAGTTAGAAACGCACAACTCAAATTTTGCAAGAAAAATGACACCAAAAGTGCAAAGATAAGCAAAGATACAAGGGCTCTCATGGAATTACGACGAAACCTAAGCGAGAACGAAAAGGGAAACAAAGAAGAATAAAAAAAACTAAATAAAAGAATTTCAGCGGAAATTAGAAAAGATGTAAGAAGATATAATACTAATGTAATTACTCAAACAGTAGAAGAGAACAAAGGTTTAAAGATAATGAAAAGAAAACTTACGCAAAGTAAAAAAGAAATATACAAGCTGAGAGATAAAGACGGAAAGGCAACAACAGATAAACAAAACATTCTGAAAAAAACTAGAGAATTTTATAAAGACCTCTATACCAGCCAAAGACCACAAGACAATTTCCCGACACGAGTAAAGACTCTCATAAATCAGGGATCGGAAATACTTTTACCCATTACTGTGTCAGAAGTAAGAGCAGCTTTAAAGGAAATGAAGAACCATCGATCGCCTGGTGATGATGGATTCGTTATCGAGACAATAAAAGCAGGTGGAGAAATTTTATTAAAATCAGTAAGCGAACTGTTTACTAAATGCTTACATGCGGGTACGATTCCAAAAGACTGGAACAATGCAGTAATAGTCTTGTTACACAAAAAAGGCGATATTACTAAATTAGAAAATTATAGACCCATCAGCCTCTTGACACATATGTACAAACTCTTTATGAAAATCTTAACAAAGAGGCTAACACCTAAACTTGATTTCTATCAGCCCAAAGAACAGGCAGGCTTCAGGGCAGGATATGGCACAAATGGCCATTTGCATACCATAAAGATCTTAATAGAAAAGTGCATCGAGAACAACATACCACTGGTTCTTGCATTTGTCGATTACGAGAAGGCTTTTGATTCTGTAGAGTTTGAAACAATACTGGAAGCCCTAAATCAAAGCCGAATAGATTACAGGTACACGACACTAATCAAAAACATCTATCAGAACGCTACATCAAGTATACGACTGCACGAAGACACAGAAAAATTCAGCTTAGGTCGAGGAGTTAGACAAGGAGACAATATTTCACCAAAATTGTTCACGGCAGCTCTAGAGTGAATATTTAAGGGTACTCAATGGCAAGATATGGGCATCAATATAGATGGAGAAAGATTAAATCACCTAAGGTTTGCAGATGATGTTGTATTAATCGCAGATAACTTACATGATACAGTTTCTATGATGCATTCGCTTAAAAGTCTGTCTGAAAGAGCAGGATTAAAAATAAACTTTGAGAAAACTAAAATTATAACAAATCTCGTAATGAGTGGAAATATAACTATTGACAATAATACCATACAACAAACAGACACTTACAAATATCTGGGACATGAAATCAAAATAAGCAGAGACAATCAAACACATGAAATACAGAGGCGAATAGGTCTAACATGGGCAGCATTTGGCAAATTAAGCCATATTCTAAAAAGTTCAATTCCCATGTGTCTCAAGCGAAAGGTTTATAACCAATGTGTTTTACCTGTACAAACTTATGGAGCAGAGACTTTACACAACGAGCCATGGAACGTGCAATGCTGAACGTGAGCCTTCGAGACCACATAACAAACCAACAAATCAGGCGAAGATCAGGAGTTCAAGACGTCATCGAAAGAACCACGACGCTTAAGTGGAACTGGGCAGGGCACTTAGCCAGAATACAAGATGGACGGTGGACAAGACGTATTATGGAATGGAGGCCCAGAAATTATAAAAGAAGCCGAGGACGACCACCGACTAGATGGACCGATGACATTAAACGTGTAGCGGGAAACTGGCTACAAGCGGCCCAGTGTAGAGAACACTGGAAAGAACTGAGGGAGGCCTATGTCCAGCAGTGGACGCGATTGGCTGATTGATAATGATGATGATCTTTATAAGATCTCAAATTTTCATGTTTTTTAAAAAGTATAATAATTTACATACGGACATACGTTTGCGAAACGTAGACCATGACCAAAGCAAAGAAAAGTTCAGACTCTTTGAAGGAAAAATACCTAGAAAAATCTTCGGTCCTCACCATGAGATTACCACAAACCAGTATACAATCAGAACCAATATAGACTTAAAAGCACTCTACAATGACGCCGATATTGTCCAAGACTATGTAATCCAACGTCAAACTTCCCAGCTAAAAACAACTGACGTAAGGGTATACTTTGGATCAGAATGTGGATCCGACCATCGTTAACTTATGGCCAACGTGAAAGTTATCGCAAAAACAATAATACTAGGCACAGAATATAGAAAAGGGATAAGAACTAACATTCCATAAATATATCCTAGAAAGCTTAAAAGAAGATTCAACGAAATTTGTTTACAGATTACGACTGGCCACAAAATTACAAAATGTGATTCGCGAAAATCAACAGAAGAATTATACCAGCAACTTAAAAAATTCATTCATGAGGCTGTAATTGAAGCTTTGTGTTATAAAGACAAACATGAAACAAAAAATCAAGAATGGTGGTCGGAGAATATGCAAACGTTAGTAAACAAAAAGAAAACTGCTTATCAAAAATGGATGTCAACGAGAAAGGAGGAAGATTACAAGATATATAAAAAATTAAATCGAGATGTAAAAAAAGAAGTAGTAAAAAGTAAAAATAAGATGTGTGATCGAACATGTGCAGTGGTGGATAGGTATATGGGTGGAACAAGATTTGGGCAACCTTGGAAGGTGATAAAGTCGCTCCGGAGGGAAGGAAAGCTAAATCTTACTTACAGTTAACAGATCTGAAACAGTGGAATCACCATTATGAGGTCTTACTGACAGAGGGTAGATGTAAATTTCAATAGGTCGAAATGGAAAAAATATCCGAACATACACATTTAATTGAGATAATAACCGAACAGTTAAGCGATACTCTCAAAATATCGAAAACGCTAAAGCAGCAGGACCTGGAGACATCCCAATTGAGTTGGTAAAGTATGGACCAAAAATATTACACGATATATTGGTTCAACTATCTAACAAATGCTTAAAAGGACACACTATCCCTGATGCTTAAAATGTTGGATATATCAGCTCAATATTCAAGAAGATGGATAAACGCAAATGCTTTATTTATAGAATAGTATAGAATAGAATATAATATTCTTTATTAATCCCATCAGATCACATTGTGATATAGGACAAGTCATATAGTACATAAAGCATTATCAACAAGTTATATAGGAAAATTATATAAAACAAAATCAATAAAATATAGATTAATATAAAAAAAAGATATGCAATATAGAGCGTCTCTAAACCCGTCGGTCCTCATTCCATGTAGTCTTTTATTAAGTCAAAATAATCGTTTAGGTTGTAGACGCAAAATTGGATCAAGCATGCTTTTAATTTATTTTTGAATTTTTAAATATTATTTTCATTTATTATATTAAGTGGTAAAAATTAGATCCTGCAAAATCACGATTAATTTCAAAGAGAGTTGTGGAGTGTTTACACACGCTTATCAACCTCCCGTGTCTTGTCAGGTAATTATGAAAGTCAGAGTTGAGGGTAAGGGGAATAACTGTTATCAGTCAGTGGGGAGGTGGTACGAACGAATAATAAAATAAAGAATAGAATCACAATACGAAGACATAGAAGAACCAAATGGATTTCGTGCAGGAAGATCGTGCACTAATGGTATATTCGTTCTGCAGCAGGTAATCGAAAAACGGAAGGCAAGGCATCTATCTATCCACCTATTGTTTGTAGATTTAGAGAAGGCATACGATATGCTACCTTTGAAAAAATTGTTACAAACATTGACGAAAGTCGGTCTCAGTAGAGAGTATGTGGATGCTATCGCAAATATATACAAAAATGCATGTGTCGTTAAAGAAGGAAATTTTATATCTAAATAATTTCCAATAACAAAGGGGCTTAAACAAGGATATTGTCTATCTTTAACCTTATTTAAAATATATATTCAATCATCGCTAGAGCAGTGGAGGAAAAAGTATCCGAAATGGGAATAGACATAGGTGGTGGTAGATGTCTAACAACTTTATTTTTCGCAGATGATCAGGTAGTTGTCAAGAATGATTAGGAAGACGTGGACTGCATGTTTAGAAAACTAAAGAAAAAATATAAAAAATGGGGCCTCAATATGAATATGTCAAAGACAGCGTATCTTAGAATAGGAGATAATGAAGAAGATCTAGAGTTAGAAATTAGAAATACAAAAACATGCAATGAATATAAATATCTCGGATCTATAATATCTGAAGAAGGCACTACCAAAGAGACATCGGAAACAGAACGCATTAGGAAAAAAGCTCTAAACATTCTAACTCTCCACTTTGGTCCAAAGATATTGAACAAGAAACGACATTGACAATCTATCGAACCTTCGTAGAGCCTATTATGACCTATGGGGCAGAAGTTTGGCAGATCACAAAAAAGATAGAAAAGAATAGAAGTAGTAGACAGAATTGAAACGAGACAACTAGTGTGATATGGTTACGTGAAGCGAATGAATGAAGATAGATGGCCAAAGATGGCTTTAAATTACATACCACAATAAAGAAGAAAAATGGGAAGGCTTTCAGTATCCTGGGAAGGCTCTATGTGCTCACATAATGAGAGATAGAGCCATCAAAGATAAGAGGCTGTTAGAACCTCACCAGTCTTCCGGGATGAACCGCGTCGATACCCGTTGGGCTGAGCTTTCGACATCCTCTCTGATGTCTTCCTCAGGGCTTCCGAGGTCTCAGTCTCCCGAGCCCCCAGACACTACTACTTTGGTTACTGATCACTTCGAAACAGCAATAGCGAAAAACAAAATTTTAAATTTCCACTTTAACACCCTGTATCTTTCTTAATATCAACATTTTATTAAAGCAACTTGACTTAAATCGTATTATTTTAAAGTGTAGAATCTACGGTTTCTTTTTGTACAATTACTTAAGGACTACCCTGTATATATATATATATATATATATATATATATATATATATATATATTTACGGCATAAAGTGGACTCCGCCCATGTTAAAATTCAGGTTCAGGTGAGCTCCGTGGTCAAGTGGACACCGATATACGGAGCTCACTTGACCATTCCATAATATTGGCTCTGTCGATTCGTCAACATGTATAGTTTCATAATTTTTAAAAAAATTTTGGAGCCCATAATTATCCCTGTATCATAAATGTATATCGCTTAGTTCACGTGTATATATTATAGGGGTCGTTCAGATCTTTTTCACTGTATATTGGAACCATATGTATATCGGTTTAAGTAAGCTCTGATAGTTTGGCAACTCTGCTATAAGATGTATAATTCTCGCGTAAAGTCTGGACGGTTTATATGGACTCCTTAGTTTTGTTATCATTCATACGCATTACAGTGTGTAACAATGTATACTATTAACTACCTGTTTTTGGTAGGTACGAGTTCTCTAAAAATAGCTTTATAGATACAAAAGGATTTTCATTACCAAATTGGATTTTGTTTCATATGCGGAAATTTCCTAATGTATTTTGTTAACGTGAATATGTCTTCATAAGTTTTATTTAAGAATTCGATTAATAAGAACTTCTTTTATTTCATCCATTGTTTTATGATATCTTGTATACAGCTTTTTTATTATTTTATTTCTGGTTTTATCTATGTACTACATATAAGTTTGGATAAAAGGTTATCTCAAAATAAATATTTAAGTGCTAAAATAGATATTTTTGTGTAAAAATGGGTAGTAGTGCACAAAAAAAGAAAGAATTTATCTAACAAGCATTATACCACTTCTCCAATATTACATACTTCTGAATGTTTTATTTTCTATTTAGGGGTAATATGTTATCAATATAAGTGGAGTTAGTTTCAAATTTGCAACGATCTGTATAAGTAAAAGCTTACTGGCTATACTTAACATGTTTCTATCTATACAGCCCTTAAAATCCATCCTTGGATATAGGCCTCCTCCTCCTTCTTCCATGCCTCTCTATCTTGGGCAATTTGCATCCATTTTGACCCTGCGTGTTTCTTCAGGTCATCTGACCATCGCATTTGTGGCCTTCCCCTTTTACGTTTGTGATTCCATGGTCTCCAATGTATAATTGTTTTAGTCCATCTTTCATCTTTCTGCCTTAGGGTGTGTCCGGCGAACTTCCATTTAAGCTTTGCTACTTGGGTTGAGACATCTTTCACTTTTGTTTTATTACGGATCCATTCGTTTCTTATTTTGTCTGATAGTTTAATGTTCAGCATTTGTCTTTCCATGGATCTTTCTGTCTTTGCTATTTTTTCCATATTTTCCTTTGTAAACGTCCATGTCTGAGAGTCATATGTGAGGACAGGAGTATACATTGATTGAAGACTCTCGTTTTTAAGTATTGGGGGTATTTTGAATTCTTTAGAATATAAGACAGTTTTCCGAATGATGCCCAGGCCAATCTTATTCTTCTCTTTATTTCTTCGGTGTGATTTTCTTTATTTAATTTAGTGATTTGGCCTAGATATATATACTCTTTTACTTGTTCTATTTTTGTTTGTGCCACTGTAATCATAAGTTCTTCTGGTTGATTAGTCATGGTTTTTGTTTTACTATAATTCATCTTGAGTCCAATTTTTGTCGATTCTCTATCTAGTTCTTCCATCATTCTTTGTAATTCTTCACTTTTTTCTGTTATTAATACAATATAATCAGCATATCGTAAATGATTCAGATTTTGCCCGTTTATATTAATTCCCAAGTCATCCCAGTGTAGTCGTTTAAAAACATCTTCTAGCGCTTGGTTAAATAACTTGGGCGATATGGTATCTCCTTGTCTTACTCCTCGGTTTATTTTAATAGGCTCCGTTTGTTTCATTAGCTTAATAGTTGTTGTTGCCTTGTTGTATATATTTGTAATTAAGTCGGTATATCGGTAGTCTATTCTGCTGTTTTGTAGGGAATTCTGTACTGCCCAGTGTTCCACACTATCAAATGCCTTCTCAAAGTCAATAAATGCCATGTATAGCGGGATATGATATTCGTTAGTTTTTTCGATTAAAATCTTCATCGTTAAAAGGTGGTCACTTGTACTGAAGCTCTTTCTAAATCCGGCTTGTTCTCTTGCCTGGTATCCATCTAATTTAGTTGTTTATCTATTTGTTAATATTTTAGTTAATAGTTTGTACATCACATTTAATAAAGTTATGGGTCTGTAATTCTTTAGATCCTTTTTATCTCCTTTCTTAAATAGTAACAGTGTTATTGCTTCGTTCCAACTGTTGGGTATTTGTTTTGTCAATAAAATTTTATTCATAAGTATGTACAAAACTTCTCTAGTTGTTTTCCCACCATGTTTTAGCATTTCTACAGTCACCCCGTCTTTTCCTGGCAATTTATTGTTCTTCATTTCTTTGAGTGCTCTTCTTATCTCGTTCTTACTGATCTCTGGTTGTAAGTCGGAATTAACATTTTTTATTTTTATTTGTAGTTGCTTAAGGATTTCTTGGGTTGGTTTCTGTTTTGTATTGTAGAGGTTTTTGTAATATTCTTGTGTTATCTGTATAATTTCTTCTACATTATTGGTCTCTGTACCTTCTTTGTTCTTTATACTATTAATTTGTATGGTTCCAAGCTGTGGTTTTAAGCACTTCATGTTTTTATTTTGTTCAATTGCTTTTTCTATTTTTTCTTCCTGTACTCTCCTTTTATAATCCTTGATATTCCTTCTGATAGCTTTGTTTACCTCTTTGTAATCTACTGTGTTTCTCTTATCTTGTTCCAGTAATGTTTTTCTTTTACTCATAAGATTTTTTGTTTCCTGGGATACATAGTTTTCCTTTTTTATTCTTGTTTGTGCTATCTCTTTTCCCGCCTTTGCTAATGTATCGGTTAATAGCTGATTTATTTCATCGATATTTTTGTTTTCCAAATCTCTAGTGACCGGTATACCTTCTTTTATTTTTTGTTTATATTCGTCTTTTGATTGCTTAAGTTTTTCCATATCTAGTTTCGATACATTTTCTATTTTCTTTTTTGTTTCGAATTGGCTATTAATCCTGAGTTTGGCTCTGACAAGTCTATGATCGCTACCGGTTGAGAAGCGGTTCAGTACTGTAACATCTTTGATGATGGTTTTTTCTGTTGTAAGGATGTAATCTATTTCGTTTTTTGTATTACCGTTGGGACTTATCCATGTCCATTTTCTTTGTGGTTTTTTTGTTAAAAAACGAGTTCATAGCAAAAAGTTGTCTCTCCTCCAAGTAGTCCATTAATGTGTGTCCTCTATTATTTCTTTCGCCATATCCATACTTTCCAATTCTATGTTCTTCTCCATCTATTCTTCCCCCTAATTTGGCATTGAAGTCTCCAATTATTAGCGTCAATTTAGTTTTCTTTTCTTCCATAGTGAGTGTTAGTTCTTCGTAGAAGTTTTCAATATCTTCATCTGTATATGAACTTGTTGGCGCGTATACCTGTATAATTTTCAAAGACGTTCTTTTTAATTTAAGCATAATGTAGGCTACTCTGTCTGATATACCCTTGGTGGATTGTATGTATCTGACGACTTTCTTGTTTATTATAAAACCAACTCCGTTGTTAGAGTTATCTTCATTGCCTTTATAGTACAGCATGTTTTTTGAGTTTAATAGTATTTTTTGTTCACCTTTTCTTCTTATCTCTGACAGACCAATGACATCCCATTGTACATTATTTAGTTCTTCTTCTAATTCGTAAAGTTTAGTATCATCATTCATGGATCTGATGTTATATGTTCCTATGTTTAGTTTAGTCGAATGTTTGCCTCCCCCAGAATCCTTGAGGCAGACCGGTTTGTCGGTGTGGGACTTCGAGATGTTATCTCTACCCACCTGGGGTAATTTTCCGTTTGTTTTGTGATTCGACATGTTTGTTGAAGAGGGTTTTTTGACATTTAAACGCCACGCTTGTCAGGCGGGTTGGCGAGTGAGGAAACTTAGGAGTGTGTGAATGGGGAAAGGCGCAAGCTACGCAGTTTGTGTGTAGGGTGCGCGGCATGTATATGCCACACACACCCCCCGCGTAAAATGGGCCTCTTCCACTCAAACACGGTTAAGAGGACTCATCCAACACTCGGGATGTTGGTGAGATAGGTTCTAGGTAAATAGATGGGTAAAGAACGAGATGGATTGCTTAATGTTTAGTTCAAATAAATAAACCTTGTCCCTTCAGAAAAGAGCGATTTGAATGGAAAAGTCAACTAAGAAAGTGTGATGAATTTTATACCACCCCACATTCACACAGGTTAACCGGTGTTTGCAGGCAAGAGTCCTCCAGGCAAATTTAAGGAAGATAACAACCATAAGGAAGTTCCTTTCGAGGGTTCAGATGGCGAGGAGCAGCTTATATTTTTTTTGTATATCTTGCAGATGTGATGATCTGATGACTGACTAATGTATAGCTAAATATACTTACGTGTTAAGTATGTGTTTTTCTCACCCATACTAGCAAGGTATATTCGGCAGCATAAGCATAGAGTTTAAGTCTACGTTTTAAGGGTGGAAGAATGTGCTTCCTATTTTGAGCTGACAAGTTTGCGGAGAATATTATTTTTCTGGTTCTAGGTTGCCATTTGGTTTTAAACAAAGTTCTGTGATAGAAACTATCTTCAAGGTATTTATAGCAAGTCCAGAGTTTAAGGATTTCATGACACTATTGGTTCAGGTATATCTTCAGATTTGTGAAAGCGTCTCTATTAGGGACATTTCCGGGGTTTGGCTTAAAATTGATTTATAATCTATTTTTATTATTTCTAATCCTATTCCTATTACTACTTAAAACTAAACATTTGTCATCATTGTCCGGTTTATTTAGTAATTCTTCTTTCTCTACTCGTTGCTTGGCCTCTCCTTGGTTCTTTTTATGTTGCTCTGGTAGTTTTTTGAACACGCTATTTCCAACACCTTTTCTTCTTTATAGCACCATCTCGATTCCTTGCCGTCCACTGTGATTTTATTGTATCCTATTTTGACCATTTTTCCATTTTCCCTCATTTCTCTTGCTTTATCTCTTAAAGCTTCCATTCTCTCTCTCTCTCTCTCCTTTTGTGAGATCCTCTGTAATCCATATTTTTTCGATCTTCACATTCTTAAGTTTGTATTTGTTTCTTAAGATTGTTGTTTTTTCTTCTTCGCTTTCAAGTTCAATTAAGCATGTTTTTGTTCCTATTTTTTGTGCTCTTTTAATATTGGTTTTGACTCCAAGATGATTTTCTAATATAGTAGTCATTCCCTCTTTCAATGTTTTTGGGTCTTCAGAGTCTATTTTTGATCCACTGATGATTATATTCTTTTTTCTTTGTCTAACCTTTCTAATGAGCGTTTTAGATCATTTAATTCTTCCGTTATCTTTTTGTTATCGGTTTTGGTTAGTTCGTTTTCTCTTTTCAGTTCTTCTTTTTTTGTCCATTCTTCCTTCACCCTTTCTATTTCCAGTTTTATGCTTTTTATTTCTTCGTTATTTTGTTTTATCTCTTCTTTAACTTCATTTATATATCTTCTCATCTCCTTATTTTCTTCCTTCATTTCTGTTTTCAGCTCTTTTATTTCCGTTTTAATCTCCTTATTTATTTCTTCTAGTAGTTTCTTTAGTTCTTCCATTTCGCGATTTTTTATGTTATCCTTTGGAGATGTTCTTAACGTGGCTTTGCTTCTTTTGAAGGCTTCCTCCTCGTCGAATGAGTTATCGTGTTCTGGCTTATTTCTTTTGCTGTTCATTCGATTTAGTTATTGTATTACATTTACTTTTAATTTATTATTTTAATTTAATTTAATTCTAATCCCAACTTTAATCAAATCTATTTTAAGGCCAGATCTGGATTTTTGTAATAAGATTATGTGGCTTTTATTTTGATCATTAATTTTTTGTCAGCACTAATTACTTTCTTATCTGCCAAAAAAAAAAAACAAAAAACGCGTAGGAATGCCTAATGCAGGCCATTCACGTTCCGACTTGTGGTACGACTAGTGGTCCAACTTTTGCAGTTGGATCTGAAATCGGACCGTGAGTGGGCTAGTTGGATTAGTTGGACAACTAGTGGTACGACTAGTGGGACGACTTGAAGATCCGACTTCCGACTGGCGACGAAGTTGGAGCGTGAATGGTGAAGTTGGAAGTCGGATCACAGGTTGGATCGAAAATTCCCTCAGTCAGTTGACTTTCGGTACCTGTTACGTATGAGATTTCTGTGAAATACTTTACGCAAAGATCTCTAGTTCGCGAATATTTAATAGAAAATAAACTTTCAATTGCACGAAAATTACCTTTTTGTTCGGGCAAATCATTTTCCTTTCTGTAGATCTATTTCGGACATTCCTATACAGGTAAATTTCCGATACTCCGGATTGGCTACGGAAGAATTATCAACAAACAATGAAAATTAAATCATAGTTGTAGCAAAAGATCCCTAGTTCGCAAAAAAATAATAGAAAATAACTTTCAATTGCACGAAAAATTATTCCTATTAAAAAATATACGACACACACACACAACAAAATAAATCCCAGGTCCAGTTTAAAACAAATAAAATATAGATTTGATACCTATACAAATCTTTAAAACCTATAATTTTTTCCTACATCTTAAAAATTCATAAAAATCAAAAGTTGAAAAAATTAATTAGTTCAGCCCTAGACAAATAACTAGAGAAACGAAACCTAATTTTTAAACATACATATCATATTATTATATTTTGCGTAGTGTTTATTCGATACATTTTTTGGTTAAGCCATGTACACCATCGTGAAAACAACCTAGGACTGAAGTTGGACCGCTAGTTGGATAGAAAGTCGGAGCGTGAGTGGAGACTAACATCCAACTAGTAGTCCTACTAAGTGGGACCACAAGTCAGAACGTGAATGGCCTGTCTAAGCAGGTCGACCCTTCGAACATTCGCCAAAACCACTTTTTTAATCTTTCACTCAATTATTCATTTACTTAAGACTTGTTAAAATTATTAAAATATTTCTATCTTACTTGTCTGATGGTATTTTCTTTATTAATTACTATCACCTGTATGCACTTAACTTTTGATACTTATTTTTGAACTCGGTTGAATTTTCTAACTTGTAATTCCCGAATAATTTTAAGTTTATTACGAAGCGAAATTAAATGAACCTCCTGTTGTCACTTGCAGGACCGTTTCAAATAGTCAAAAAATTAATAAACAGCCTACTGAAATAGAAATATCGCCTATTTAAGACGTAATCCATTACCGGCCCAAGGTACAAAGCACTCCTGCTAATGATAAAGATCTCATAAGAAACTCTCTCGTCCGCAAACATCTTCAATAAAGTGAAGAGAGCACGAAAAGTTTTTCACTTAAAATCAACGAAATGAAAACCAGATACAAGCGAATCAACAAAAGAGACCAATTCAATAAATCTAGATAAAATATTAAAGTTAACAATCACAATTTCCAAAATATGGAACACTTTAAATATCTTATAAGATAAATTATCACGGTTAATAATAATGCCACTAAAAAATACAGAGAATAATTCAAACTTTAGACCTATTTTAATACATGGATGCGAATCATGGACAATGAGTAAAACAAGTAAGGAAGAATTACGAATATTTGAAAGAAAAATAATAAACATTTTTTAACCTCATTATCATATCGCTACAAATCTGCATAGAATAAGAACACATACTAAATAAAGAAAGCTCTTATAACGATATTGTTCCGGAAAATAAATCCCTTAAGGTAGATCGGACACATGCATAGACGCCAAGATGTCAAACTCATAAAACTGGTATGGAAGGAAGTTAGCACAGAAAATGCCATATCTAAAAAAAAATAACATTTCAGTTGATTACAGATTCGTGGAAAATCGATCAACTTGGAGAAAATTTGTAGTTAGCGAAGACCCACCCAGTGTTGTAGCGCTACGTTATGATAATGATAAAGACAAAGGAGAAACAGTGACAAAAAGCAACAAACATGGACTAATGGAGTGAAGCTGCTTTAAAATCTTGATTGGAGAGGATTAAAATGAAAGTATAAGAAATACAATGTACTTTCTTAGCAGTGTACTTTTACCTCTTTCAATAAAGTATGTTTATATGGACTTCTTATTTTTGTTATCATTCATACGCATTACAGTGTGTAACAGATATGTATACTAATAACTACCTGTTTTTGGTAGGTACGTGCTTCTCTAAAAATAGCTTTATAGATACAAAAGGATTTCATTACCAAATTGGATTTTGTTTCATATGCGGAAATTTCCTAATGTATTTTGTTAACGTGAGTATGTCTTTATACGTTTTATTTAAGAACCCTCTTAATAAAAACTTCTTTTATTTCATCTCTTGTTTTATGATATCTTGTATACAGCTTTTTTATTATTTTATTTCTAGTTGTATCTGTGTATTACATATAATTCTGGATAGACGGTTATCTCGAAATATAGTGCTAAAATAGATATTTTTGTGTAAAAATGGGTAGTGTTGCACTAAAAAGGGAAGAATGCTTAATTTATCTAACAAGAATTATATCACTTCACGATCATTACATATTTCTGAATATTTTATCTAGTATTTAGGGGTAATATGTAATCAATATAAGTGGAGGTAGTGTCAAATTTGCAATGATCTTTACTTTATAAGTAATAGCTTACTGACTGTACTTTACATGTTTAGTTCAAATAAATTAACCTTTTCCTTCAGAAAAGACCGATTTGGATGATAAAGTCAACTAAAAAAATGTGATGAATCTTGTACCACCCCACATTCACATAGGTTAACCGGAGTCCTCCTGGCAGATTTAAGGAAGATAACTACCATCAGGAAGTTTCTTTCGATGGTTCAGATGTCGAGGAGCAGCTTACTTTTTTTTGTATATCCTGCAGATGTGTTGATCTGGCCAGTTTTTTCTTCGATTCTAGTCATAAAATGGGCTGGTATGCGTGGAGTTGATGTTACGAATCTAGACTTTGTTTCTTTCGTTCTCTAGCTACTTATCTTCTGATATTAGGTGGATTGATAGCTACGATATTGTAGAGCTTATGTATGGATGTGAGTCTTAATATAGGTACTCTGAATTTGACTGACTAATTTATAGCTAAATCTACGTATTAAGTATGTGTTGATGTCACCCCTACTAGCAAGGTATATTCGGCAGAAGCATAGAGTTCAAGTCTACGTTTTAAGGGTGGAAGAATGTGCTCCCTATTTTTAGCTGACAAGTTTGCGGAGAATATTATTTTTTTGGTTCTAATTTCATTTTTATAGTAGTATTAGGTTTTCATTTAGTTTTAAACAAAGTTCTGTGAATAATAAAGTGTGATAGAAACTATCTTCAAGGTATTTATAGCAAGTGCAGAGTTTAAGGATTTCTTGACACTATTGGTTCAGGTATATGTTCAGATTTGTGAAAGCGTCTTTGTTAGGAACATTGAAGGAGCATACCTAACTTTTTCCGGGGTGTGGCTTAAAATTGATTCAGATTATATTTTTATTTTGTTTAAGGTATTATTTAGATTTTTCTCTACTTTAGCAACATAAGTTTTTGGTTATGCAACAATAGATGTATCGTCTACATAATAAAAGTCCTACTATTTACCGGTATGGGTTGTGTAAATGTTATACAGCGTAGGTGCGATTACGGTACCCCAAAGAAGACCGTTCTTCTACGTTCTCCATCTGCTATTCTTACCTTTGAGTGATACGAAAAATCTTATGTTGTGTAGGCATACACGGATAATACAAGTGAGTTTATTACCTAAGGGGATATCACATAGATTTTGAAAAAATGCCCTCTAATTTAAGGTGTCGTAAGCGGCATTGAGATTGACAAATACGACTCCTCATACCTGATATTTTTCATACCCGTCTTCGCTGTGTTGGGCAAGATTTAGTATTTGTGATGTACACGATCTTCCCTGTCATATATAGCCACTTTTGTCTTTTAATTTGAGTTCTTCTTCTATTATCGGTTTATATTAAGGATCATGTGCAGATTTATTTTGTATAGCTGACAAAATAAATAGATATATTGGCCGATAGCTTTTGTGGTCGTTGGAGTTTTTGCCAGGTTAAAGCATAGTGATAACTTTGTCTTTGCTTTGCTTGTCTACAGACTTTAGATATTAGCCATTGTAGTATTTTTGGTCAAAATTTTATAATTAGTTTTGTGCTCAGATCCTCAATCGGGAGCCGTAATATTGTTTATTTTATACGTGGATAGTGGATCCAAGCTCAACATAGTTAAATGGTTCCCGCAGTGACTAGTTTGAGACCTCTCTCATTTTAAGTTTTTCTTTGCTTCTTTGCCGGCACTTATTATGTAATCTTCTGCGATCAGTTTTATACCAAATACCCTAGGTTTGGCCCTCTATGTGCTTACTGCACTAGAAATACGTCACATTTGTGTTAAGCGTTTATGTCTGATAAGCTTAAGTAAAGTAGAGCGTGTGTATAATACCAAGTTAAGTGACAATCATATTATTCATGTTAATGTAAAGTTAATATACTTTTTGCTTATATAATTACTCAATATAGTATTTGCTTTATTTATTACACCTTCCATCAGGCTTATAAATTGTCTTTATCTCTAGATATAGTTTACTTGATCTCTATAGAATAGTTGGTCCTAAAAAGGACCGATTTGACAAAACTCATATTGGACGAGTGATTGAAGAATTAACCAATTAATTAATTATTCATTACCCAAGGTACGCCCGATTGCGGTGGTCTTATTAGTACTTAAATTTTCGTGAAGGCTTCTACGTTGAACTCCATAAAAATGACAAAGTATTTACTTTATATAAACTCTTTGTAAAAAGTAAATGAGTTTGTAACATCGGTCACAACTCATATATGGATAATAAGGAAACAAACAGGTTAAAATAGGTGTACAAAATTTTAAACTAACTTAAGGAATCATACACTGCTCTCGAGTCTAGTGATATCCATGAAAATTTAAACCTATGGAAATTGGCAAATTACAAAATACAGACATAATTCTGAATACCAACTTGGGACAAACAGTTTTCCCCTCCTCAACTTATTCAGTTACAATCTATAACGTGTAAACGCATACTTGTTTTATTGTTAGATACAATGAATTTCCATCAAGTAACTTTCAGCAATGTGACAACAAATTGCTATATAACAGTACGAGGCAATATCATCATATTTGCGTTACATTAATATTTATGTGGCAATCAGCTGTAAAAGTCATTGCCGTTTTTCCGATCGTATCATATTTTAGCATAGTCACATAAGAATTCTTTTTAAGCAATATACTGTGTCATATTCTTCTGATTTATTTTGTTGACAATTTATTTATGCTTATTCGTTCACCTCTTGTAAAGCAGTCTGTTTAAATATTAGGAATTTATATAATCTTTTTGTTTATATAATTTGTTTATCGATTTTACTATTTTAGATAGAGTTTCATAATTATAGTTTTTTTTTTAAATTTTTTCTATGGTAATACATATACATACCCAATTCGAAAGGGAGAAAACCAACGAGTTCTAAATTGAACATAGACATTATTCTCCATTTCTTCCTATATGTTATATAGAGATCATCGTCATCGTATAGTCGGAACGCAACAAGATTTTATTACCATTTCTTCCTTTTTGTCTCCTCGTTCCTATTGCAAACTCAGCCACATAAATGGCGTTTTAAAAATATATGTCAATATTGCCGAAGTGCCTTTCCTAGGATACTTTTTTTAAGCCTAGTTCGTTTGATTACATGTAATTGATTTGATAGTCCTCAACAGATATGTATTGATTGTAGGTAGGATAGCAGGTGTTGATAAATATGATGAGTCGGTAAGTCGGTAAGTAGTCTCATTATTCCTAAATCTGCGCCCTTCATCCGTGGACATCCTAAGGGCATTTTTTCTCTCGGGGCATCCTACCAATTTAACTTGGGAATGCAGTTAATGAGAGAGCCTTTGGATAAAGCCAGCGCAACTTTGGAGTTGAGATTTAGGTTCTTGTACCTCGTTGCTATCTTTATATATGTGTTTGACCTTGGCATTAGTTTCGTTCGGTATTGGTTAGTACTCGGACCTTTGTAAGTCGGGAAATACCTCTGATGGCTTTTCTAGCAATCCTGATCTAATTTATACGTTCTCGTTACATATCCACACATTAGCACTGGTTCACTGTTTTATATATCCTGATTTTAGAGATTTATATTAGGCTTCTGGATTTAAAAGTGTTATAAGGGTTCTATATACATCAGTTAGCTACCTGAATTTTCCCTTTTATTTCTTATGTGACAACGTTATCTACGATATCTAAAACGCTGCAATCTTTCAAAATTATATAGCTTTATTGTTACGTTATGCCTTACTCTACATCCTTTCTTTTGTATGTTAAAAAACATTTATTTGATTTTCTCATTAGTGACTATTATACCGTTTTTGCTGCTAGTAGCATTATTTTATAGCATTCTAATATTTAATTTATGGATTATATTCGGATATCAAATAAATATTCTTTACTTTCTCGGAGAAATAATATTCTAACACACAAAATCCTATTAAATTGCCAAAAACCTCCGTACATATTCTATTCACTTATGAGGGCAGTATAGTCCATAGACTGGCTAATTTTTGGATAATAGGAAACATGAGTGTAGCAGTTTTAATGTTTTCGGGACTGCTACTTGGTATCGGGGAGCAGAAATATCATACCAAGGTATTGCATATAGGAATTGTTGCTTGAACTTTATTGTTATTAAACAACACTATATTTCCTAGTAAAATCATTATGACTTTACAGTAAGACAAATTTTCGATGTTGGTTATGAAAACATCATGTACATACCACCGGGTTCCCTATGTCGATCTCCAGAAAAATCTTTGTAATAATGATACGGGAAACAAAAAACCAAGAATAAAAATATGCGCCAAGAAACTCTGTGATATAACAGTCGAATAAAATACAGATTGTCGATTCAAATAGTCAAAAAATTAATGAACAGCTTACTAAAATGGAAATATCGCCTATTTAAGATGTAAATTATTAAAGGCCCAAGGTACAAAGCACTCCTAGCATATGCTAATGACATAGATCTCATAAGAAACTCTCCCGTCCGCAAACATTTTCAATAAAGTAAAGAGAGCACGAAAAATCAACGAAATGAAAACCAAATACAAGCGAATCAACAGAAAAGACCAATTTAATAAATCTAGATAAAATATTAAAGTTAACAACTACAATTTCAAAAATATGGAACACTTTAAATATCTTAGATAAATAATCACTGTTAATAATAATGTCAATAACTAAATACTTTTAGCATAATTCAAATTTTTGACCTATTTTAATACATGGATGCGAATCATTGACATTGACTAAAAAAAAATACGGAAGAAGTACGAATATTTGAAATAACAATAATTAGAAAAATGTTTTAACCTCATTATCATATCGGTACAAATCCGTATAGAATAAGAACCCATACTGAATAAAGAAAGCTTTTATAACGATATTGTTCAGAAAAATAAATCGCTTAAGGTAGATCGGACACATGCATAGACGCCAATATATCAAACTTGTAAAACTGGTCTGGAAGGAAGTTAGCACAGAAGAAAGAATGCCGCTTAGGCGTCTCAGTAAGCAATGGAGAGAAAACATCCAATTATATCTCAAAATATTACCATTTCATTTGATTACAGATTCGTGGAAAATCGATCAACTTGGAGAAAATTTTTAGTTAGCGAAGACCCACCCAGTGTTGTAGCGCCACGTAATGATGATGATAATGAAAAAGGAGAAATAGTGACAAAAAGTAATAAAAATGGACTAATGGAGCAAACCTGCTTTAAAATCTTGATTGGAGAGGATTAAAATGAAAGTATAAGAAATACAATGAATGATTGATGGATTCGAGAAACTTGAGACTTGAGAAAAGCACACTGACGTGTGTATCCATATTAAATTCCTTAGATTTTTATACTTTTTTTTTAGACTTTTATACTAATAGCTTTAAAATTGAATGTTTGGTGAAAATAGCTACGCGACTTTAATGCATCAAATATTTTGTTAATTAAAAATCAACATATTGAAATTAGACAGCAAAATATTATAATATTAAAGATTAATTTATAAATTATTATAGTCTAATTTTAACTACTTCATGAAATAAATATTACACGCCATAAACTGCAGTAATTGAAAAATTATAAAGATCTTACAGAAGAGTTTCTTAAACTGTTAGACGATTACGCTACTCGATGTTCATATCAATAGGTTCCAAAATGTACCACCTATAAAATTTAAAAATCTACTACTAATACAATTATTGGCAACATCGCAGGAGTTAAGAAGTGTACGGGAAAAGTTATATACGGATCCCAAAAATGTTTAATCCTATTACGGAGTCCACTTGATCCGACGTATTGGTCGGAGTCTACATAAAGCGCTACTCAGATAATAATATACACGGCGTATATTCTCCTGGAGTTAGTATAATACCGTTTTAGTACGGAGCCCATATTAACCGCTAGAAGTAATATATATATATATATATATATATATATTATATATATATATATATATATATATATATATTCGGTAGCAATATAAATTCTGAGCTGTATACTAAAACGATTTAATACATACAAAGAAAAAGATATTTCTTTGTGTAACAACATACACGTATAAAAATTGGCCCCCTGCGAGACTCCTTCTAAAAAATCCGGCGTAAATAAGATATCCATTATATGAAATTCCGCAGAATCATCAATCTGTCAATAATTGGGCAACCCTCATTAAATCAGACTTTCTACAGAGATCATTCCGGTTCTCCTTAATTGTGAATGTACACAGGGGAAAAAGAAACTTGAAAAAAGATTCTCGAATAACGTATTTTGTGTACGGTTAAATATGAGCACACAAAAGCCGGTGAAATCGTTTAATAGATAGCGATACTCCAGATAATTGTAGTCTAAGGGATTTAAGTTTGTGCCAAAACTGTTTTTTGTAGCAACGGAAGGTACTTTTTAAAATAAATAAAATTGATTAAAAGTGTATCAAAAACGGAGCTATATATTATAGTGGATATTCTGATAGAACAAACCGATATGGTGTGACCATAATGGTAAGCAAGGAAATAGATAAATCTTTACTTGACAGCTACCTTTATTATTATTGATTTTCATTTGTTTTCAATAGTTACAACTAGTGGTTGTAATAGGTTTAATTAGGCACCTCAAAGTGGCGCCCTATATTAAATAACTAGAGGTGTTTCCTGTTTATTTTTATTTTGTTTGTCCCAAGAGAATATGTTAGTACCCCTTTTGTTTCTTTTTTTCTGTAGTTGCCCAATCCGGCCCCTTGCCATTTACTTATCCACGACCCCAGCTCTCCTAACAAACCCTGAGTGCCGTTCGCACAAGTAACGTTTATTTTGCTTGCCTTGCTTGTTAGGCCAGAATATACAAACAATTCTTCGTAGACATTTGTTAATAAAGACCTGCAGTTTGTCTGTGAGGGTGTTTGTCACTTTCCAGGTTTCACATCCATAGAGTAGAACAGACATGACATTTGATCGGAATATTTGGATCTTTGTCATTGTGGCATACTCGCCAGATCTCCAAACAGGGTTGAGCGTGCTGAAAGCTTGTTGAGCTTTTCGTATCCTCATACGAATATCGTTTTCTGTACCTCCGTTTTCTGTTATGACAGTTCCAAGATACGTAAAGTTTTCCACATTTTCAATCTGCATATTGTCGATAGTAAATAGCGTGTTGTTCCTTGCATTTATTCTTATGGACTTGGTTTTACTAATATTGATTTTCAAACCTATTTGATTAGCTTCAGTGGAAAGTTTTTCCAATTGGTAAGCCAGATCTTGGAACCTTTGACCTAATAGACATATCGTCCGCGTATTCTAAATCGCTTATGCGTTTGGTTAACGTCCATTGTATCCCTCTTGTGTCGGAGTGTAGTTTAGAGAGAACATAGTCTATAGCTATGTTGAAAAGAAACGGAGAAAGCACGCATCCTTGTCTAACTCCAGTAAGTACGTCGAATTCGTCACTGTTGATCCCATTGTGTGTCACGCTGCCTTTAGCATCAGTATATAGTGACTTTATAATAGAAATTATTTTTTGCGGGATGTTTCTTAGCTCTAAAATTTTCCATACAGCAGCGTGAGACAAGCTATCAAAGGCACGTTCAAAATCAACAAAAACCATGTATAGGGGTGTGTTCCATACAACCGATTGTTCTATTATTACTCTCATAGTATTAATGTGGTCTATGCAGGACGATTCTGGTCTAAAGCCTGCTTGACTAGCTCGAAACCCAACCTTGTTTGTTAATCTTTTCAGTATGATGGTCGTGAAAATTTTATTTATGACAGTAAGCCAGGTTATTCCTCTCCAAGTTTTGCACAATGTGAGGTTGCCTTTTTTTGGAAGCTTCATAATGTTACCTTTTTTCCAGCCCGCTGGAATGTGGTTTGTTTCCCACACCTCTCGGATTATGGGGAGCAAAAGTTAAGCAGTTAGATGCGGATCAGCTTTAAGTATTTCAGCAGCAATGTTATGGATTCCTGGTGACTTTTTGTTCCTCAGAGATTTGATAGCTGTTATTATCTCCGTTTTGGAAGGGCCCTCGCAAGAAATATGCAAGTCTATATTCTGCGGGTTTTCGACAATTTCATCTTCGTTATCTCTGGGAATACCTAGCATCTCCTAAAATGCTCTTTCCATCTCTCTACTTGGTCATCTGTTGTAGTAAGTAATTCGCCTGTCTTGGATCTTACAATGTTTGAACAGTCGGACCCATTTTTTGTTAGTCGTCTAATAATTTGGTAAAGCTCCCTAGTTCTGTTATGTTGTGCAGCTATTTCTGCTTGTTTTGTCAGTTCTTCGGCCACCTTCTTTTGTCTCTTCTTGCTTTTCTTTTAACTGATTTATTTATTGTTTGATATTCCTATTGTCGGTGTGCTCTTCTTTCTACAGTTCTTGCTTGCAGGATATCTTATTTTCGTTGTTTTCTTTCCTGGATAAGATTCCATGTTTCATCTGATATCCATTCTTTTCTATCTTTCTCTTTTTTACCCAGTTTGTATTCAGCTATTTCTGTCAAAACATCTGCAAAATCTTCTTAGCTATTTATTCCACGTTATCTTGTTTTGCGTTGAAGTTTCTCTCTAAACATATGTCTTTCTGAGACCGTTTTTAGTTTATCTAAATTGTATGTTGGTCTCTTGGTGTTTTGCGTTATTTTGTTTTTTGCCATCTTGATTTTAATGGTACCAATTACGAGATGATGGTCACTTGCGATGTCTGCTCCTCTTTTATTACGTACATCAAAAATAGATGATCTCCATCTTTTTGATATAGCTATGTGGTCTATTTGATTATCTCTTGTATGACCAGGTGCAGTCCATGTTACCTTGTGAATATTTTTATTGTGAAAAGATCGTTCCACCAATAACTAAACTATGACTGGAACAAAAATTTGTAAAGCGCTCTCCGTTTTTATTCATCATTCCTAAGCCATGTTTGCCCATTACGGATTCTAAGTTAATATTGTCTTCTCCAAGACCGTTCATATCGCCCATCACTATTAGTATATCACCTTGGTTTACTTGTTGGGTCATTTGTTCTAGTTGTTTGTAGAAAATTTCTTTTTCTTCGTGGAGAGATGTGTTTGTGGGAGCATAGCATTAAATCACTGTTATCTTATGGTATCTGGTATAAAATCTGGCAGTCATAATTCTATCATTAATGGGTTTCCATGAAATAAGGCTTTTTTTGGCTTGTTTGCTGAGTAAAAGACCTACTCCGCTCTCGTGGCTCCCAGTTTCTTTACCACTCTATAATAGGAGTTCTCCTGTTTTGGTATGGTGTTCACCATTGCCCAACCATCTTACTTCCGATAGACCGACAAAGCTTAATTTGTACCTATTTAACTCTTTTACTGCTTGAGCTAGTTTAGAAATCTCATACAGAGTTTTAACATTCCAGCAACCAAATCGGGTCCGTGTTTTCGGTGATGCCAAGGTCGTCAACATGTGTTCCGTCCGGTAAAAAACAACAAACAAGTGAAATGCTTACTTTATATTTTTTTTTAAAAACACGTTATATATAACTGTTTTGTTGAAATTTTTGTTTTGATTAATTTTTTAGTTAATCTATACCTATTCCTTTTAACTAAAAATTACGAACTGTTTTTCCATTTCTAATAATTAAAGAACTTTTTTTTAATTTAGTTTTTTATTACAAATAACAATATATTATTATACTAGTGTTTTTCATTTTGTATCTGTTGTTTTTCAATAAAATATTTTCAAAAAATATTTTTCAGTCAGTTTTATACACAGTATTAAATATTTGTATGAATTTTATAGCAATAATTTTTTTTTTAATTGTCGATCTCAGACACCTTAGCGACTTTTATTGCTCAGTTTTTCCTAGTGACTAACTGAGGGTTAAAGTCTTTATGTTTTAAACTTTTTGCTTTATTTTCAATTTTGCTTCCCGCAAGTTTGAATTTGATATTGGAGCAATCTATTAGCTTTCAGATTCAATAATTCCGATTAAAAGAAGAAATACTGTATCTCAAATAAATTACAAACCACTATAATGTAGTGTTCATAATTATAAATGCAAAGTAATCAATTTAAATAATTGTTTGTTACACAGCGACATTCATTATAGGATTAACAACAATTCACTAAAACATATATGTGAATAATTAAATACTTATTAACAATACATTAGTGTTTTATTATTTACCTATCGACAAAACCTCGTATTAACAAAATTACTGTGTTTGGCCAATACACAATTAACCAAAAAAACAAGTTAAACCATAAAATTACTTTACGGACGTGTCGCATTTGAATAACGCCATCCCCCAATATCCATAATGGTTTACGCATCTTTTGTAAAGGCAGGTTAATCTGTATTCCGGGTACATACTTTTGGAAGTATTTAAATGCGGTACTTTAAGGCAACTCACGTTTGCCAGGAATGATATCAGCGCGAAATGTAACGATCTCAGTAGAACAATTTGATGAAATCAAAACCCTTCAACTGCTCTGTATTAAGAACATTAAACTTGACTTAGAACTCGTTTAAATTATGCTAATATTAAAATTACATTTAATAATTTAAATAAGAATATTTTGTCTCATTTATAAGAACATAAACACTAAAAACTGCAAAAGAAATCAAATGCCATTTCATATACACAGTTTGAATTGAACATAAAATGATAATTTTTTTTTATTTTAATAACGCATCGAGCACGCAGGTCATTAGCGTATTTAGATCTGTACCTCAGAATAAAAGTGTATTAAGTCCAATTTTAAGCAAAACGGGATTATCAATGAAATTGACTTAGAATTAAGTCCTCTTTCATATGCTACTAAAATCTAAGCCCTATCTCAAATAATAACAGAGATAGCTAATTTTAAACGATATTAAGTCCTTGTGTCTTCTGGGAGAAAAGAATACCAAATGTAATAGTACACTCTTTAGTTTAGCATTTTTGGTAATGACAATATTATGTCCAAGTTTATTTTTAAGTTGAAATTAAGTCCATACTTTCCTCTCACATTAATACGCAACACTGTGTTAAGTCCCTACGTTCCAACAAGCGGCCAAGGGAAAAACGGTTAGAACGGTGAATAGTCGACCAGCGCGAGTAGAGGTGATACCACTAATGACTGTATTAATGTTTTCTCACTGTCCAACTGTTTGCACATCTTTACCGACGATTTCTGACTAATAGTTTGAGTTTGACTGTTTGTAGGAACAGACGTTAGTTTAAATAGTAAAGTTTTCAGAGTAGTTTTTAACGTGATTTCAGTTTATTTTCATTTTAAAAATGAGTAGCAGATCACAGAGAATTATTTCATTAGTGAATAAAAATGAATATAAAAACATTCTCGGAGAAAATAACACAAATCATACAGGTAAGAAAATTTTAACCTAATACATTATTTATACATAATACCTTACTATGATACGCTTAGATTAGCTTCGAAACACAAATTGAACTATATAAGAGGTAGTTACTTAACAATATCGTTGCCTCACATGTTAGATTTAAATTAGTTGACCTAAAATACATCGTAATATTTTTCATAACGAGGATATTATGTCCACAATATTAAGCATCCAGGCATCAAAGTTTGGACTTAATACAGTATTTTTTAAGTCCAAGCGTCCAATTCTGGACTTAATACAGTATTTTTTAAAAGAGTACTGGACTTTCATTCCATCAAAAGAATTGAAAAAACCAAAACATTTTTACACGAATGATATTATCTTTTCTTTTTATTCTCATAATGTTTATTGGTATTAAAACTGCCGACTGGCTAGCACGTGAATACTGTGTTCATTACAATTTCGTTGAAGTTTGTAGTAGTAGAAATAATTTACAGTTCTTACAAAAATTTACTTTAAAGATTTGATTACAATTATTATTATAAACAAGAGATAAAATGTATTCGTTATTTCAGACATTACAAAGACAGAAGAACAGATTAATCGTACCTGTAAGGAAACAGAAAGAAAAAACTCAATAAATATTGCCGACAGGAATGTGGAAAAGACTGGAATATTAGTTGAATTACAAGATATTCTAACAACAGGTAACTAATATCAGTGCAGATTATTTTAAACCTTAATTTATTGATAGAAATCTCGTTATTGTCCTGCAAATTTGGAAATATTAGAATGTTCATTTTAATGTTGTAGCTGTTAACAATAAAGAAAAAGGCTTTTATGTTTTACTTTTTTAGAATCCCCACCGACAGAAAATAATGTTTATCTTCTAGACAAAGGAATAGAAGTAATAAACTCAATAAATAGCAATATGGAAAAAGCTGAAATTGTAACGGAACTACTATTCGCTCCTAGCACCAGCTATGTTGATACAGTCAACAGCATGAAATTTGGCAAAGCACCTGAAGGATGTGAGGAAGATGATTTTAACGAACATACTGCAGAAAAGGAGAATTTACCAGCAATCGATTTCGAAGGTAAAAATGGGAGTTAAAATATTTATAATATATATAATATATAAATATATAACCTAATTAATTCTGAAATATTTGTAGGTCAATCAAGATTTACTCTGCCTAGCTTCACACAAAATGAAGAACAATTAATGGAAGAAAAGGGTAACACTTATAAGGGGGAAACATAATTTGAAGAAGACACTGACGATAGTACAGCGGACCCCAACTATGACAGCGAGAGCGATTGTTCTGCAGACTCTGATAGAATGAATGAGACGATAAATGCAAAACGAATAGGTAGGAAAAGACAAAGACAAATAGAGAATTGGAAAATAAGTAAACAACACAAAAAAGTTGTTGCCGGACTAGAACACTCATCCAAGACGAAACTTATACCTAAGTTAAGTTAAGTCACCTTACTATTGCAAAAATGTATAGACTTTATAAAGTACAGTGTGAAGAAAAAAATACACATGAAAATCTGATTGCCAAAGAGTGGTTGTATAGTTACATTTTTAACACAGAGTTCAATTACTCCTTCAAGTCTCCAGATAATGATACTTGCGATCAATGTGACTAATTTTTAGTGAAGCTACGTGAAGAACAGAATGCTGTTGAAAAGGAATCTCTACAAGCCAAATATTATGATACATTTGGAGGAAGCAACAAGAAGATACTCTTTAAAGAAAGAAGATAAACTATGCACAAAACAACAAAATTCTACAACAATTATGATATGCATCGATTTACAAAAATGCCTCCCAACACCAGTGTTAACTAACGCGCAAAGCTTTTACTCTTTAAAACTTTGGACGTACAATTACACAATTTATGATGCCACTAATAATGGTACTACTTGTTTGATGTGTTACGAGTCCAAATCAGGACGCGGTGCAAATGAAATGGCATCAGGATTGCCAAAGTGGGCATTATCACATGTTAAACCTCACCAAAAAGAAATTATTATATGGTCTGATAACTGTCCATCTCAAAATCGACACATGGTTATGGTTATGGCTTATTTTTATATATTAAAAAAAATTCCAACTTTAAAAACCATTACACATAAATTCTTATTGCGTGGTCATACTCACTTAGAAGTTGATGCTTGCCATTCATTAATTGAAAGCGAAAAAAGAAGAGTGCTGGTTTTCAAATAATGTCTCCCTGGGACTGGCAACAATTAGCCAGAATGTCTAGCATAACTAATCCGTTCGATGTGATTAATATGGAGACAAGTGATTTCAAGAATTTTAAACAATTATATAGCAACATCACGTCTCCATTTTTGCCTAGAAAAAAAAATGTGGAAGGCATGGATGTCTCAATATCAAAAATGGTATATTTACGAATAAGGGCAGAAAAGTATGGAACACTGTATTATAAAACTAATTTTCAAGAAAAGGAATTTCAAGCAGTCAATTTAATTCGAACTGGAAGGAGAGTCGTATTTCCTGAGGAAATACAAACTGTAAGGGATGATAATAATCCAATATCCGAAAAAAAATACAAGCATCTTCAGACATTATTGAAATGGGTTCCAAAGCAGTTCCATGATTTTTATGTCAACCTAAAGCATAGCAGCATACCCAATAATTTGTGTTCATTTTGTAACTTACATTGAATGACTACAATATCAGTCTCATATTTTCTATTAAAGCTTTTTCATCAATAAAAATGGTAATTTTATTTTGTGCTCTGTTCAAATAATAACCATAACTTGTTTGGACTTAACTTTGGAATTGTAACATAATATTTATGCTTATAATGTTAAGTCCTTAAAATTGACTTGGTATTAATACAAAATTGTATTATGTCCAAAACCAAAAAAGTTATGAATTTTTGACAAATCACTATTTGAATTTTGTGCTTTAATTACTTGAAATTCAGTAGTTGATAGATCATAAATTGCCAAAAAAAATTGGTGTCACATAGGGAAAAAATACTAGGCCCTAACTTAAAAACTTCACATTGATAAACTTCAAACCGCTCTCCTGAAAAATCGACATTTTGGACTTAGTACACTTTTAGTCTGGGGTACAGAGATTAATGTGACAGTTGATACAATTAGCGTATATACATTAGTTTGCAATAGTGGTGGATACATCTTATCAATCAAAGCAAAGAACTCACGGGAATATTCTACACTATTTTGCATTCTCTCTCTATTGCATTATTTGATGAACTCCATGAAAATCACCCACTGCAATTGTAATTAACACTCACTATCAAAACTAGTTTAATCGCATAAAGGTGAGTTGCACACACACCGATTTTTGTCGACCGATTTTATACCGGTCGTCCAAATTCCATTAGTGAACTATATGTGAGAACGGGACCTAACACACACGTCGACCGCTAATCGGTGCCGGTAAAATGCCGATGAACAGTTGACCACTGCCACTGTATCGCCGGTAGTGTTGCCCAGCCTCCTAAATTTTAATTGGTCAAATGGCAACAGTAATTGCAGCCAATCATAATTCAGGACTCTGTTGCCCATTTTCGCTATTATCATTGGTCAAAATGCACCTGAGTTGCAGCCAATGATAATACAGAAAATTGGGCATTGGTCGTCGTGCTGAAAAGACAAAAGTGACGGTTAAAAACCGTTACGATTGACCTACTTATTTCTCTATAAAAGAAGTGCACGACGGCCAGGACATCAGACCGGATCAGGATATGTCCGCTGGTCCAGCCTTCTAAGGCAAGTCGAGATCCTCAGATAGATTCAGTTCTCTGAGACTCAAAACCCAGAGCCTAACGCTTTACATCTTTAAAATCCAAAACGACACGTTCTCAACTCTAAAACCCGGAACCTCACTTTATGAATCTTTAGCTTTGGCAAAGTTCCAGTGGGAACCTTTGTCGGTTTGCGAGCGCAAGCCAGGCGGCCATTTTTTGGGTGAATTATTTGTGCTTTTGATACGATATTTTGCCGAATGGCACTATCCTGAAGGGATTTCAGCTGGTTTCAGGTCTCTAGCACGACTTTTTGCAACCTTTAAATTTTGACAGCTGGATTTCTCTATAGTTACTAATTTCGACTTTGCATATAAAATTCACTTGTAATTGTTTAATCTAACGACATTACCTTTCAGATTCTTAGACTTAAACTAATTACGTGGTTATCCTCCAGATCTACGACCTGGAGATGATTACCTACCTTTTCCTTCCAGATTCTTAATTTAAGAGTTTAATTGTTACTAATTGTTATTTTATCTCTTATTTACCTTATTCTTATAACAATAAACTATTACTTTTGTTATTAGTATTTTATTCCCTAGTTAAAGTGGCATAGCTCGTGATCTATGGCCACTGATCGAACATACGCATTACGATCATCAAGAACTATGGAAAGAGCGGTTAATCCTGTTAATCCAGGGCCTCTCTCTCCCGAGGGAGCCAACGGACATACAGATTACCAACAGTAGTATCGAAAAGTAGTGGCGTAGGTGACTAAATACAGGCTTGCACATGCATCGATTTTTTACCGGCCATTCCAGTTGATTGCTCGGTGAAAACAGCTCGGTGGCCGGCTGTTCATCGGCATTTTACCTGCACCGATTAGCAGTCGATGTATGTGTTAGGTCCCGTTCTTAAATATAGTTCTCACGTGTGTTCTAACGTATATTAACACAGGAAGGTTTAATTTGGAAAAGACATTTGGACCAGATTTTGCGAGATAAAGGATCTGATTCTAACTACGATAGTCTTAATGAAACCGTTGTAAAAGAAGGGGACCTCTCAGCTGTAAAAGAAGGGGAAGTGTTATTGAAGCGAGAACTTTTGAAGAGTCTGGTAATGAAGCAGCAAAGTGAAGCAGTGGTTAGTGAGGTTAATGAGAAACCAAAGACCAAAGAAAGTGTGACAGCAATAGGACAAAAAGAAATGTAAAACCACCTGTGTGTTTTAAACTTATAGTGGGGAGGTATTGTAGTATATTATATTAGGGAGAAGCAGAAGAAAGTCATAAAACATGTCATGTAAATTGTTTTTGTAAAGAAGGTTATTTTTGTAATCATATTTCGACTGTTAGTTAAAAATATAAGTTATATAAAACCATGTTTAATCCTTTATATTCATTCTCCACCTCACACTAGTTTGCATTTCTTTTGATTTTCGTTGTGTATGATTGACTACTCATCTAAAAGAAGAAACGCTTATTCCATGGCTTATCTCTATAAGGATGGCCAGAAAATCGTATCTAAAAGTGTCTTCTTGATCATACTGACCTGATAAATCTTGGTTTATCGAGAAGACACAATTTTTTATCATTGCGCATGCGTGAAGATTCCTGGCAGTCACGAAATCTGTTCTGGCGCTAAAACTGTCGAGGGTTAATATTGATAATTTATACTTTGTCTCATACTCTCGTCTACAATGAAGAAAATAAATTATTTTAATAATAATAAATGAATGTAATTTCAACTGTCTGCCCTCCAATGAAATAATTCTCCCATTTATTCAGCACGTACTTCATTACGTAATAATGCCGGCCTATTACCTCTTGTGGTAACATCGACAAATCAAATATGAATTTCTGTTGAGTAATACATTTCAATTAGGTACAAAGGAACTTGCTCAACTTCCAACGCTCCATACTAGGGTATCCGCAAATATTCCAACTAATTCATTCGAGAAAGACAGAATCTTGACCGGAATTTAATCGCAGTCGTGTATAATTCGACATATTAAATTAACATTGCAGCAAAAGCTCTGAGATGGATTTTGTCAGTAGTAGTAAGAGTAATTAGCTGAACCGTATGTTTAATATTTTACAGTTTTCATCAGACTCTTCATTGAATCAATCAATATTCGCTCAAAGTTGTTTCAGAAATAAACCACTGTGCACTATTATTTCCTAATGTTTATTGGACTAGCTATTTCTAATACTCATTAATCATACGCTCAATTTTACTGAGAGTACAATAATTAACAGGTTGATTGCGTTCCCAAAATATGTCAACCAAAGAACTGTGCGTTACTGGTCCCCCGGGACCGGTGGCTTGACGTGAACACGGTGCGTTACCCACCGTCGGGGATTGGTAGTGACGAAATTAATTTTTACATTGTTTTATAATATAAATTATACGAGTTTTAAGATCAGTTATTAACAGTAAAAGTATTAAACTGCATATACAGTGGGTGATCAAATTAGTATGATCAGTCACAAAAATTTAAGTTTTTCAAATTTGTTCAGAAATTTTATAATAAAATCATATGCTGCTATACGATTAAGGTATGACAATATATTTTGTCACTACTAACCTTACTTTTTTTATGTTTACAGCTCTAGAACTGTCATTTGTGTCAAATTACGTGACAACATACACATTGTGGTGAATTTATGTTTTGGAGAACTGAATTTGTATGTTTTTGTATTGTTTTTAAAAGATAAGTATCGTTTTATCTTTGTTGTATGTTTTGTTAACTTACTAGTGGTGATTGTGAGTGGAAAAAGACTATCAGTTTTAATTTTAAAGACATTTTCAAAACATTTCGATTTTTGAGAATAAAATCATAATGGTGGAGATAAAGACACTTTTATTGAATACAAAGCTTTCCCAACGTCAGATAGCTCAACAATGCCAAGTAGATCAAGCAACAGTGAGCAGTATTAAGAAAAAAAATTGATAACAACAAACTCTTGACTCACCAGCGTGCCCAAAAATGTGGTCGAAAGCGTGTCACTACACCCAGAGACGAAAGAAAAATGAGGGATATATTCGTAAACAATAAAAAGAAGCCAAGAAGAATCCTCACGGGACTTATTCGTGAAGCTGGTATGCCAGTTTCTGACATGACAGTCCGCAGAAGGCTTGCTGAGCAAGGTTTCAAATCATGTCGCCCTGCCAAAAAACCAAATTTGACCATCGCAATGATGAAAAAGAGACTGGAATGGGCCAAAGAACACCAAAATTGGACAATTGAGGATTGGAATAAGATAAATTACGTCACTACTAAAGTTTATATCCCTATAACCACTGTTTTTTCCTAAAAAAATATCTTATAGTTGTTTTTATTCACAGTGTTTTTATACCACATTAGTGGGTAAAAAATATCATAAGAATTGCATAGTGGAGCGAGTAAAGGATCCTCTCAAGATTATGGTATGGTCTGTGATCAGCAGTAAGGGCACAGGGAGGCTGTACATTGTGAATGGAATGATGAATCAACATCAGTATATTGAAGTTCTGGAAAGAAAACTCATGCCACAAATCAAAGACTGATTTGGAGAATCAGAGGATTTTACCTTTATGCACGATTCAGCACCGTGCCATATAGCAAAAACAGTAACATCGTACCTGGAAAAAAAGAAAATTAAAGCACTAAAGTGGCTAGGTAATTCCCCAGACCTCAATCCGATCGAAAATCTATGGGAGCTTATGAAGAGGGGGGTTGCCCAGGAAACTATCACAAATAAGCCGCAGTTAATTGAGAGACTCATTGCCACCTGGCACAGAAACAATAAAATAACAGAAAACTGCCTGAGAAACATTCAAAACATGCCAAGGAGGATCAAAGCTGTCATAGAAGCTAAAGGAGGTCACACAAAATGTTAAAAAAAAAATGTTATTTAAAGTCAAAGAAAAAAATATTTTAAAATTTTGTAAAAGAACGTGTTTATGATCTATTTTTATATTATATTCACATCATTAGACGCTTATATGCAGTTTTATTCTTTATTAAACAGCAAAATACAAAGTTTTTTGAAGTGGTCATAATAATTTGATTACCCACTGTAGCTCAGAGTAAAATGGAAATGTCATTGACGAAAAGTGCCCCAAATAGAGCATAATGGACAAAAATCATGGAGACCTATGTCCAACAGTGGCCGCAAAGGGCTGGGAGATGAAGCAAAAGTCTGGAAACGCCTTATTATCTCTTACCCAAATGGTCCAAATTGTGCAAAATCCGAGATCTGCCTATTCTGCAGTATAGAGATTTCAAGTTACTTGCCATGTAGCCAGATTTACCATTTTTCTAATATCATTAGTCTTTAACCCTCAGCTACTATAATCTGGGTCTGACAGACTCAAAGAAGTCTCGGCAACCAAACACTTTCCCCACCTTATGTAATTAAGCTAGGGCTTCAGCTATTCTCAACTTATTTTTGAAATACGATAATAAAGAGTGCATAACTTTTGTTTGGACCTAGCGACTTGCATATACGTAGCTGGGTGTAATAGACCCACTTACAGCAATTACGTGATTTTTACATAATTATTGTGTTTAAGGTAAATATAATTTTATATTTGGTTAATTTAGTATATCTTAATTTATTTTATTTGAAATTTGTTTTTCTTTGGTTTTTTTAATAATATAATATGCACATATGTTCTTCTTTTCAGTTTAAAATTGCTCGAAATAAACCTCTTACTGTCGAAGATATTGATGCCTTATTTCAAAGTGAGGATTTTTGGGTTGACGATCCGGAAGTGTTGCATCAACGTGGGCGTCCAACAAATGTTTTAGTGAGAGCTGGGGAGATACAAGCTGGAGCCAATATCATCCAAACGGCCGACTGCAGCGATTAAAGTGATAGTGACCATGAAATTTTTAGTGACCATGAGTCGGTTAGTGATATGGACTGGAATCTATCAGATGAAGATCAGATTCAAACTTTATCTATTGAAGACACTGACCAATCTGGACATAAAGATGCAATGGATAAAGAAAAGCAAAGAAATTACTAATACGGAACACAAAATGGTCAAAACTAAAGCCCTTAAAGAGAATGCTGTAATAGTTCTGTCTGGTTTAAAAGGTGCCATTCGCGCTAATGCTTCTGACAGTATTACAGGCACTACGAAATTTCTGATTTCTCCAGATATATTAGAAGAAGTAGTGCTTTGGACCAACAAAAAAATTGAAGTTATCAAACAGCAATACGGAAAACTCTAACGAAATAAAAATTCCAGAAAGGAATTAGTATTGCAGATGATATTGCAGAAATGGAAGCATTTATTGATCTGCTCTAGATGGAAGAAGTATTTAAATCTGAATATGACGATTTACATTCAATGTAGGCAACTGATAGAGCAGGCCAAGATCTATTTCGATGTACAATATAGCAAGATATTCTTTTATAATGTCATGTCTCCGATTTGATGATGCTAAGACAAGAACTGAGAGAAAAATAGACACTAAATTGGCCCAAATAATTAATATATTTTAACAATTTGTACAAAATAATTGTTGCAACAACTACTTAACTGGATATTTTTTAACTATTAATAAAATGTTAGTTTTATTCAAGAAGCGATGTGGTTTAGAATGTACATTCCGAATAAACCAGCTAAATATGGCTTAAAAATATAAATTTTTGGCAATAAATTTTTATAACGCAGAAATATAAAGGGGCGAAAACGAAAACAAAGCTGGCTTCACCCTTCTCTCTTTCTACCAAAGTGGTATTACGGTTACTCAACCAATTTATGGCACAAGATGTATTGTGGCAGGCAATAACTGGTACATTTCGGTGAAAATGACTCGTGATTAAAAAAAAATGTATTACTTACATTAGCACAATTAAAAAAAATAAACGCCAAATTCAGCCAGAATTTCTACCTCAAAAAAAAGTCCAGTTGATTCTTTTTTGTTTGGATTTTTTGTTTGGAAAACAAAAAAACCCAACATAATTTTATTTTATAATTCGACAAAAGCCGGTTTGGATGCCTTGGATCAGATATGTGCCAATTATTCTGTAGCTAGATCACAAAGATGGTCAATGGCAGTGTTTTTTGCTGTTCTAAACATTGCAGGTATTAAGGAGTATTATATTAATTTATAAATAAAGAAAATTCTATCCATCGGAAAAAATTATTAAGACAATTAGCCCAAAGCTTGTATATTACACACATAAAGAGAAGAATACATAACTCCAATGTAATCGAAAAAGAAAGAGATATCATCTCTGTCCAGCCAAAAAAATACAGAAAGACGAACAATGTTTGCGCAAAGTGTAAAATGCCTGTATGTTTACAATGTTGAGTTCAAGTATGCAAAAAATGCATAGAATAACTTCAATTTGTATTTAAATCATTTATGGTACTTCATTTTGTAATCTTAGTTTATAAATAAACAAATTATCAAAAAAATTGTGTTTTCTTTATATAAAAAAAATGGGTCTTATAGACCCAATTATAATACTTATGTAATTACTTTTAACTTATAGTAGATAAGGGTTAAATAGTACACTCTGTATATTGTATAAAAAAGTATCATTGATCAGGTTATCCAAACTGCTGAAGATCAATGATGAAGCAGAACTCATCTACAAATATGCTGGATATTGGAAGATATTGGAATCTTCATGCTGACACTACAGTTCGTCATTTGGTCGTCTTCTCAAGAAGCCGAAAAAGTTCTGGGTTCACTGCTATATTATTAAGGTTTATAAAATACATATAAATTTAGTCAAATTACTATTACTGTCTATAAAATATCTACTTACTTTCGTGTTCCTGGATGTATGATTTCATTTCAATAAATGGTTCATCTGAAACAAAAGTTACAATTAGAATTGCACATTTTCTTCAGGTTTACGTCAAGTATTATCGAATATAACTAGCTTATTATTACACTGATTAGTTCTGTGTGTGGAGAGACAGATGGAATTAGTTGTTATCAAGACGTGTAAATCTGAATATGAAACTCGTTTACAAACCTAACAAAAATATCGAATATGATATAGATTGGTCACAAACTTACACAATGTGGATCGAGAAAATATATCAGCGGAAGAATTATATCAGCAACTTAAAAAATGCATTCATGAGACTGCAAGTGAAGCTTTGGGTTATAAAGACAAACATGAAACAAAAAATCAAGAATGGTGGTTGGAGAATATGCAAACTTTGGTCAACAAGAAGAAAACTGCTTACCAGAAATGAAAGTCAACGAGAAAGGATGAAGATTACCAGATATATCAAAAATTAAATCGAGATGTAAAAAGACAAGTAGTGAAAAGTAAAAATGAGATCGAAGATAGTGGGATCGAAGATGTGCAGAGGTGGATAGGTATATGGGTGGAACAAGAGTTGGGCAAGCTTGGAAGGTGATAAAGTGACACAATAGCGAAATAGGTCTATAGCTACTGGGGTCTTCTGGATCCTTTCCTGGTTTTAACAGGGCTATTACTTTAGATTTCCTCCATGATTTTGGAATTTTGCAGGTTTTACAGCACGTGTTATAAAATTGCAAGATCTAGTTTTTTGTTCCTTGGCCTAAATGCTTTATTTGTTCACTGCATATATCATCCACACCTGCAGCTTTCCCGTTTTTTAACCTGTTCAGACCATCGTAAAGTTCTTTTAGTGTAATAGGAGTTCCTAGGTGGTTTGTCTCCGAATCCAATCTTCTCCTAGTGTTTGGGTCCTTATATCGGTTAGTAGTTCTTCCATTCGTAAGGAGTTGAGTAGCGACTTGGTTTGCTGTAACCTTGCAAGGTGGTTTATGTTCTTTTGGATCACCGCTGAGTTTTTTTACAAGGTTCCATGTTATTTTGCTACTATGTGTCATGTCCATTTTTTCCAGGGTCTCAATCCACTTTTCCTGTCTGGCTTGACTTAGCTGTTGGAGTAGTGCTGCTCCGCAGTCAACGGTTTCTTGGCTAAAAGGGTCAGTGGAATAGAGGTTTTCGTATGTTCTCATTAGTTCTTTGAACTCGCTGGACATCCCGGGAACATATTGTTGTCTACATCCTCTAGGGATAGTTTTTCTAGACACATTTTTGAGTACCTTTACGAATTTTTCGTAGTTCTCTACTTTGGTTCAATTTGGTTCAAGGCGTAGTAGTTCAAAATCTAGCATGTCTGCATACTTTTGCCAGTTTGCCATTTTGAAGTTAAATCTCCTTCTGAATGGAATAGCTTGTGGTCTAACAATTGGGAAGATATTTATACCAATTGGTCTATGCTGAGTTTTTGGTATGGGGCCATATACTACTTTGGTACATCGGTCTTCGAGGTTGTTGCTTAAAAAACAGATATCCGGGTTATATTCTCTTTTCCAAACTTTGCTATAGAAAGATGGTGGAAGTTTAGGATCATGGATTAACGTGAGGCCACTCGTTTCGGCCCATGCTTCTACTGCGTCTTCATTTGCGTCCGAATCTGCATAGTCCCAAAGTAAACTGTGACTGTTAAATTCTTCCAGTAAAAGCTGATTGGCTTGTGATTGAAAATTAGTTGGGGGTGAAAATATAAAAGGCTGGTTTGAGGGCTTGTATACCGAGGTAATTGTGCATTTTCCGATCACAGTGGTTATTATCTCTATACCGTGTACATTTGTTGTTTCCACAGATGAGACTATGGTTTGAGTTCTCACAAATACCGCGCTCCCATGCTTATTGTGTGGTATCTCCGCAATCAGTTTCATACCAGAGACTTTCGGTCTCGCTGCAGTTAGGTCTCTGTGGGTTTCCTGGATGCACAATACCTCACATTTCGTATTCTTGCAGAATTCTGATAAGATGTCTTGTTTGGCTGTAGTAATGCCCTTGATATTTATGCTCGCTACTGTCCACATAACCCATATGTTCGTTGTAATCTTTGACCAAACTTTGGCAAGTAACGTTTTGTTTGGAGCCATCCTTTTGTTTCCTTGAAATAAGTTAAACATCTGTAGGATCACGAAAATTACTTATAAAGTGGACTGCTCTGTTATCCAAATATTTCACAGCAAGTATACCAAGATTACTTATCTTCCATTGAGTGTCTTCCCTTTCCATAGTTTTGTCCTCTAGAAAATTACATTCTCAAGCAGCAAATTTCATCATATTTACTTAATATCAATCAAATATCAATCTTGTTTTAAATAAAATGCTAATTTTTCATTTAATTTTAATACTTTAGACATCCACTGTACAAAATATCCAAAAGTATGCTCCAAATATTGTTAAAAAAGAATAACGTCCTACACAATCTTTTAACTTGAACACAATATCGATCTTTGCACATTCTTTGTTTTATTTTTGGTGCTTAATATTTTTTGCCCATCCAGCATAAAACACAATTTCTGCTTAAGAAACAAATCAAAACAACTTTAATGCGAAGTTCTTGTCCTAAAAGAGGCGAAGGATTTAAAAAGTTAATTGAAGTATGCACGCCATAGTGAGCCAGAAGTTTTAATTCCACCAAGGGAATAGCTCGGCAAAATGTGCAACTAGTATTTTGAATTTGAGTTCGTCTACTAGTTTAATTAATTTTGGGAATGATTTAAAACTGACGTAGAACAATTCTTTAAGAAAATAATACAAACAATAATTTAAGAGGTTTTCACTATTAAAAGAGGGCGACAAAATTCATAGCGACATAGCCGGAATAAAAATTAAGTATTTTAGTTACTTAATTTTCATTATGTGAAGAACCTCTGTAGCGTCGATTTTTAAGCTTTCGATGTCTCTCATGACGTAAATTTTGGCGAGAGCCTGGATCTGGCTTTGAAAATTGCTAGAATTTTAGTCAATTGGTGTATGAAAGCTGAGCGATACTAATGACCTGCTTTCATTATTCTTCTAAGAATTTTCCTGTCGGTTGCCATAAGCATGCTATTCTGGTGTTTGTCTAGCACTAAATAGATAATAGAAGCTATGTTTTTTTAAGTATAAAGAAGAATACAGTGATGAGTAGACTTAGGCAAATATGCAAATAAAAAAGTATGAAATATGCGCATAAATACGCAGTAGGTATCTTATGCAAAATATGCATATTTATCTAGAAAATACGCATATAATGAAAATATTTACAATATTTTTTTATTTACAAAAATACTTCCAATATTATATATACCTAACATATACAATTATTTTAACATATAAATAAGTATTATTTTGAAATGTAGTAACAATAGATTATCAAATGATGTTCAAAAGTTTATAATAAAAACTTATGGCTTCTATTTGAATCCATATACAGAGTGGCCCAAAATTCTGGAAACGGCCAATTATCTCGTAAATTGCTGGTTATAATTGTACAAAATTTGAGGTACACCTATTTTGGGATACGGAGATTCCATATTAGATATTTGCAATGTTGCCAGATTTGCCGTTTCTCTGATATTATTAGTAACTTTGGTTTTTCAAATGCATCACCCTGTATATTCAGTCATTATTAGAATCTTATATTCAATACGACTTCAACTATATGTAACACTTATGATTTTTTATAGTCTGGAAGGTCTTAAATACATAAAACAGAAGTCTCCCAACGCCTAATTGTTTCAATAAATCTTTTTATACTAATTATTTTCAACTACATTAAAACGTAACAATTGATAGATTAGACCATTTTTTAACAATAGTTACGTTATTAATTGCACAAAATATGCTCAATTTGTGAGTTGACAGTACAATAATTGATGGTAGAATGCGTCTACCACATTTCTCCATGATTGTCTAGAAATTATTTGAGATTGATCGATAATTCGTTGTCTTTGCTTTGCAAGACTTGGCTGGTTAAGTTTTGTAAACTGAATTTTTCAAGTATCCCTAATAAAAATAATCTTTAGGATTGAAATCGGGTGAACGTGGAGGCCATTCAACTCTACCTTGTCTACCAATTTATCGTACGTAAAATATCTCATTTAAATAACGCCGACCATTTACACCAACTATCTGACGTTAAATTTCCTTCGATAAAAAATGACCAAATTGACTAAGTACCTACTATACTTGATCATACATTTAATTTTTGTGGTCTGGTATGGTTTTCAGTGTGAATTTCATACGAGTTTAACTATTCAATAGGAGTTCAAAAATATGTAACACTTATGATTGTATGTAGTCTGGAAGGTCTTAAATACATAAAACAGTGCAAAATATGTAGATTTTAATAAATTTTAATATTTAAATGTAGAATGCTGTGATATTGACATTTGTTCACGATTTACATTATAAACTAAACCTGGCAGTATTTGTGTTTCGAAAAGTTCTGCAATTTAAATTGCTTCTCTAAAATGCCGTTCTCTAAACCGTTCTCCTATTCCTAAGGCGACGGTACAAAAAACTGTAAAGCGATTTAAGACATCTGAAGAAAGTATAGACAGATGGAAAGAGAAAAGTTTTGTTGAAGATCCACATACATCCTCAGGCAGGGTTGCGCAAGTACATGATGTAGGTCGTTCTTCAGTCTTACGTATACTTATTACGTAAAAATAAGTTTAAAACATACAAAATAAACTTATTGCAAGAATTAAGTGAAGATGACTTCGATCTTAGATTAGAGTTTACTGAGGTAATGATGAATAAAATTGAAAATTATTAAAATTTCGTTAACAGAATATGTTTTCCGATGAAGCAATCTTTACACTGTGTGGAAGTGTAAATCGGCACAATTTAAGGTACTGGAGTGACGCAAATTCACACTGAATACGTGAAAACCATACTCAAAGACCACAAAAATTAAATGTATCGTCAGGTATAGTAGGTACTCAGTCAATTCGGACATTTTTTATCGAAAAAAATTTAACGTCAGATAGTTGGTGTAAATGTTCGGCATTATTTAGATGAGATATTTCCCGGACGATAAATTGGTACACAAGGTAAAATTGAATGGCCTTCACGTTCACCCGATTTCAATCATAAAGATTATTTTTATTAGGATACTTGAAAAATTCAGTTTACAAAACGTAACCAGCAAGTCTTGCAGAGCTAAGGCAACGAATTATCGATGAATCTCGAATTGTTTCTAGACCATCATGGAGAAATGTGATAGACGCATTCTACCATCGATTAGGGTACTGTCAACTCATAAATTGAGCACATTTTAAACACTTAATAACGTAACTATTGTTAAAAAATGTTCTAATCCATCAATTGTTACGTTTTAATGTAGTTGAAAATAATTAGTTTTAAAAAATTTATTGAAACAATTAGGCATTGCCAGACTTGTGTTTTATGTATTTAAGACCTTTCAGACTACATAAAATCATAAGTGTTACATATGGTTCAACTCGTATTGAATAGGAAATTCCAATAATGATTAAATATACAGGGTGATCTATTTAAAAACCCAAAGTTACTAATCATATAAGAGAAACGGAAAATCTGGCAACATTGCAAATATCAAATTTGGAATCTCCGTATCTCAAAATAGGTGTACCTCAAATTTTGTACAATTATAACCAGCAATTTACGAGATAATTGGCCGTTATATAATAACTTGTGCGTGGCACTGGTATAACCTAATCTAAGATGAGTTATTGTCACTTGATCCCTTCTTTTAGTGGGAAAAAATCTCAATGGTTTAATGTCCGGTTTAATATTACGAAGATTGGACATTGAAAACTCCCACAGGTTTTGCCACTCACTTAGCTATCACGTATTTCACAATAATAGAGTCAGCTGAATTGACGGCTTCACGCGCACACTTATCTGCTTCTTCATTACCTCTAATACCATTATGTGATTACCTCCTTAAAGATTACCTCCTTATTAGAATTTTCTATCTGTATCAGATTTTGTTTTATTTTTCAAGAATATGATTCTCTGGGTATATTCTTCCTATAAATTGTAGTGAGTTTAGTAAATCAGTAAAAATTATATATTTCTGATTTGGTGATGATATAATATATGTTAGTGCCTCGTATATGGCATATAATTCTGCATTAAGAGTACTATAGTGTATTGGCAACTTATATTTTTGACACATATTAGAAGATATAACTGCTGCTTCCACGCCATCTGTTCATTCTAAAGCAACTGTATAAATTTAAGAAAAATTTGTATACTTTGATAATAAGTTTTGCGGATTTTGATGTATTATACTATGGTTAGTAGTGTGTTTGTCCAATGATGTTAGGGTAGTTATTATTTTAGGTACTTCCAAAGTCCATGGTGCAGCAGGTTCAAAACTAACGGGAAAGCAAGAAGGTAAGGTGGTGTTCAGAGATGAGAGATCCATTTTGATTCGGTGGTAGAAAGGTTTATGTAGACGTGGTTTATTGAAGAAACATGTTTATAATCGGTTAAGGTGATATATTTGAAGGTGTGGTTGTTAGGATTTGCATTCTTCTATGATATAGTGTTGGTTCAGCTGCTTCCCAATACAGGCTTTCTATTGGTGTGGTTCTATAAGCTCCCAAGACAATGCGGAGTGCAGTATTGTGTATTGAATCTAAAATTTTAAGGGGAGTCTCAGTAGTCGATGAATATGCTATCGCGCCATAGTCTAATTTAGATCTGATTAGAGTTCTGTAGAGGAAGAGCATAGTTTGTCTATCTGCCCCCCAGTCTTTTTTAGATAGTGATTTAAGGATATTAAGTCTTGCTTGGCAATCGATTGAAAATTTTTTAATATGTACTTTCCAATTAAGATGTTGGTCGAATGTCATTCCTAAAAATTTTACATTATTTTTGCGAACTAGAGGCTTGTTAAATAGTGAAAGTAGAGAGTGATTAGGGTTATAAAATCTTTGTTTTTACTACCATGTAAATTTTTAAAATAAAATAAAAAATAATACGTATATACTTACAGTACTTTTCAGTATTTGCATTAATTTTACATGTTGTACTTTGTCGAATGCGTTTTCGAAGTCCACGAAACAATAATGTTATACTTCTTTAGAATATCTTTATTCAAACATGACAAATTTTAAAAAGTAATCAATTGATTTCACACTTTACAGCCATACATAGTTTATGGCTGTTCTCTATAACAATTCTATCAATATTGCAATTGCTAGAGGTACTTTTGAGCTGTTCAACTGTAAACCTACGAGTGAAAGAGTGCATAAGAGAGAAATATTAAATGCCTGAATAAAAATTTAATAATAAAAATTGAAATGTTCGTGGATTTTACTGTGCTAACATTATATTATTATTTGAAAAAGTTTTTCTCCACTTTTGTGCTCTACTGAATTTTATTCACTTGTTTCCACACTAAATAAAAGTAAACATAGCACGAAATCACAGATCAAATTTAACCAAACATACGCCGTAAGGAATTATAAAATAAATGTGACAAGACAAAACGATTTTTCAAACCGGCGGAAAAAGTTTTTCAGCATCTAGACGATTATTCTCCCTCGATGCGTTGTCTCAAAAGTAGCTCGGAAATATGAAAATCTTCGCAAAAAGCATACCAAGTCACCCCCTGAAGCCGCACCATTATTGGCTTTATAACGCAGTTGGGATACATATGACGTTTGTATCCCTCTGGAATTATTCGGCCGAAGCCAGAAGTACAAATAAATCGTGTCAAGCATTATTCTGTTACGTACGATTTTAACTCTTGTACTGACAGGATATTTACTAAAATGTACTAAGCTGTAAAAGATATATATATATATATATATATATATATATATATATATATATATATATATATATATATATATATATTGAGATAATAATAAATATAGAAGAAATTAGGATAATAATATTATGATTTTTAATTAATAAACTTAAATAGTGATTAAAGAAATACTTTATAAGTTATAGACTAGAGAATAATATTAAAAATATTTATATGAGGGTATTTTTAAGAAATTAGCAAATAATAAGTGTACCTACAAAGTTTTATTTTAATAATTATAATACTATGATATATTTAAGTAAGCCATGTACATAGGCAAATAAATATACACGGAATAATTGACACTATTGAGTGAATTTGAACTTAATAAGTGATATTTGAATAATAATTACGGATGTAAAATAGTGTAATGTAATAATTTAAGATGTTTAGTTTAAACATAAGTGTATATTCTGATCTGAAAGCCTAAATGTCCATAAAATTTTCGATAGAAGGGTAAATAATTCTCTAGAAAACGTCAATAGAAGACAGTTAACCCTATTTGCATAGTGAAATATTCGAGAACATTCATATATTGATGAAATTCGAACAAATTCGAACATAGTTTATCGCTAGAATATTCGGGAACGATGAAAAGATATAAATACGATGTAATTTGGAGCAAGAATTCATTCATTCATTCATTCATAAACACAATATTCATTAGACAGTTAGTATAACAGTATGAGAGTTGGGATTAGACAGTAAGACAGTGCATTGATTAGAAAGTTCAAGATAGTTAACAGTTACAGTAAGACAATATGGAGTTAGTTAATTAAGAAGTTAAACAGGAGATAGTTCGATAGTTAGTTAATGATTTTATTATGGTAATGGAGATTATTAATTACTATATTAATTACTATGGCAATGGTAATTGGAGATTATTAAGAAGAAAAAATAAGATTATAAGTAAGAAGCAAAGAAGAAACAATAAATAAAGGAGAATATTTTACCCATTTATAAATGTTATTAAGAAGAAAAATATTTTAAATTAGTAGAAGCTGATAATTAAAACATTCTGGTATATTTGGAAAAAGTAATTTCACAAAAACAAGGATAACCGAGGCTGATAAAGAAGATGTTGAGTGGTGATTATACCCTTTATTTTGGATAACAGTTTCATTTAGGCATTTAGTGATAGAAAGGTATCAAATTTTGTTAATATAGTTTAATTATTGTAAGAATTTCAAATTTAAGATAGGTTGTTCTAAATTTATATTGTCTATATTATGATATGTATTATTATATAGATATATATATATATATATATATATATATATATATATATATATAATTTGTGTGTTTCATAATAGTTATAATAAAGATAATTTTAAAAAGTACTTATAAACTAATTCTTTACGAACCACGATAAAAACCCTATAATTATATATGTTATTTTAAATGATTTATTGCTAACACACAAACAAAGATCATAGCAATATATATATATATATATATATATATATATATATATATATATATATATATATATATATAAGAGTAAGAAAAAAGATAAAAAAGAAGTACTTGTGACTCGTTTGGAAAAAATATAAAACTGTTTTTGATGGGTTGGAGTCAATAAAAGGGGCTATTTGTTGACTATTTTTTACTCGAGCTTTTAATTGTGATTACAATTATTTTCAAGAGCTTCTAAAAAATACAAAATATCTTACAAAGTTGAACTAGAAATAAAAAATTTTTTTGTTAACTCACTAAATAAAATCAGTTTTTTATATAAAACTGCTGCTTACATATTAATTACAAAAAATATTAATAAAAAAATGTCTTATAAATGTCTAATAAATGTTTCTCTGAAAAATTTTGATAAAGTTTCTTAACAAAAACAATTGAATTTGTAACCAAAAATTGAATAGCTACAAACCAGCCTAAATGTCATAAATACTAACTAACTAAATTTTTATTTTTGACATATTGTCAAAAATAAAATTTTGTTTAAAAAATTCTTCTTTGTTTAGTAACAAAAAAGAAGAAGATTTATTCACCATTGATAGATGCCCGAAAAAATGTAACAAATACATGGAAAATAATACCAGTGGAATTTGATATCTTTTCTAAGTAAATTATGTAGTGGCTCTAATAACCTAGCTGAATCTTTTATATATTTGTGGTAAAAATTTACTTTTCCCAAAAACTGTCGTACTTTTTTTCTCGTGTCTGGTGCTGGAAAATCTCTGATCGATATTAAATTATCATGTAACGGACGAACTGAATTGTTTCCCACAATGTGTCCCAAATATTTAACCTCTTCTCTTGCAAAATTACATTTTAGAAGTTTGAGTCTAAATCCCTCTTCAATAATTGCTTTCATAAGTCTTTCTATATGGTCTAAGTGTTCTTCAAATGATAATGGGAATATTAAAATGTCATCTATGTAGTTTATACAAAATGAATTTAAATTATGCTTCCTGATGATATTACTTAAAATTCTTTAAAATATTGCAGGAGATGTTTTAAGCCCAAAAGGTAAGCATTTCTATTGCCAATGACTACTTTGGGTAACGAAGGCTGTCTTGTATTTATCTTTTATCCGAACTGGAATACGCCAAAAAGCGGAATTTATATCTAATGTGTATATACATATATATATATATATATATATATATATATATATATATATATATACAAACAACACAGTTTATTAGGGCTGCAGTCGGAAGTTTGGCCGGGATGTTACATACACACTCTTTTGACTTTTGGTCTAGCTTTCGGAATTGTTTTATTCCTTTTTCAAGACACGGTAATAAGAAGAATGTGTAAATATTTACAATATTACAATTCGTAATTGCAACTTACTAGTCGTTGAAATGATTTATATAAAGTATTGACACTCAACATTAATAACACACAATATGTGTGTTTTAGACATTATTAGACATTTTGAAAGTTTTGAATGACATCTGGAACATTCTAGATTTCGTTCATACTTCTTCCTTCGTGTCAAAAGACTTTTTCTATTTGGAATAAATCTCACAGAGCTATTATAACACTTCTGCTTCCTTTTTAGTTATTCTCCTTAAATAACTGGGCTACCAGGGACCGATTGAAGCCAACAGGGTGGATCAGTTTCACGGTATGTGCTAATTCATAGATATGGTCTACCTTGGGTTTACTTCTAACTGAAAACTGAAAACTGCTAGATGCGGTAGATTAGAAAGTTTATTTTCTGCAGGACGGTCTACGGATCTTCTCAGTTTTGTTGATGTAATATAATCTATCGTAAATGGAAGAGATTAGCTATTAAATCAATTAAGGAAACTGTTTAATCTATGCTTGCAGCAAAGAGAGGTGCCCAAAGAATGATCAATGCTATAACAATCCTTTTACATAAAAAAGGAGATAGGACGGACCTAGAGAATTATTAACTTATTAACCTGTTGTACCACTTATATAAGCTCTTTACTAGGATAGTGACATCAAGATTGGAGAAAAAATTAGATTTCTGCTAACTGAGAGAGCAGGCAGGATTTCGATCAAATTATGATACCAATAAACACTTCCATACAGTAAAGACGCTCATTGAAAAATCTATAGAATACAACAAACCTCTTGTCCTCACTTTCATAGATTTTCATAAAGCGTTCGACACGATTGAAATACACAGCCTTATAGAAGCAATGAATGGCAGCAAGATTGATCATAGCTATAGTGAACTTACTAACAATATTTACAAAAATGCTACTATGACTGTTAAAACACTCGATAAAACCCGAATAAACCCGAACCCAATAAAAATAAAACGTGGGATAAGCAATGAGACACATTGGCACCGAACTTATTTATAACGGCATTATAGTATGCCTTTAAGACGGCTAAAAACTTAACCATCTCCGTTTCGCAGATGACAGTGTCCTTATCACAGATAATTTAGGAGAAGCCACAGATATGTGAAATGAATTGAACTTTGCATGTTCGAAGGTGGACCTCAAAATGAACTTCTCCAAAACTAAGTTTATGCCAAATATGGTCCCCAATAACCATTTAACTATTCAAAACGAAATGATAGAACTGGTGGAGAAATATACGTATTTGGGTCATGACATAAGAATCAGCAGCGATAACCAAACATGCGAAATCCAAAGACGAATTACTTTAGCGTGGGCAGCCTTTGGAAAACTGCGAGACACACTTAGGACCAACATACCAATTAGCCTCAAAAGAAAAGTATTTGACCAATGCGTATTACCGGTCATGACCTATGAAGCGGAAACTACAACTCTAACCAAGACTACTGCTTCGAAATTGAGAGTGACACAGAGACGAATGGAACGATCTATGCTGAAAGTGACGTTGCAGGACAGAATAAGAAACGAAGATCTGCGCGGAAAGACGGTTATTGCTGATGTTGGTGGATGCATACCGGAACTAAAATGGCATTGGGCAAGAAATGTAGCGAGAATGCATGACTCACGATGGACGAGTAAAATTACGCATTGTAGGCCAAGAGTAGACAAACGTAGAAAAGGAAGACCACCTACACGCTGTGCTGATGATATCAGGCGTATCACGAAAAATTGTCCACAAAGAGCATAAAATCGCAAAGAATAGAAGAGGTTAAGGGAAGCCTGTGTCCGGCGGTGGACGTGTTAAATGAAGGCTGGATTATGATGATGATGACTCTTCCTCACCAGGCACACATTATCTCTAAAAAGTAAAGTGTGAAAGAAGTGTATCAAAGTCTACCGAATCATTTAGAAGAATTGAAGGAGTGTGTCAGAACGGAAATAATTTACTATCCATTTTTCTCATTTCATCATTGCCGAAAGTCGTCAATTTCAACATGTTTTATGATTTAATTGTATTTTGCTAAATATTTAACTTAAGTTAATTACATACAATTAAAAAAGAGTATAATCCAATATTGACTAATAAAAAAACTGACTGGGAGAGCTTCAAAATAAACCTTAAACACAAAATTAATCTTGCTGTGCCATTGAGAAACACGAGGCAACTTGATGACGAATTAGAAGTTTTTATAAAAAATATCCAACAGTCGGCTTAGAAAAATACTCCCACAATAACTTCTAGAACAAAAGGGAACAACTATCCAAAAGAAATCAGAGAACTCATATTAGAAAAAAGGAAGTTAAGAAAAAAATGGCAGCAATACAGAGCTCCACGAGACAAAACTAGTCTAAATAATGCTACACAAAAACTAAAAAGGGAGATACAAATATAAAAAATTCAACAAATCATTATTTTTTAAATAATTTAACAGCTGACCAGAACACAGATTATTCTTTATTGAAGGCAACAAAAAGAATGAACAGACCAATTATTCATTCCCCTCCTATCAAGATGGAAAACGGCAACTGGGCTAAAAGTAACGAACAGAAAGCAGAACGATTTGCAGATCATTTAGAAAGCACGTTCAAACCCAACGAAAATGATAGTGAAGAACTAATATGGGAAGAACCATTCCAAACTAACGAAAGAATAACGTTGACATCACCTAGAGAAGTATTAATAGAGATAAAAGAGAATATAAATCCTGAGAAAGCTTCAGGATATGATCTCATAATAGGAGAATTATTAAAAAATCTACCAAGAAAAGCCATAGTTAAGCAGACACACCTAATAAATGCTGCTTTTAGATTGAGATATGTTCCCAGACTCTGAAAAGTAGCAGAAGTAATTATGATCGCGAAACCGGGTAAATCTCCTAATGAAGTGACATCCTATCGACCTATATCACTTCTTTCGGTGATGTCAAAACTATTTGAAAAACTTCTTTTGAAAAGATTAAAACCAATAATAGAAAGAAAAAATTCATATCTACTGAATCATCAATTTGGTTTCAGAAATCAACATTCCACTATAGATCAAGTTCACAGAATAACGAATATATTAGAAAAAACATTAGAAGAAAATAAAGTCTGCTCTACAATCTTCTTGGATGTAGCACAGGCGTTTGATAAAGTCTGGCATGACGGTTTAAACTATAAACTAAGAACGTTCATGCCTAAACAGTATTCAGAAATCTTGAAATCATACATTGCGAATAGATATTTTAGAGTAAAACAAGAAGAAGTGTACACCGACTTAAGGGAGATCAAAGCTGGCGTGCCACAAGGAAGTGTCTTAGGTCCGGTTTTGTATTTATTGTATACGTGTGACATTCCAGAGCTAAAACAAAATACTATTGCCACCTTCGCGGATGATACAGCCACACTAGCGATAGAAGACACTAGTGAAGAAGCGACTGATAAGTTGCAACTATTAGTAAATAAAATACATAACTGGACCAGAAAATGGCGAATAAAATTAAATGAGACTAAATCTGCACACATTAACTTAACCAATAAAAAAATAGATAATTTCCCAGTTATAATAAATGATACCCGAATTCCTTATGCCACATCAGCAAAATACTTGGGCATCACCCTAGACGCGAAGTTGCGCTGGAAAGTCCATGTCAAAAAGAAAAGAGGAGCTTGATATTAGATATAAGAAATTGTATTGGCTAATTGGAAAAAATTCAACATTATCAATTTATAATAAATTATCCATCTACAAGCAAGTACTGAGACCAGTATTAGTATATGGGTGCCAATTCTGGGGCTGTACCAAAGCTAGTAATCTACATATTATCCAAAGATTTCAAAACAAAGTACTGAGAAACATTGTTGATGCTCCTTGGTATATCCGTAATAGCAACCTCCACCAGGATCTAGGTATGAAAACTGTAATCGAAATAATCAAGAGAACAGCAGCAAGTCACGAGCAAAGGCTGCATAGTCATGTGAATGTCGAGGCAATCCAGCTTCTTGACAACACTGATTTAAAGAGACTAATAAGGACAAAACTATTTGAGCTAGTGTAAATGTGTAACAGTTTAGTGTAAAAAGCAGAGTATAGTGCTGTGTAGTTATTGCATGTTAGTTGTAGTGCATTAATTAATAGATAAAATAAGAGTAAGCCATAGGGTAAGCCCTTAGATTTAAGTATTTGCTGTTATTATGTTAGGTCAGAAAATAACTGATAATTGGTCATTTGTGACCAGATAGCAGTATACAAACACTGCACAAGTGTTAATAAAATAACGTTAAAGTTTTGGTTAACCCTGTAGAAATAAATATGCAAAGAATTGCATCGTTGAAAAAGTGATTAGAAGACCTTTCAAATATGATCTTGGTTTTGTATTTAAAAAAATTGTCTGTGACAACACTTTTATAAGATTTCTTTTAAAGTTGTTTATTTCTGAAATAATGAATTTATTTCATAGTTTTGTATCATACGGTATATATATATATATATATATATATATATATATATATATATATATATATATATTGGGATGGAAGTATTTTCTCACAGCATCGGTTTCCGCATGGAGTAAATTTGAGTTTGTATGTGGCCACAAAAGACATACGTTTCAGCCTTTCAAAGAGCCTGCTTTATACAGAGATACAAAAGTGCTGCATTTAACTTACGCGAATGACGAAAATAAAGCAAAGCAACCAGCCAACAATAAGAACATCGAAATGGTAGAGCTAAAGTGCCAACACCTTGATCAGAAAAAGGATTTTCGATAAATTGATTCCAAAATAAATTTCTGCTGTAATCTTCCTTCAGAAGGTAAAATATTTTTTTAACTTTATTCTCTCAATTTCAACAGCCAATTTATATTTGAGCCGGTTGAGGGATGGAAAATATTTTTTGAAAAGATAAAAATATGTTTAGTGACTATTGGAATTTTTGCAAAACAGAGAATAATACGGAAACTGAGTTGTAATACTTTACAACCGATTGAACGGTTACGATGAAATTCCCTGTTGCTATTTTTACCGTTGGAATTTAAAAGAGAAATATTTCATCAGCGAAACGAGACATTTGAGCCGTCAGAAAAATCGTAATTAGGGTAGGCCATGCATTAAAAATTCCATTGGTATTTTAGCCGGTTCTACACAATCGTAAATAAAAACATACGTACTCTAACGTGTTGTTTATTTCTCTCAAAACAACTATTTGATTAGAGTCCTTTTGGATAACTTTGACATATGAAGCACATTTAAAATGTAATATATTGCAATTGAAGAATAAAAAAAAAACGTCATTTAGTTAGGCTATAAAATCACCTAAATTTACTACTAGGTAGTACTCTAGTCACCGTGCTGAATGAGGTGAAAACTATGGTCTGATATAGTCTGTGAAGTTTTTACATTTTACACATAAAATTTTTGGAATAATTAAGTAGAAATGGTAGAGAATAAACAGGACCAAAAAGATATCTTAAAACTAATTTAAGAATCTAGAATAGAAAATTATGAATGTGTTGCTTGTGTAAGTCCATTTTAAATAGGTAAAGAAATAATAAATAAGACTTCTTCTTCAGATGCAAATCCACTAATGGATGTTAGCGATCACATTTTCCATTAACTCTCTATTTCTTGCAATATGTATCAGAGATTGTATGTCGTTAATCCCTGTCCATTGCCTTATGTTTCGGAGCCAGGACATTTTCTTGCGTCCCATTCCTCTCTTGCCTTCAATTTTACCCTCGATTATAAGTTGGAGGAACTGGTATTTTTCATTTCGCATGATGTGACCTAGATACGCCGTTTTCCTTTTCTTGATGGTTTCGAAAAGTTGGCGTTCTTGGTTTATTGTTTTAAGGACATCTATATTTGTGATTTTCGCTGTCCATGGTATTTTTAGGATACGGCGATAAAGCCACATTTCGAAAGCTTCCAATCTGTTTATATCCCTCGTTTTGAGTGTCCAGCCCCCTACGCCATATAGCAGCACTGACCATACGTAGCACTTAGTAAACCTTAGTCTCAGTTGAAGATCAAACTCAGAACAAGTCAGTACCTTCTTGAATTTTACGAAAGCTTGTCGAGCTTGCTCAATGCGACATTTTACTTCCCTGTCCGATGCCCAGTCTTCAAAAAGCCACGATCCCAGGTATTTAAATTTACTCACTCTTTCTATGGATTTACTATTCAGTGTTATGGTGGAGTTTTCAAATGCATCCAAGTTTCTGGAGATAATCATGAATTTGGTCTTTTTGGTATTAATCTCTAGTCCCATTCGCTCACTGTATTCTCCGATTATAGTGACAAGTTGTTGAAGATCGACTATGTTGTCACAAATTAAGACACCATCATCAGCATATCGTATGTTGTTGATCAATACTCTATTCACCTTGATTCCCATCTCTGCATCCTCCAACGACTCTTGAAAGATGGCTTCTGAATAAATGTTAAATAAAAGAGGGGAAAGCACACATCCCTGTCGAACGCCTCTTCTTATATGTATGGGCTTAGATATAGAATTGTCTATTTTTTAGCTGTGCCGTTTGATGCCAGTACAAGTTTTCAATGCATCTTATGTCTTTTTGGTCTATATCAACTTTCTTGAGAATCTGCATTAACTTGTGGTGTTGGACACGATCAAACGCTTTTTTGTAATCTAAAAAGCATAGGAACACATCCTTCCTCTGATCGTAACAATTTTGGACCAGTACCTGTGTTGCTACTATTGCTTCTCGTGTTCCTAAACCTTGCCTAAACCCGAACTGGGATCACTGATGTCCCATTCACATTTTTTGTATAATCTTTGATGTAGTAAATAAGACTTACTCACAATCAATTTAATTTAACTATCCAGACTACCGGTTTCGCTTTCTACAATATGCAAAGCATCTTCAGGTCTCGATACAAAGTTAAATAAATGATGCCGCTACTCTATTAATTGTTGGATGGTAGAACATGGTTGAAACTATCATGTATTGTTGAATGGAGAACAGAAACCTGGGTAAGAAAGGTGGAGGAAAAATTAACCATATTTTTTAAATACAAAATAAAGCGTGTTTATGTTTCTTGGGTATGTATTCTACATTTCTACATTCTACGATTTCCCCAAATGATAAAGGTAGTAATGGATTCGGAATACCACGTTAAAGATATTCTGAGAAATAAAGCCAAACTTCTGGAAAACAAAGCCACACAAACCCATCCAACAAGTACGTTTAAAAGAACTCCGAAGTGAGCTAGAAACTTAACTATTAAATACATCAATGGCACTCCCAGAATCACGAAATTTGGTTCATAATTTTTCTACCAACAAATTTAATGACTGGCTAGTTCTATATACTAATTTAGATTCACTTTCCGCTAAGTTTGACGAATTTGTATGCACAGTGCAACTTCTTAAACCGGACATTATCTGTATTGCCGAATCCTGGCTTAAACCCACAATTCCTGACTCCTCTGTTAATATAAATGAATATACAATATATCGTAAAGACAGAGAAAATTGCGTGGGTGGTTGTGTATGCATTTATTTATCCAATATTATTACCACAACTTTCAAAATTAACATTAAGCTAATAGATATTACTGGAATAGATGCAATTCACTTATCTGTTACTAAAAATTCTTTTTGCCTTAATTTAGTATGTATATATCGTCCACCTAATACACTACATGCACACGATAATGTTTTCTTCACAAAACTTGAAGAACTATCATCTCTTGATAATCTTATCATTACTGGAGATTTTAATTTCCCAGAGATCACCTGGCCAATAACTTCATTATCTGACGCCGAAAACGCTCATAATTTATTTAAAAGTTTTGTAGTAAATTCAAACCTGATACAACTCATTACAGAACCCACTAGATTTAGGAATAATAACCAACCTTCTACTTAAGATCTAGTGGTTATTAATGACGAACAGCTGATTTCATCTCTCGAAGTCAGTTCTCCTATAGGAAAGTCAGATCATGCAGTTATAACGGCCCACATCCAGTTCAATCAAATATTACCCCGCAAAAATAACATTGTAACATATGCTACTACCGACTTTTCTGAAGTTGACACTGCACTCTCTCGAATCGACTGACATTTATTTTTTGCAGACTTAAACCACCCCTCATTAATGTGGACTGCATTTCTCGATAAAGTCCACAATATAATTTCTACAAATACTATTTTCCGTAAGAGTTCTAAAAATAACCTTAAACCCTGGATAAATCGAACAGGAATTAAACAAATTAATCACAAACGACAGCTATGGCGAAAATTTAAACACACCGGGCTTCTTAGTGATTTCCAAATCCACCGCAGATTTTCAAATAACTTAAAAACATCTCTAAAAACCCTAAGACAAAATTTTGAAGCAAACGTTATTGAAAGTGGTAACATTAAAAAAGTCTATAAATACATACGTTCCTCCATGACATCTAAAGTTTCCATTCCGCTACTTCAAAAACCCAACCAGACTTTATGCTTTTCTGACAAAGAATCTTCCGAAACTCTCTCTTTAGCATTTTCACAGGCTTTAACTAAAGAATTAAATGATGGTTATTTACCTGCTATTAACTGTAATCGTGTCGGTGTATCCTTAGTTGCAAGTAGCAAGTTGAATTCAGAGTGGATCATGTGAAACAACACTTAATTAAACTTCGCACGGCCGCTTCACCTGGTTTAGATGGTTCAACACCAAAACTGTTAAAAAGGTGCAGACACGCTTGCAATACCCTTAACGTTAATTATGCAAACTACTTTCATCCAGAACTCCTTACCCCCTAGTTGGAAACTAGCTTCCGTTACCCCTATTTTTAAAAAAGGCAACAAACTCGACTCCAACAATTATGGTCCGATTAGCTTGCTGCCAGTAGTTGCCAAAGTTATGGAAGCCATTATTTCCTAAGAGATGACCAAATTCCTTCTCCAGGAACATGTTATTCCAACACAACAACATGGATTTGTCTCTGGTCGCTCTACTCTAACCAATCTCCTACATTGTGTTAACGACTGGACGTCATCCCTTAACAGTTCGAAGCTGGTCGACGTTGTTTATCTAGATTTTTCTAAAGCCTTTGACCGTGTACCTAAGCGCAGACTTCTACATAAACTAGAACATTTCGGAGTTCGCGGTACTTTACTTCGTTGGATAGATGATTTCCTGGACAAATCGATATAACAGAGTTAGAGTTGTCGAATCTTTCTCACAGGACAGGTTAGTGGAAAGTGGAGTGCCTCAGGGCTCTGTCCTTGGACCTCTGGTTTTTACGGTTTACACCAGCGATATTCCTTATTATGTCTCAAGTAAAATATCGTTCTACGCTGACGACACAAAAATATATGCCAATCTAAACACAAACCAGCTAACCCTCCAAATGGACTTGGACTCTATTTTAACTTGGTGTTCCCAGTGGTAAAAATAACCCACTTCTGTCGTACTTTGTTAACGGGCAGCCATTAGAATCTGTTTTTTCGTATAACGATCTTGGTGTTATCGTGAACAGCAGCCTAACTTGGTCCGACCATATTACCTCTATTTGTAAACGTGCAAACTCCACACTGTATCTTATTCGGAGGTGTTTTTCGAGAGTTTCAATGCAATCATTTTGTAAACTTTATACTCTGTAGGTAAGACCCATACTTGATTACGCTGGACTAACGTGGTATCCTGATCTGGTTCGAGACAAGACTTTGTTGGAAAACGTTCAAAGAAAAGCCACTCGAATTTCTTTGGGACCGAGAAGACCGTCTTATGCAGAAAGACTTAGTATGACTAACGTAACTACTTTTGAACTTCGCCGACAACGTGGAGACTTAATTACAACATTTAACATACTAAAATTCAATTTTGGAAACCTCGATGAAATATTTATCATAAATCAAGATGTACGCCTCAGAGGTCATCAGTATAAACTAAAGAAAGAAAATTTTTCTACAAGACCAAGCAGAACTTTCTTCCAAATAGAGTTTTTGAGTGTTGGAATAACCTCAACGATAACATTGTCTCCGCTTCCTCTAACAACTCGTTCAAAAACAGACTTGACCGTTTTATATTATAATTAAAATATTGTTTTTTCTTTTAAACCATAAAATTGTAATTTTATTTCTTTTATTTGTAATTTTTGGTATTTACTAATAGGTGATTAATTAAATTTCTTTGTTTTTGAGCATAATAGGGACTTAGTTCCTCTTCCCTCGCTTATGTTATAACAATAATAATAATAATTTACATTTCTTAAATAATCTAATAACTTCAAACGTCTCGTAGTTTGACAAAATAATAATAAAATTATTTTTTAAACGAATATGGGAAATAAAATAATCGCAATACCTGAATATTCAAACGCGGATGAGTGTATGTATTACTAACTAAAATGAACTGCGTTGTATCATATTTTAATGTCCTAAAGGGGTAAATCCAGCTTAGCTTATACATAATAAAAAGTGAAATAAAACAGGAAACTGGAATACAAGCTCACAAATAATAAAAAAACTTGAATGTGACACTTTCCTGCTTGTACCAACACATGCTCTCTAATATTTTTATGTTTAATATTTCTTGGACAATTCTGGTCGTAGTAGAACAACAAGAGAACAGTTTTTATCGTCGGCCGTTGTTTTGTTCGGTAACACATTTAATATCTTTTGTGTAAAACTGGACCAAACTTTCAAGCAAATAGTTTCATGCAGGCTTCCTATCGAACAAGCTGCGTTATAATTTTGGAACGAAGTAAAACTGTTACTTTGGTTGTTAGAAGTTCGGTCAGGTAATATCTTGTCCAAGGTTAATCTTAAAATAATATTCAATTTAGTTCTTTCATTTTCGTGCCCTTACTTAAACTTTAACCTGTATCCGACGACACTAACGGGCTATAGAGTCACAATTGTAGCTTTATTAATATTTTTTAAATAGTTATTACTTCTTTGTAACGATAAGTTATAATGATTTAGGTCAAATTTGCTTAACCTTTTAAGGATAACGCGACATTGCATTTTTGACAGGTATATCTGGTTCGGCAGGTGAACTTTCGACGCCAAATTGTCTTTGTATCTAGGGTAATCGAAGGGTCAAATTTTATTATAGGATATTTCGACACCGCGGCGTGAAGCAGGTAGGTAGGTAATTAGCGGCGATGGACATTTGCACCCAAGCAGGACAAGCGGGTTTTCCCAATATTTATTGTCACGGCGGGGGGCGTGGCACTTGTGGCACGTGGTCGAGATTTATTAGTGGTGGAGCATCATTCGTTCTCGAAACAGAAAGTGTTAAAAAGCGGCGAGATATTTTGGCGCTGCATCCAAAGAAACACTAAGTGTTCCGCAAAAGTGTTTACAATAGGCTGTGAGGACCTCACCATCACAAGAAGTGATTTGGTACATAATCATGAAGCCGATCCAAAAAAGCTTGAAGTAAAGATGGTAACCAATGCATGTAAAAGAAAAGCCCAAGAGGACATATCGGAAAAGCCTGCCAAAATTACAAGAACTGCTGTTGCTGAGTGTGATGCCAGTTTGCTGACGGTTCCTGACATAGCTAGTATAAGAAAGAACATTTACAACTGTCGTCGTAAACTGTTACCAGGTCCGTTACCAAGAAGCATATCAGAAGTCCATAACGCGGTTAGTAATTATTCTCCTAAAAGCTGTCGCAATGAAAGTTTTTTGTTTTTAAATCATCCTGAATTAAATGTAATTGTATTTTCATGCGAGACAAATATTCGTTTGTTGTGTAAATTAAAAACTTTGTATATGGATGGTACATTTTCATACAGTACCAAATATTTTCTACAATTATTTACTATACATGGCTTGGAAAATGGACATTATGTTCCTTTAGCATACTGTTTGTTAAAGGACAAATTGTCAATGACATACAAAAATTTATTTTCTTTATTAAGGTCTAAGATTTTTGAAACATTTCAATTATCATTAGAGCCAACTGAAATATTTGTGGACTTTGAAAAAGCAATTCACTGTGCTTTATTGTATATGTGGCCCAATGCAAAAATTAGTGGATGCCGTTTTCACTTACACCAAAACTGGTTTAAAAAAATTCAATCTTTGGGTTTGGTACAAGAATATAAGGATACAAATTCAGAAATTGGAAAATGGTTAAGGCATACGTTTGGTTTAACTTATTTAAATCCAGCAGAAGTTGAAGAATGCTTTCTTTATGATTTAATGTCATATAAACCTATAAACGCAACACTTGATATATATGCAGATTATTTACTGGAAAATTACATTTTCGATAGCGCTCTATTTCCACCACACATATGGTCTAATCAGAATCCGTCTATTGCGAGGACCACAAATGCCTGTGAATCCTTTCATTCGAGATTTAATTCTTCTTTTTATTCAACACATCCTTCTATTTTTATTTTTATTGAAAAGTTAAAAGAATTTCAAGTAGACACTTATGTCAAAATAAATAGTTTACATATACCAGCAAAAATCAAAGATACTACTGTTAAGGCTAAATTGGCATTTTTGGAGAAAATGATGGATAAACTACGATCCCAACAAATACGTAGGTTAGATTTTATAAAAGCTGTATCGTATCATTCCTATAATAGCAAATAAATCATTGTATACAAGTATATTAACGGTAAAATGTACAAAAATTAGGTACTAGTTGTATTATATTTAGATATTATTACAGTTATAAAGAAATAAAATGCACATTACTTTTATTAAAATAAATAAATAAATTAATTATGGTATTTTATTTATGTCGCAGCTATATTTATTTGGTGTCAAATATACCTGTAAGATAAAAACGGAAATTGGGGCTGGTGTCGAAAATTGCCATTAAATTTTAAGTTAAAAGAAAAGGCAAAAAAATATTTTTGAAGTGTGTATATTTTTAATAAATCCTAGCTGAGCGCTTTCGGCTTTACAAAGCCATCATCGGAGCTATGGTCAATTTATAAATACCACTACAATGGAGAGATCTCATTTCCTAATTTATTGAAATTTTGATTTTTTTTAATTACTTAGTTGTTAAAAATTCTTAAAAACATACAAAAAACCGACACTGGACTTCACAGACACATTAAAAAATTTTTGTCATGGTACGGGTGTAAGAACCCGACCATTGTTTGCTATGAGGAGGTAGACATAACAGGACTATTCTGTCTAAATATAATAATAACAATATAGAGAAATGATAGCCTATCTCTTTCACGAAGACTTTAACCAATCATAAACCAAATAAGATAATCAAACGAAGCAATGTCAATTCTGTCAAAAGTAATGACAGATCCTCCGTTTGTTTATAAATTTTCAATTTTATTTTATTATCTTTAACTAGCGTTTGCACTTATTCTTAGTAATTTTAATTTAAGTTGGTTACTTATTTTTTAAAGTTTAATTTGAGTTACTTATTGTAGCAAATAATTTTTGTGTAGTGCTAGTAAAAAAGAACTAAACATGGTGAAATCGGTAAACTAGTTTCGAAACACAATTCAGATTTCTGCTTAAAATCTGAGCCTTCTAAAAATTGCAAGGCAAACAGACGTTGATAAAAGATGTTAAAAGGGACATTGGGAATCTAAAATTTGCATTCCACGACATGTCTTTACAACTAAGCAGAAATCCTTAGCGAATTGTGTTTCTCGTACTCACACAGAGTATATCCGAATTAACTGAAAAAGACAGCAAATATTCGATTTCACGCAAATAGCGCCTATGTATCTGTTGATACGTATTTCGACCTAATAGGTCTCATCAGAACAGTTATTCACAGGCGTTCTCAACGTAAAAAATCAATATTTTCTGTCTTTTAAAAAGCAACACTAAAATGGCTTCAATACGGACGCAATAGCGACATCTAATAATATTATTACTTTACTAATACTTTAACTTTAGTAACTAATTAATTACTAATACTTTAATACTTTAATAATACTATTACAATTTGTCCAACTTTTTTCAATTCTGATGTTTATTTAATAAAGAAACAGGCTTCGGTTTTTTAAAAGATGGTCCATCTCTCCTCCTAGTTAGGATAGTGTATAGTTTTTATTTATTTTTAAACGGTTATTACTGACAAATATTGTACTAAATATTGCTGTAGTGCCATTACATTATATACAGAATTTGTATAATAATCTTTTTTGATAAAAAATTCCGGAGTGGAAATAGAAAAGTCAAACGTTAGTTAGCTAAAAATGTGATTTTAATTACAACCAATGATTGTGACTTAATCCAATATACAGGGTGATTGATTAGTGTGAGGAAGCTCAGTAGATCTGTTATAGTAAAAATTACAAAAAAAAGTTATTAACAAAAATTGTAGGCAGCTTTAAACTCCATATTTTAAAATTAGTTACAATCCTACAGGGTGTTCCATAAGATGGTGGCAGACCAAACTTATGTTTTTTTAAATGAAACACCCTGTATTTTATTTTAAATTTGAAATCTGCTTCACTTCCACATTACAACAATGTAAAGTTTTATTATGTTATACCGGGTATTTAAAAAGTTATAACCAATATTACCTGAAAATCGTATCAAGTTTAACTCCCTGTATAATTAAAAAGGATTGTAGGAACATTGATCTATTGCAACCATAGTTTTTTAATAATTGTTAAAAACTATAAAACATATTCATTTTCATAATATTCGTTAAATCAAATACAGGGTAAGTCAAAATGCAAGTACATTATTTTCTTGGTAATTTTAAATAGAACACCCTGTATTTTATATCACTATCGAAAAGAACTAATATCGTACTTCATATTTTATGAAGTACTCCCTATACCTAAAGTTATTAGTTTTAAAGATATTTTTATTTTTCCATCAAAGTATTAATTTGGTAGATATTTTAACGTTTACCAATAATTATTGTGAGTTGGCCATGATTGATTTGTCAGAAACTGACAGTTTGACATTAATATTTATTAATTCAGTATTGGGGTACACCGTAAATTAGCAACAATTATTATTTAGTAATTCAGTAATTGATTCAATTTAAATTAGCAATAATGAATTTTACTACTGATGAAATGGTAGATATGATCTGGATATTGGGGGAATGCAATAAAAATTCATTACTATCAGCTAGAATTTATCAAGAACGGTTTCCAGATAGGCGACAACCTAGACAAGATACATTTGAAAAATTGAAAGATCGATTTAACCGCACTGGTTCAGTGAATTATGAAAAACATGAACGAACAAAAACTAGTGTGACAGAGGAAAACGAAATGAGTGTGTTGATGGCGGTTACAGAAAACCCACACACAAGCATAAGGACTATTTCCAATGAACAAGAACTTAGTTACTACTCTGTTCAAAACATTCTATCTAAAAACAAGATGCACCCTTATCATATTCAAAAGCACCAAGAATTAATTAATGATGATTTTCAGAAACGAATAGTATTTTGTGAATGGGCCTTAGAAAAAATTAATGAGCAGAGAGATTTTTTTGATTATGTCCTATTTGGTGATGAAGCTACATTCCATCGAAACGGTTCTTTTAATAGGCATAACTTTCACTACTACTCAACAAGTAATCCATACCACATAGTAACACATAGTCAAACAAGATGGTCTCTAAATGTGTGGGGAGGTATCGTCGGTAACCATGTAGTAGGACCATATTTTTTTGAAGATAATTTAAATGGTGAGATTTATTTAGATTTTATCGTAAATCAGTTACCGATATTATTAGAAGAGGTTCCACTTAATATACGTGAAAAAATGTGGTTTCTACATGACGGTGCTCCTGCGCACCACAACGAATTAGTACGTGGTGAACTTAATAATCAGTTTGGGGAAAGATGGATCGGAAGGGATGGACCGGTAAGGTGGCCCCCAAGGTCACCAGAATTCAATAAAATGGACTCATTTTTTTGGGGTTACGTTAAGAACGAAGTATATAAAATACCCCCAACAACAAGGGATGATATGAAAAATAGAATCCGAATTGCATTTCAAAATATTTCTTTACAAATGCTTAGTAATGTAACCAACTCTTTCAATGACCGTTTTCAAGCATGCATAGATGTTTTGGGAGGTCATTTTGAACACCTTACTTAAGTAAGATAAGTTAAACTTACTGTTGTTTTTAATTTTTCTATGTGTTGTTATATATTTTTTTTATTTTCCGTCGGTTATTTTTTATAAATTTTATTTTAAATAAATTGTTTTCTTTTCTGTGTCGTTATTTCGTTACTAAATTATTAAACAATAATGTCAAACTGTCAGTTTTTGACAAATCAATCATAACCAACTCACAATAATTATATTGTGAGTTGGTAAACGTTAAAATATCTACCAAATTAATACTTTGATGGAAAAACAATAATATCTAGAAAACTGATAACTTTAGGTATAGGGAGTACTTTATAAAATTTGAAGTACGATATTATTACTTTTTGATAGTGATATAAAATACAGGGTGTTCTATTTAAAATTACCAAGAAAATAATGTATTTGCATTTTGACTTACCCTGTATTTGATTTAACGAATATTATGGAAACGAATATGTTTTATAATTTTTAACAATTATTTAAAAACTATGGTTGCAATAGATCAATGTTCCTATACTCCTTTTTAATTGCACAGGGAGTTAAACTTGATACGATTTTCAGGTAATATTGGTTATAACTTTTTAGATACCCGGTATAACATAATAAAACTTTACATTGTTGTGATGTGGAAGTGAAGCCGATTTTAAATTTAAAATAAAATACAGGGTGTTCCATTTAAAAAAACATAAGTTTGGTCTGCCACCATCTTATGGAACACCCTGTAAGATTGTAACTAATTTTAAAATGTGGAGTTTAAAGCTGCCTACAATTTTTGTTAATAACTTTTTTTAGTAATTTTTACTATAACAGATCTACTGAGCTTCCTCACACTAATCAATCACCCTGTATACACAATATTTAAAGTGCTCCTGCCAAAAGAGTTTCAGAATCTTGCTATTATTTTTATTGCCTTAATAGCATTCTATAATAAAATTATTGTCACTAATAACCGGTTAAAGATACATATTAATTTAATTTATCTAAACTTTCTAATATCCTGCGCCCTATCTTCTTATTATTCTCAAAAGGCTAATCTCAGAGCATTATGTGTAAACAAATTAGATATCAAACATGTTTCCTATATCTTTTGTGACCAATATACATTTAATATTAAACTATGTATGAAGGGGTGGCAATCGATTTTCGATATAACATTCTACGAACTTGAGAAGAAAATTTGTTTCATCCTATATGGCGTACGCTTTAGTGATATTTTTAACCCTACGGGGGATGAAGTCTTCGTTCAAATCGAAAGACAATGAAAAGAATTCTAAAATAAAAAGAAATTCGAAACTGAATAGCAACAAAACACAACAAAAAAGCTTTCTATAGAAACGCAAAACAACCCCAATACAAACTTCGCTTGACGCAATAATGAACCGATCGAAGTCTGTCTATTTAATTAAAATTAGAAAAATTACTTAATTAAAGTAATTACAGGATTTACTTATTTCAAGTATTTTTTACTTTTGAATAAAAATGTATAAAATGGATATATTCTTTGTTGAAAGTAAAAAAGTTTTTTTACGAAAAGGAAAACCAAAGGAACGGTAATAACTATTACACTAATGAAAATAAGTAACTTTTGATTGCAAAGCAAAGACTGACTGATTTTAGTAGTGTATATTTTAATACCTTATTATTTTATTATAATATTATCACAATTTATAACATTTTTTTGTGTGTGTTTTGGCTTGGACAATTGTCATTCAGCCAGTCTCAATCAAGATAAGTTTATTAATGTAGTGTGTGTGTGTGAGTAGAGTAATTGTCTTGATACTTAGCAAAGTCGACGTCATTGTCTTTGCTAAGAGACGCTAATTGTATCCGAACGTCTGCGGTCCCTCCGGTGTGTACCGATCACACAAGGATAGAAATTATTTTCATTTATTAATTTTTTTTAATAAACGAAAATTTCCACCCAGGTGGGATTCGAACTCACGACCTTTAGGTTTAAAGGCAGGCGCTCTTACCACTGAGCCACAGAGGGGGTTACAATTTATAACAAGAAAGTTTAATGTGTTAGATAAAGCTTGTCTTACCTTACAGATAAGCTTACCTTTTTGTAAAAAACTCACGTTTCTCGTAATTAAGAAAAAGCCTACAAAAGACCGCACCGAGGGAAACCGAAACCGAAAAAGAAATGTACAGCACGGACGATGAAGTAATCCACAACAAAAAGGATAAGATAAAGGAGCAGTGAAGATGAAAAGTCCGAACTGGTAAAGATGAAGACGCTATTGAAAAAAAAGACGCCGAAATAGCAGCACTAAAACAGACAATTGAAGACCTGCAGGATATAATAGTAACCTCGCAAAAAACAATAATTGGTCACATTGACTCAAAGTTCCAAGAACTTAGCAATGGAAAAGAAAATATAAAACCCAAGAAGACAATAAAACGGCCTCAAAAGAAAGCAGCAAAGAAGATACCTGGGAAACCCAGGCCAAAAAGGCGTCAAAACCGAAAAAGTCTACGGGAACAACCCCAAAGACAAAACAACCACAAAGAAGACAAAAAAAAAACACAAGAAGAAGAACCCAAAAACAGCAAGAAAAAGGTCTGAAAGGAAGACTTCTTTCCACTGGCTACCCCTTGTGCCCATCACAAAATCTGATAAACCAACGTGGAAACCAAAGCTGCCTAAACTTAAATTACAGAGCGTCAGCCAGACAGGAGCAATACTAGACATTGCTCAGAAAAAGAAGGTGATAACGTCGAATAGACTCTCGACAAGCGGACGAGAAACCTTAATACAAGCAAAAAGTCCAGAAGATTATACGTCTCTGGTGAAAATCATAGAGGAGTATAATCAAAAAACACCTATACAGTGGATTGCCTTCCCACTAGAGAAAGACATAAAACCAAGAATGGTTTTAAGAGGAAATGAGGTTACAGAAATATTCAATACTCTCAAAGAAGAGTATGATATCGAATGTAAATGTATAAAGAAGATTATTTCTAGAAAGAGTGATAAAAATAATCTACCAATGTTTGTGCTGACACTGGAGAAGGGGACGTGGAAAAAGCCAGGCGCATCACTAATCTGATGCAAATGAAGGTCCACATCGAGGATCTCAGAAAATCAACTGGGCCCACGCAGTGTTTTAACCGCCAGGGCTACCACCACGCAGAGAGAGCGTGTTTTAAGATACCTCGACGTGTACGATGCGGAGAAAATCACTTTACAAGAAACTGCCAAATGTCTGGAGAACAGAAAGCAAAATGTGCCAACTGCCAGGGGCAACACCCGACAAATTTCAGAGGATGTCCCAGATGTCCAACCTGGGGAAGAAAACAACCACAGATACAACAAGCCCTGCAAAAAAGGTCGCAACAAACATCAAGCGGACCTTCCTACGCATAGGCAGCGAAAGCGCCAAATACCGATAGAACATCATCCTGATCTCGAAACAACAGCAAGACTACCTAGTGAACTCAGTTAAGGAACTGGTCACTATAATTGTCCACGAGGTGATCGCAGACATAAAACTAGCGCTGAACTGGTGCAAGCAAACAGGAGATACTTGGGGATAGGCTCCTGGAACCCAGGAGGCATATGAACCAACCAGAATATACTGGACAAACTGGTCAATAGATATGAAAGGGACGTCGTGGCAATACAGGAAACAAAGCTCATCAACATTAAGTTTCCAGGCTACGACATATACAGGAACGACAACACAGCAAGATCAGGTGACACAGCATATTAGTGAAAAAAGACATTAGAATTCTAACACTACAACCAAATACTATGCAAGCAACAACAATAACAGTACAAATGAGGCAAGGAGAAGTCATAATTACCTCCGCCTACGTAAGACCACAAGATCTACTGAATGATCTACCACAAGATCTAGTATCCTCAAAAATTAGCTGGTTGTCTATAAATTTCGTCACAGTAGTTTTTCTGACATGTTCGATCATCACACAATCTTATTTTCGTGTTTTCAATTAATGTTTTTGTCTGACAGGTAAAAATTTTCTGAAAAATTAGGGAAAATCCGAGACCCACAAAAAAGTCGCAGAGGGAAATAGTGTAAGTCTCGGCCATAATTACGAAGTAATACCCAAAGTTTGGAGAGAGTATCTATCATAAAATACAAATCCCTATGTACGTTACTCCACTAATATCCCTATGTGGTTGATGTGAATTATGTTTTTCTAAATAAACAAAACTTTTTCCATTTTTCCCATAATATAGTTGAGTTTAATATTTATACTCACAAAGCAATTTTTTTCACTAATGCATAAAAGATTTTAAACATCATAAAATCCTTTTGATTTTAAAAGCTTTTCGTATGGTTAGTATTTGAAAAGCTTATTAAAATGGCAGAGTTTTAAGTTTATGGTTACAAGCTGATTAAAGTATACTCAATATGATTATGTACCGCGTCGTAGATAATTCTTTATATCATAAAATCATATTAAAATCTTAAATCCATACTGTTCCAATTTCCATATTATTTACATTCAAATAATGTTGTATATACGAGACTTCGGAGTTAATACAAACTTTTATGTTATATCAAGACTGTCATGTATGTTCAAGAGATATTTTTATTGTTTCTTGCTCAAATTTCTTTCTAATATTACTGGTATTTTATTCGTCTTCATGTTACACATTTTTCAAATTTTTATCTCCGAATACTTGAACTTCTTTTGCGCTCTTGTAAATTATATTAGGGTATACCAAATAGTTAGATTCAGCAGCGGGTACGAAGAATTTTACCAAGATGAAGTAAGAGAATATTAAATATATATTATTCAATAAAATTCAAATATATATATATATATATATATATATATATATATATATATATATATATATATAATTCTTTGGAGGGTAACTTTCGGGAAAGCGTCAAAACAAGAATCAGCTAGAGATGGTATAAGCCAGTTTGGTGTAGAACTTTATTCTAAATGTGAAATTTTCGGTGATATGTTGTCACCTTCATCAGCACCTAAATGGAAAACCTATTTTAGTACAAGTGGTGGAAATCAACATTTAAAAACCTACATTGAAAATGTTCAGTTGGTCCTAGTGGTGAAGAACACTGTCACAAACATGTTAAAAATATTAAAAAATACATTTAAAACTTTGAATAAAAACATTACAACACAACAGGGTATTTTTTCAAATACAAACACAACAAAAAAATCTAAAATTTACAACCTACAAAAACTGCAACTTCATGTTAAAGGTAGAAAAGAAGAGTTATTCTTCTTTATTGATGACATATTTCTGATTTCTGTCAATATCCGGGTGTCATATGTAACGAGGTTATAATTTTCACGTTTGTACCTCATGGATATGGAAAGAAAGAAGCCAAGGAAACATAATCAGCAGGGAAATGAAGTCTTTTCTCAAGTACAGGTAGGTAATCTATGCAAGTTATGATAAGTTCCCTACTTTCTCCAGTTTGTTACATCTTGTCAAGTCCTGTTGAAGTAGAAAGGAATAAATACAACTTAAGTTTTCAACATCTTTCTTACAGTTCATAGAAGAGCTGCAGTTATGGATGTAGCACATTTCTATGAAGTTTCTCTTAAATTGGTTGTCAACCCTCTTTAGTACTTGCACATTTTCATAGTTAGCAATGTGTCCAGTATTCTTAATAATATGTTGGCTAAAGGCTGTGCAGGTGGGCTTCCTCACTACATCACTCTTGTGCAAAGCTATTCTTTTTAAGAGTTTCTGGCTGGTTTGACCGACATACACTTCTGCTTTGTAATAGAACTGTTTGTAATAGAACATTATTTCTCTCTTGTTTCATATGTTTATCCTTCTCTAGATTTGAAATTCTTTCTCTGATTTTTGCCATTACAGGAAAGTAGTCACTAGTCATAGGTTCTGAATCATCCATTCATCCATCCAATGGCACTACAGCCCAAATCTAGCTTTGACCTCTTTCAACAAGCTTCTCCAATCATTTCGATGAACCGCTGTTCTTTTCCATGAACGCGTTCCCAGGCAGTTCCTGGCATCCTCATCGACTTCATCTTCCCACCTCTGTTTAGGTATTCCAACAGGTCTTTTTTCCTTCATTCTTGCATTTGTAATTTTCTGGGGATTCTATTGTCATGCATGCGGCCCACGTGCTCTGCCCACCGTAATCTTTGCAGTTTAGTGTATTGTGCTAGAGTTGGTTAGCTATATTGCTCATATATTCCTCAATTATACCTAATTCTCCAGTTTTTGTTTTCACTCATTGATCCCAGTATCCTACGTAATATTTTTCTTTCAAACACATCTAGATTTCTATGTCACCACCCATATTTTACAACCATAACTTGGGTGTGATTATTGTTTTATAGACCCGGAGTTTAGTTTTCCGGTGTACGTCTTGCGATTTCAATATGTGACCCATTGCGAAATAGGCTTCATTTGCCAGCACAAGCCTTCTATTAATTTTCTGTTCTTCTTCATTGCTTGCAACCAGATCCATTCCTCGGTATGTGAATCTATTCACATGTTCTATATCGTCAATAAAGTGTTGTTGCGCCAGTCTATTTGATCTGATTTATATGAGTAGTTTTATTTTATATGTATTTATTGCTAGCTCCACTGCTCCTGCAGTCTGTTTCAACTTAATATAGGTTTCTTCAGCTGCATTTACTGTTCTGCTCATTATGTTTATGTCATCTGCGTATGCTGCTAATTTGGCAGATTTGTTTGTAAGTATGTTATTTCCGCTCACCGTCAACCGTCTAATTACATATTCATGAACAAGATTAAAGAGCGTTGGAGCCAGTCCGTCGCCTTATTTCAGTCTTTGCGTTATCGTAAACGCATGGAAACGAGTATGGAGCAAATACCAATTATTGAGGTTCTGCGTCGATGGATAAAACATGTGAAATTATATCCACAGTGAAACAGCGCAAGCTAGAATATCTTGGACATATAATGCGAAACGATCATAGATATAACCTGTTGCAGCTTATATTACAGGAAAAGGTCTACGGAAAGAGGGGACCAGGAAGAAGAAGAATATCTTGGCTCCAGAACTTACGAAAATGGTTTTCCTTGACCACTTCACGACTATTTCGAGCTGCGGTCAATAAAGTTAGAATTGCCATGCTAGTAGCTAAAATTCGTAACGGATAGGCAACACAAAAGAAGAAGAATGAGACATTCAGATAGGTATAACCTCTACACCTCATAATAAAGGGAAGATCGCCAGAAGGAGAGGCCCAGGCCGAAGAAGAACATCCTGGCTCCGAAATCTCCGAGAATGGTATCAAGAGATCATCGCTAATTTATGGTACTGAAAGAAGAAGGCCACATTTAACAAATTTAATTTTTAAAATTGCTGAATCAAATTTTAAACATCCCAAACAATGTTATAGACTTAATGAGAAGAAGAGTTACGTAGAGATTTTCGTGATGGACATATACAGCAACTTCTTTGATTTTATTTATTGTTACTTATAATTTTGTTAATTTTTGATTAAAGTATTGTGTTAGAGGTTTTGGCTCATTTGTTTATGTTTTACAATGGCAATCAAAATTAATTTATAAACCAATCATACAAATTCAGATTAAACTAAGACATACGTATTTTCTTGCTTGAATAGCTTTGATGAAAATAATTATTAAGGATCGCAAAATACATTCACAATATTCAGGTACTGGAATTTCTATATAACCAATTATTGATTTTTTTCTTCGCTTTCCTTGTATATTTTTATACGTACTTGCGTTTAAAAAGTGTGTCAACTGTTATAAAATTCTGCAATATTCACGTCTCATCTTTTGTTCACATTCACTTTTTTACTTGTAAAGTTAAAAATAAAATTTTTCGTATTTCTAAAAATGTTTAGCTTTCACAAGATTGCTTTGTTATATTATCCCACAAAAGGATATATATTATCCAAACTATTTCATCTGGACCAACCCTACTTCAGTCGGAGTAATGTGGGAATCACCGTTAGCATACCCACATCATGTATTAGCCTGCATGTAAAGGTACGTGGATCCCTCTAAAGAAAATATGGTGGGAAAAACGAGAGCGGTAGATAGGACACAGTCGCGGCAGGACAGAAGGTGAATCCTCAAGGGGATCGCCCTAATCCTTGACCCTTGGTCCTAACTCTCACTTTCTCGATAATCCAGATAAGTAACACACTGCGCTGCCCTTTTCCTTCGTGTACAGCCGTTTCATTGAAAATAATTTCATTTCGGCGCTATTTGTGTTCGAGCAATTAAAAGCCGAATAATCTTGGTATTTAAACGATTGTCTGATTAAACGTCTCTATGTGGAAGGTAATATCTTTCCCTTTTTACAAAAGGGTTATGTCTCGGTCTATTCTCGTTTATGTATTACTTTATTATGTTAGCATTTAGACCAGGGATTTTTTTTAGAATAAATGTTATTATTTTTGATTACTAGTAAATTATTTCTAGAATAAATTTGTTTTAAAATACATATATACATATATCATCATCATCATCATCATGGCTTATTCACTCCTGGGGAGTGTTTGCCGCCCTTTTGGGCTCTCTGATTTATTTATTGCGAAGAAACAGTTTGCTGTTGTTATTTTCATTATTATAGCAGTGTGTGACTTGGCCCTGTCTTAAATTTCCTCCATTCTTTCCGGTCTTTACAGCGCTCCTTCCAATTGTAGATTCTCAGCTTCTTTATGTCTTCTAAGACTTGATCTCTTCATCTTGTTTTGGGTCTCCCCTTTGGTCTCTTTTTTGTTGGTCTCCATCCAGTTATTCGCTTTAGCGTAGTGTGTGGGTTAGCCCTTTCTGTGTGTCCCAGCCACCTGAGCCTTTGCGTCTTCACGAACTTGATGATGTCTTCACCTTCGATGACTTCTTTAATTTCTTCATTGGTTAATCTTCTAAATTCGCCTATACTTATCCTCATCGGTCCTATTGTTCGTCGAATTATCTTTCTCTTTAAGATTTCCAACCTTATTTCATCTTTTTGTGTTAGGAACATCGTCTCTGCACCATAGGTGATCACTGGCCTGATTGCAGTCTTGTAAAGTTTTAATTTGGTTTTCTTACTAATGTTCTTTTCTTACAGGAATTTTTGGTAGTTCCAGTAGGTTTTATTACCCAGTAATATGCGTTTATTTATTTCATCCGTTCTATCATTTCTGTCATTTACCATCACTACCAGGTATTTGAAACGGTGTAATTTTTCAAATGTATATGCACCAAGCTTAATTTCTTTCTTTATGTTCGTATTCTCCCTTGAACACTTAAGGTATTTCGTTTTGCTTGGTTTATTACTAGCCCTCTCTTCTTTGCTTTTTTATCTAGTATTAATATTATGTTCTGCATGGTTTTTATATCTCTAGTAACCAGTGCAATATCGTCTGCATACGCTATCAGTTGGGCTGAATATTCGATAATCGTACCCATAATTTTGCCTGCTCTTACTGCCCCCTCTATGGGAATGTTAAATAATGTTGTTGACAGGGAGTCTCCCTGTCTGACACCTACCTCCATTTGTACTTCATCTGACGGGCCTTCCCTTGTTAAGATTCGTGCCTTGGATTTCTTTATCGTAATTTTCGTGAGACTTATTAGTTTTTCTTGGATACCTAATTTATTTATATTCTTAATTAGCTCTCACTAAGTCACTACATGTAAAAATGTATTTTTACATGTAGTGACTTAGTGGGTATGTCCTATGTTTTTAATATTATTTTAATTGTGACGTCTACTTGTTAGTACCGAATTTTTACATGCTTGTCAATATTACTTCTTGAAAAAGGCATGGATTTCCTGCCGAAACGTCGAAAAAATATATGAAAATGTCTTAGTATCAAATCAATTTTTTTATGAAGACTTCTTCATAGACAGGATGGAGGTTATTAAGGTTATTTTTCCTAACATCTCTGTTAGATATGAACCAGAATCTGACAAAAAGCTGAACTTCCTGGATATGACTGTCTCCTAATAAAGATTCTCTTGATACAATATTTACAGAAAACCCACCCAAATAGATCATGTTATATATGAGACATCTAATCATCCAACCCAACATAAAATGGCTGCTTTCAATAGTTATATTCATACTCTCAAGCAAATTGCTTTCAATAATGGTTATGATTCCAACATTATCCATAAGCTTCTAAATAGAGCTAAACTCAAAATTGCAGAAAAGCTTGCATATTCATCACAATGTTTTCTTCAACCTAATGCTTCAAAAACATCAGATATTTCTCTTTACTTATATTAGCAACATTTCCAATAAAATATCTAAACTTTTTACTTCTACAATTGAAAACATCAAAATTTCCTTCAAGTCACACAACACTTTAGGTTCCTTTTTAATCAACACCAAAGATAGGATGAACACACTTGACAAAAGTGGTATTTATAAATTAAAGTGTGATGATTGTGATGCCTCTTATGTAGGTAGAACCATTAGAAAGTTATCTACTAGAATTTCAGAACATTTGAAAAGACCAAACTCTTCAAGTTTTGGTCAACACTTATTATCTAGTAAACACAATTTTAACATCAATACTGGTTCGTCTATTTTACATGACATTAGTAGAAAGAAAAACTATTTGGAGTTGGATTTATTGGAAGATTTAGAGATCACAAAGGAAACAAATGGAAACTCTCACTTTCTTAATACTCAAATTAATTTAAATTGTACTAACTTTAAACCTATTTTTAAAAACTTTATTGAAGCTTCACCTCGTAGTGGACCCAGCTCGGCTGTTTAGACTTCCTGCACTGAGTATACACATTACGAATTTATTAATTTTATATGTAATCTAGTTAAATTAAAATATCCTATATGTCATATTTCATCAGTTGATTTTCTATAGTAGTGTCAGTTGGACCTTTGGTCAATGCTTACTTACATAGAATTTTAATATGTGCAGATCACATTTCCATGATTGTGACTACCCATCCAAGTTGTTATATGTCACATGTCACCTTAGAATTTTCGTTAATACCCTTCTCTCTCCTGTTGCCGACAAGAATGTAGCTTCGACTAATTTTTAAATAATTTTAAACTGTTTGTCCTTTTTAGTGTAGTGTTATGTACAATTTTATATTTAATTTCATGTTTATTACATTTTGTGCCTGTTGGATAGCTCAAAATTGACGAAGTAAGTCTAAAACGTTAATCACAAAAAACTTTAATTAAATGACCATTTATTTGGAATACAACAGTACACTTTTACGTAACATTACTTAGTCTAATCGTAGTTCGTACTTATGTGAAGTTGATATGAGACTCCCTCATAATTATCAATACGCGATACATTAACTTGCCATCTTGACGTTAAATTAGTTCTGATCCCCGAGATAATGATTGTTGTCTCTTTTATAATAGACCTTGCATATATCAGCAGTTTATTTCTTAGTTTGTCAAGTTTGTTTAACGACCTACGACAACCGTATGTCTTGATTGGCAATAGTGCTGACTTACAAATTCTAATTCGAGTATATTTATGAATGTCCTCGATTAAAATTATTAAACATATTTTATATAAACAAAATGCGAAACAATGTTACACATTTTTAGTTTTAACTTATTATTTATATGAATTATAATATTTTAGGGATAATACCACAAACAAATGACCAACAAAATAATGTATATTATGATAATTTCCAAAAAATTGTCCCAAAAGCGCGAGGCTAATAAAGGGACCGGAACCGTAAAATGTAATTCTCACTACAATCAATTGCGGCTTAATTTAATATAAAAATATCAAACTATACGAAATTGTTATAGTTGAGCAGTATAATATTTTTACTTATTGTCTGTTTTATTACACATTTATTTCGTAGGTTTCAATTCTCTTTAAAAAACCAAGTTACTTCAGTAAACAATTTCGTTTTAGTGGAAACAAAGGGACGTAATTACTAGTCTGGCGAGACTACCAATTTCATTTGCTCATTTTTTATCGTTTTTACAACTTCGACTTGTCTATTTAGTCGATAAATTTGTAGTTTCATTGCTATTAAGCTATTTGGAATTATATTATAGAGACTGGTGTTATATCTGTTTGGCACGCGAAAATCTCATTCAGTTGTTAAAAATTAAAATCGAATGGAAGCAATAACTTGTGTGGAGGTTTTTAAACAAAGTAAATCAAACAGGATACAATAAAGATTCCTACAGCGAAAGATTAAAAAGACAGTTTACATTTTGTTTACACTGTTGTAGAGGCTCGTATATCTTAACATATAGATAAAAAATACTAAGCAGCTTTTCGTTAGTTCTTACAAAAAAAAACAGTTCTAAAAATACTTTCGTGCGGAGATTTTATTGATAATTTAATTTTTATTATATAAACCACATTGTCTTACAACATAGTTAAAAAAACTTACAACTAAGTAAAAACTTTTAGTGTAAGTGGTATATTTGTAATATTGGAAGTAAACTAAAGGATTACAATTTAAAATACGTTTTCTAAAAGTAAGTTATACAGCTTACTGTCAATTAATACTTAAGAGAATACAAACTTAAGAGAATACAATTTTGACTGTTATATAAAACATGTAATATGATTGCTTACTTTAGTAAGGTATTTGTCAAAAAGCCACTCACAAAACAACATAAAAATATTTAATGTCCTCGACAGTCTCTTTGATAGCAATCACTTTTTAATTCTGATTTACAATAGCAAGAATAAAGCAGATTGGTTTAGCATCTGCTCATATCTCGAACAAAAAGTTCCACTTCTGTCTCTTTCTGATGACGTAAACGAATCTCTGAACCTTCTTATGCACTGCATTATCTCTGCAGCTGAACTACATATTGGCAAAATTTCTACAACCTATACACGGAAGAAAGTATCATGGTGGAATAAGGATTGTAAACACGCAGTCAATGCAAAAAAGCATTAAACAAATACCGAAAAACTTAAAATAACGAAGATTTTATGTAATTTAAAAAACTAAAGCCCAGAGCAAAATATGTTCTTTAAGAGAATAAGAAAATTTCATGAAGAGAATACACTTCATCACTAAAATCCAACCCTCCTTCTGCTCAAGTATGGACGAACATACGACAAATGCAGGGTCGTAAGACGAGTTTCGGTATTCAAAGTATAAGTTTTCATATCATATCATATCATAACAACGTTATCAATTGCCAATTTACTAGCTGATACGTTTGAACAAAAATCCAAAAGACAATACACACCTAATACATCACCAGGCATATTAACTGAATATTAACTGAAAAGTTTTCTTCACTAAAAACTGCACAACAAAGTAAGTTTATTAACACACTATTTGCCTTGGAGGAACCATTGACAGCACTCGATTTCAATGTGTAAAAAACACAGCCTCTGAACCAAATAACATGCCTGTCATATTCATAAAGAAATTATCTACTCCTTCCAATATTATTTTATTAAAATTTTACAACGGTATTTGGAACAGTTATAATTTTCCTAAGCGGTAATTTTCCTAGATATTCTAGGTCATTCTAGATATTCTAGGTCACTAGGTCATATCACTTTGGTCATCCCAGGCTAAACAAACTAGATTATCAGATGAAAAGCGTTTTGAAATTAATTTTTACCATAAAAACGACAAATTTAGTCGCGAAATAGCATCCGCAGTAAATTCTAATCAATCTACAGTAATTAGAGTTATTTAGAAGTATACTGAACAAGGAAACATAGATGACAGACCAGGTAGTGGACGACCAAAGAAAACTTTTGTTCGGGATGACGCTGCGTTAAGAAGAACAAGTCTGGCAGACAGACGCCCTAATTCCACCGTGTGCACTTCCTCTATGAGAAATAGAGTGCCTAGTTTTGGACTTAGAGGATATAAGGCACGGAAGAAACCACTGTTTTCAGAAAAGCAAAAGATTGCACCGTTTGAAATGGGCCAAGAAACATCGAATCTGGACAGCAGAGCAGTGACAGAGTGTACTGTTTAGTGATGAATCCACTTTCAATATTAATAATCATGCTGGAAATGCCTACGTCAGAAGATTTCCTGGTGAAGAATTTTCTCCAAAATGTGTTCTTCCCACAATTAAACATCCAACCTCCGTTATGATATGGGTTGCATGTCCGCTCGAGGAGTTGGTCGCTACACGTTGTCTCTGGATGATGAATGCTACCAAATACATTGAGGTACTACAGATAAGATGCTGCGTAGTGGAAAAACCTGTTTGGCGAAGAAAAATTTATTTTTCAGGATGATAATGCTCCTTGCCATAGAGCAAAATTGGTTAAAGCTTGGATGGAGAGTAATGAAATTGATAGGATGGACTGGCCAGCGCAATCCCGGACCTTAATCCCATCGAGAATTTGTGGCAAAGGATATCAAACATCATTTCCAAAAGCAAACCATAAAACGAAATTAATCGAATCTCTAATCCACGCTTGGCATCACTGTATTTCCATGGAGGAACTGCAAAAATTAATAAATTCCATGCCCAAAAGATGTGAACTAGTTATTAAAAACAAGGCTGGTCAATTAAATATTAAAATTAGTTTAAATTACTTCAATGTGATGTACAATATCGTCTTGATGTAAATAGCCTAATTTTTGTAATATTGAATAAAAAATTTTCCGAACTACATTTTTTTTATTAATCAAAATTTTTGCTGTGTTTTCATTTTATAATATTGTGTTTAAGTGCTTGTTTGATGTAGATAGTAAATGTTAAAAAATATTTAGGTAAATGCCTTAAACTTCTATTTTCATGTATTTGGTAAGGTGATGCATGACTTTTTAACACCTAGTCTAGGCGGGATCTGTTTTCGATTGGACATTTTCCATAGGAAGCTATTTTTTACTGGAATGCGCTAGTCGCAAACCTTGTGCTAAATTTTTTATTTAACAAAATCTAAAAACAATTGAAAATTTCTCATTTTTTTGCTCCTATTTTCGTTTATAATTCGGAAAATATTGATCCTAGAGAAAAAATTATAAGAAGTTAACAGTTTATTTATTCAATTTTACACAATATTTCGTTAGCTAAAAATTGAAAATTTAATGTTTATTGTAGAAAAAATAGCAATAATTGGAAAAAAAAGTACAAAGAATGAAGTTAATCCTTTAAATGTTTTCGACTTTCTAAAAAACTAATCAGACTTTCTGCGGATTGATAGTCATATTCCTGCGGATGATAAAAACATATTCTTAGACCATCTTCTGGTGAATTTATTACATGACATATATAATGAACTTACGGACCATGGACTACTTGTCACTATTGTCTGGGTACCTTAACATGTAGGACTTGTAGGCACATGAAATCAGGCTGCAGAAGTAGCCGCAAAAGAGGCTTCTACTTTGAATATACCTATATCAAATATCCAGCTGCATTATGATATTTAAAAATATTGTAAAAGCATATATATGACAAATAGGAAGCTAATTGAAAACACAACTTCGAGTCACTTATACGATATACAACCAGTTATACCTTCCTTAGAGCTACTACCTATGCCCAGAAGTCACAAGGTTATTTGAAGAAGATAAAAAATTGGACACACTCGGCTTACACATGGCTTTCTCATGGTATCTACCGATTCACCTGTATGTGGCTCTTGCAGCAGTCCCTTAACTGTCAAGCATTTCCTTAACGAATATATTTTCTACTAAAAGAAAACAACACCAGTTGGGGGATAATATACAAGAAATGTTGAATGAAACTAAGAAACACATCTGCCAAAGTAGAGGTCGTAAAAGTTATGTTTTTCCAAAAAGGTTAAAAGTTAAAAATCATGAATAAAAATCGAAGCTTTAAATCTGAAAATAATTAAATTAGGAGATAATAGATCGATTCCAAACTTATGAATGCATTGTATACTTACTCTACCCATTTTATAAATGACAGTCTGAACAAAAATGTTCGGCATTTAAATGATAAATAGCTTTAAAACTTGATTTTAATATTACTTGTTTGAACTAGTTTCTACTTTAGTAAAAGCGAATATGCATCTGGCTCGAAATAAACTCATAATCAACACAATTAATGGATGTAACAAAGCGAACACCATTTGTTGCTCTTTGCTCAATTATGCTTAAAACATTGATCAGGAACGAATTGACCAAGTAGGATTAAATCAGTTTGCATTATATTCGTATTTAAACAATTTTAAGCCTTGTTATTATTTTCCCTTTTAACAAATATTTTGATAAAAATAAAGTGAAAAGCTTGTACAGAATATCGGGAATCGTTATTCGGCAATGTTTTTTTTCGTCTGATTTATTAGCTATTTATGTAGAATTCAAATCATGAAATTAAATTTTGGTATTTTCGTGAATTATTTAAATCCCTTAAATCTTAAATCTAAAAATGACCTGTTACTACAATCCAAATTATTAAAGTTGTTTTTTAAATTGTCAAAACTTTGTCTTAAATTTATTATGCATCGCTAATGGATATTACGGTTTAAATAATTGAATCAGTTATTTATGAAACATATTAGGTCACCCATTTCCAGAAATTGACATTTTGACAGGAAACCAATGTTTGCACATAGGCGCACCATTTGCCGATGAAACATATTAAGTACTATTAAATGTCCCTCACTAACAGACCGTATTTCATTATCAATGGAAGTGTCCCATTTGAAAAAGAAGATAGGACATTTAAAGAAAACTCTTCAGTACTTACCAAAAGAGCACAAAGAATTTTATAATACGTTTCAAGACTGCCCAACTCGAGAACAGTTTCACATGTAATTTAAGTTTATAAAAGCACATAAATATTGTTTGGCAATAGTTTCTTGTTATTTTTTCACGTTTAATAGCTTATTTTTATGTTTTAAGTACAAAATTTATATCAACAACTATGTTTATTTATGAATTATACTAAGAAATATGATTCTTAAACTAAGATTCAAAATTTTGTAATTTTACCCTTGTCATGTTTCATTTCAACCCTTCTTCTTCTTACGGTGCCTTATCCTTAAGGACGTTGGCCATTACATTTGCCCATTTAATCTTATTTGTAGCAGTCCTGAATAGTTCTATGGAGGTCATGTTTGTCTATTGCCGTAGGTTTTTAAGCCAAGAGTTGCGTCTTCTTCCTGGTCCTCTTTTGCTATTGACTTTACCTTCGATTATAAGTTGGAGCAGTTCATATTTTTGATTCCTTATGATGTGACCAAAATATTGTGTTTTCCGTTCTTTTATTATAAGCATAAGCTCTCTTTCCTTATTCATCCTCTGCAAGACTTCCGCATTTGTCGTATGGCTCATGTAGGATATTCTGAGCATTTTACGGTAACACCAGAGTTCGAATGCTTGGATTCTTTTTTGTGTTGCTTTTGTCATTGTCCAGGCTTCAACACCATAGAAGCAAGGTGGAGAAAACATAGCACTTAAGTATTCTAGTTCTCAATGAGATGCCCAGCTGGCGGTTGCATAGAACTTTTTGCATTTTGTAAAACATTGTACGTGCCTTTTCCAGGCGTCTTATCTCTAGTGAGTGGTCCCAAGTTTCATCAAGATTACTTCCAAGGTACGTTGTTCTTGTTACTCTTTCCAGATCTGTTCCGTCGACACTGACCACTTCTGTTTTGGTGCTTGCTGATGACCATCGTTTTTGTCTTCTTTGTATTCAATTTCATTCCAAATTCTCTACAGGCTCTCGTTACTCGGTCCATTAAGCGTTGCAGGGCTTTAGCATTATCTGCCAGTATGACAGTGTCATCAGCATATCGCAGGGTATTTATACATTGCCCGTTTATAATTATACCATCCGAGGTGCCTTCCAAAGCTTTCTGAAATATCTTCTCAAAGTAAACATTGAACAGCAAAGGTGATAGGACACATCCCTGTCCTACTTCCTTCTCGATATTGATTTTTCCAGATGTTTCGCTTTTTATTCTGATTTTAGCTTTTTGTTCTTGGTAGAGGTTTAAAATGATCCTTAAGTCTTTATCGTCGATATTACATGACCTTAAAATATCTATTAGTTTATCATGTTTCACCACAAGCATTCATCAGAATCGACATCTCCACATATTTCAACTAGCACACGTATTAAAAAAAGTGCTTCTCTTGTTCCGAACCCATTCTTAAAACCAAACTGAGTTTGATCGGTGTGTTCGTCTAGTGTATTGTATACTCTATTGTGTATTACTCGTAGGAAAAGCTTCAACATATGATTCATCAGGCTAATAATCCTATGGTCTTCACATTTCTTGGAGTTTCTCTTCTTTGGTAGTGGTATAAACACCGATGTCAGCCAATCATTTGGTATTATGCCTGTTTCGTATATTTTGTTAAATATATCTTCCATTACTTCGATGTGTTCGTCTAGTAATATCTTTATTATTTTAATTGGGATATTATCTTCCCCAACAGCTTTTCCGTTCTTTCAAGTTTCTTTTCAGTTCTTTTCAGTTATTTCAACTCTATTGTCAGTATTTTATATATTTAAATAATTTTATAACATCTGATCTCCTGGAAACGGTTTTTTGTTTCTCCTATAAAATTAATTTATGACTACTTTTCATAAATAACTGATTTAATTGCGTTAATTATTACGTTTATTGAATTATTTGTTAACCAAATTAGTAAGTCCGCCGTTTAGAAATAGAAAAGTGGGGGTCTTATGGCATGTGTCGCTGAAGTCCATTATAAATTAGTCCTGGACCATATAAAACATCTGATAATGTTGAAAAATCATCTTTAAATTCGCGAAATAATTTAGGACATTGTTGAAGGCCTTTTGACTATAATCTAAGGCAGCCAGTTTTAAACGTAATATTTTAACAAATTTCCTACGTCATAATCCACCTTTATATCCATAAAAATATATACTTTTGTACTAAACAACAGTTGTGGAAACTGTGTAAAATATAAACGTTACCATTTATTGCTTATTTATATATTAAAATGTATATGAACTTATGAGGGGCCAAGACTTTTATTTTTTTATTTAGAATTTTGTTTTATTAAAAAAAACACTTATTCCACATCAGCCACGCAGGGTTACTAGTGAGATGACAGATGACACACACACACAATGGTTTTAATATAATTATGTACATTTTATAATATAATCAAATTTTATGTCTCTTAAATAATTTAATACATTTATATTTTTACCTGTCAGGATGAAGATCTTTACTGATTAAAAATTTGTGTGTGACAACAGTATGACCAATTCTTAAATGGTTTTTAATTACTTAATCTCGTCTACTTGTGGGGTTATTCAAAGAGCTGTTCACCTTTGGGCATATTGGGTTCTAATTTGGTTGCTGAATTTTCCCAGTAATTTTACCACATGTTATTGCAATGAACTTTAATCAGATGTTTCATGTCACTATAAGGATATTTTGTAATTTTTGTAGTATCTTCAAAGTTAGTACGGCTTGTAGTTGCTAGTTGATCTGGTTTTTCATTTCCCCAGATTCCAGTGTGCGATGGTACCTAAATGATAGCTGTGTCCTTTTCCATGGAATGATGTATTTCTAATTCATTTTTTATTGCTTGTAATGGGATTTGTTGTAATAATTTGCTTTAATTTCAATAAAGCATTAAGTGAATCTGTAATGATGACGCACTTAATCGTGTTACTTGTTTTGAAAAAAGTTAAGGCTTTTAATATAGCTGTGGTCTCGCCTCTGAGTATATTACAATTTGTAGGTAAGTGTATGCTGTAGGAGTTTTCTTGATCAGAATAGTAAGTAGCAGCATGTCCATCTGGGGTTTTAGATGTGCTGGTAAAGATTTGTAAGTCGTTTAGGTAATGGAATATGATTTCGGCAAAAGGGTGTTTAATTATCGAGAAGTTTGTATTTGATTTGGGTACTTTCTTAGTGTTAGGTCAATGGTCAGTAGGCGGGTTGTTCATGAAGAAGAGATTGCATTTGTATATAGCAATAGACTAAGTTGATCCATGTTAAACTTTGTGGTTAACATCAGTATTATTCTGGCTTGGATTCCAGGGCATTCGGATATTAAGGGCAAATTGGCAAACATAGGAAGATCACTAAAAATGCCAGCCAAAGTTAAATTGCATTATTCAAACTACTTATTTTATATCAAAAAGCTAATTTGGACTCTATGGGCACAAGAATGGAATTCAAATAGATCAAAAGGGTCGTTTTATAGAAAAATAGTCAATACATGGAACAAATCACCATGGTTCAATCAATTTCCTTATAAAGACAGAAGGCATATCACCACAGTAATTAGAATGAGAACAGGACATTGTTCCACTCCCGTTCATTTATTCCGCATAGGTATTCAGGACAACCCGTACTGTGAATGTGGTCAAATTGGATCTCTGAATCATATTATCCTAGAGTGTCCAATAAACGTTTCTCCAAATTTTGACCTCTACAAAGAATTGGTTAAAACAAAACTACAAACTTCTATAGAGATATGCTCTTTCTTATCCAATCTTAATCCTCAAAGACTACATTTGTTGATTACTTTTCTTAATCTAGCCAAGATCAATCTATAATTATATATTCCTATCTTATGTACTATAACACAAACTTACAAATTATTCTCTTTTTTTACACCTGGGTTCTCTATCATCCGTTGGTAGAAAAAAAAAGAGGAACTTGGACAGTCCACAGTAAAGTAGCTATTGAATTAAGTAGATAGCTGCAGAAGAGTTTGCTGTGGAACTCTGAGGACCTCATAAAAAAAGACTAAGTAGAAAAAGACTGGTTGCTACCCCCAAGCGAGAAAAGTTTTATCCTGTGTTGAATAGACTTTCCTATACTAACTGTTTGGCCCAAGAAGAAGAAGTTTAGACATAGTGTTCATTCAATATAAAATAATTTCAATTTAGTGTTATATGGGCATATTCGATTGTCTAGAGCAAGTTGAGAATACCCCCTCCCCCTGAATTAGCTGGGCAAATTATCCCCTGGGATATTACCCAATAAAGAAAGAAGAAGAAGAAGAAGAAAAAATTTGTGGTTATTATTCTTTCTATTATAGATATACAAGTTTGTCGTCTATTTAAAAGAAAGGATGGAAAATTTTAGAGGAAAGAGGAATATGTTTTCAATTTAAATTTTGCGTGACTATCTGTGAAGATGAAAACTGAACGAAACATTTTTTCCTGCCTTTCTATTTCTTCCATGCAATGATGGATGGCCGTTATTTCCGCTTGCAAAACTGTCACATTCTTAGATAGACTTACCGGGAACTGTATCCCTTGTTTTTTTGATGTTGATGATCCCTATATCCGTTGATGTTTTTGAGCCATCCGTCTACCAGGTAGCAGCAGCTTATATGGGTACACCTTTATTCCAGTCATTTTTGCCTGGTATGTTAATTGTGAACTTATTGTTAAAGCTATATCTCGTAGCTGTTGCATCATTAGGTTGCCCCATCACAATATCGGCTTTTAGCTCTTCGATTAACTTTCTGTTGTCAGCGTTATGGATCTGGCTTATATGTCGCTGACTATGGATTAATCTGTGCATCACTGCATCACAGCAGGACTTCCAACGCTGCAGTGGGAGTTGTTTTTATGGTCCCCGTAATACACAGGCATACTTATACTATAGTACTATTGTGTATCTTCATAAGTATACCATTGTTTTTGGGTTTTTTAAACCTAAACTTTTAAAATTTTAAAACTACACTCCAGACATTCATTTACTTGAGGATATAGTGCCATAATTCATTTTTTAAAAGACTTTTTTTTCTTAATTAATATTAAGATGTAGCTGATATACCTTAACTTGTATATAAACAGCTTGTAAATGTATGTAAACATATTGTAATACACTTTGTACCAGTGTCAATGACCAATAGTTGCTTAGACACTTTTATTTAAATAAAAAACTGCTTTTTTGTTGACGAGTGTATCTGCTAGTTAATTATAGTTTTTGCACATCTTAAAATATTTCTTCCATCATCTTTCTTAGCTTTTAGTGCCTACATGATAATTTTCATGCCTCTATTTCTTAGAGTACAGCAAATACCTAACTTTTACTACTTTTATATGTGTTTGTTAAAATATAGATCTAGTTATGAATATTATTTAAATAGTATTGAAAATAAGCTAAGTTTATAGCTAAATAACTGATATAATTTACACAATAACAAGCTCGGTCCTGTCCTTGATTATTCCACAAATAAACAACAATTACTGACACTATATCGATATGAAATGTAAATGCTAATTTGAATGTAGAGCTTGCGTACCCTTTTTTGCCTAATATCAATAACATACAAAATTATTCTGGAAATTTTATTTAGTAATTATGTTCAGCTTAACTGCAATTTAATGGAATATCCATTGAACAGTTTTGCTACATCAGAGAAGTTCAACTAATCTATGTAGTGCGTATGGTTTTAGGTTTAATTAAAATTGTAAATTAACCTTAAAATTAAATTTAATTTTCTTTAATCGTTTATTGCACATAAAGTTTGGAACTAATCTGAAGATTAAATTATTTTATTTGTTTTAATGAAAATAGTTTTATAGGAGATTTTATTATTGAAATAGGGTTTTACCTATTTGAAAGTTAATTAATTTCTCTTAAAATATACAGTGGGTGATCATATTGTGACACACATATGGCCAAATTCAACTTTTTATAGAAACATAGGTTTTAACCCTCTATAGTCAGACAATTTTCAATTAAAGGTGACTAATCTACAAATTGAACTAAACGGTAGCGGCAACCATGAAAAATTTCATTAGTAAATTCTTACCGGGGTCATTTTTATTGTGTATGCTTCGCCCATGTAAATATGTAAATTTGTAACCCATGTAAGATAAATTTGCCCCCGTAACAATATAAATTGGTGCGATTCACGAGTGTATAGTGAGACAAGTTCATAGAATAGTTTGGAACATCGGTAAAATTATCAATATTTTGCTGGTCTATATATATTTACGTTTTTAGAAAGAATGTTAATTAGACAAATATGATATCTTAGTTTATTGAAGTTTATGAAATATGATATCTTCCAGATTTTATTCATATGTGCATGGGCGTAGAGTATTATTGGGAATATATTTATTAAATATACTTTATTATTAACTTTAAAATAGTTTTGAGGTAAGTAAAGAAAATTTAAGGCCAGTTTATTCTTAATATAGTATTAAACCCTTAACGGCCGCTTAATATACAAAGAGAAATTTGACAATTAATTTATTAGATTGGATTAAAAACACAAATTAGGAATAAATTACAACCAAAAAGATTTTTTTTTTTTCATTTTTAAGGAAAACAGTACAATTTTTAATAAAGGAACATATTGTATCTTAAACGTAAATTAAATTTTAAGGTAAAAATTTTCGAAATATTCGGGGTGTAGATGCATTTTGCACTTTTTACATAAATAAATAGTATTACTTTTGTACATCCTACATTTTTGCACTATCATCTCTTTTTATAATGTGGCCAATATTGTCGAATCTGGTTTCATCTGGTAAAGCAAATTTAGATTGACGCCCATGTACTGACACTGATGTAGCGGTTTCTTCACTATTATAAATTAAAATTATAAATCTATGTCGGATGATGCTTTCTCTTATAATATGCACTTCTTTATCCTCATCCTTTGACCAATGCATATCAACTTGAAGCAGAGTGTAAACCAGATAATATACACATGCTAATAATTTTTTTAAATCTATGTTATTCATTTCAAAATTGTGAAGGTTATTCTCAATTACTTTTTTATCAAAAAGAGTGAAAAAACTTCAATATATGACTTGCCTACATGGTTGGCTTTTATATTGTCTAAATATCAATCAGACTGATGTTGAATTACTACTGAGCACGAAAGAATATCCGTTATTACAACTTGAGATAAATTTGGATTTACTATTTTTGCCTGGTTTTTTCTTTGGACGTTTTATCTGTGGTTCAGAGGAATATCAGAATCGTTAGAATTCCCAATCACTTATATTTCATATGTACCTGCAATATCCGATTTTATTGATTCTTCACAAATAATATTATCATCAATCTCTTCAGGGAATACAATAATATACCAGCAAACGAATGGGAAAGATACCTGACGGAACTGTTTAAAGCAAAGGAAAATAATAATCAGCACAATAACGTATCTGAACTAAGAGACGAAATAGAAATCAGTTTTCACGAAGTAGAAATAGTCATAAATTCACTCAAAAATAGAAAGTCACCAGGACCAGACGGAATAACCAACGAGCTTCTAAAATACGGATGAGAAAGTTTAACCCTAGAGATGACAAAACTTATACAACAATTAATATTGCACTGCAAGATACCAGACGCATGGAGAAACAGCATAATGATACCAATGGTCAAGAAAGGAGATAAAGAAGACCCCAACAATTATAGAGGTATAAAACTACTGAACACCGCACTTAAGCTTACCACAAAAGTCCCAACCAACAAAATCAATAAACTAACAACTTTATCATATGTTAACCCTTGTGTAACAAGGATTCAGATCCGGATGATCCTGCGTAGACGCCGTATTTGTACTAAGACAAATCACAGAAAAGGCCATCATATCTATGTTTTATAGACCTGACAAAGGCTTTCGATCGCATCCAAGTCGAAGACCTCTTACACCTACTGTATAAAAGGAACATACCAATCAATATTATACAAACCATCGAAAGCATCTACCTCCATAATCGAATACAGGCAAAGATAAATGGAAAACTAACACAGTGTATACCAGTACAAAGCGGAGTCAGACAGGGTGACTTAATATAATAGTCACCATTAATAAGGAATATATTAATGGACGAAATAATACAAGCAGTACGTAAAAGTCATGGCTACAGAATTGGGAACAAAGAAATCCAAATATTATGTTATACAGACGACGCCGCATTAATCACCGAGACAGAAGACGAGCTCTAAAGATTAACACATATCTTCAATACAACAGCTAAGAAATACAATATGATAATATCAGCAGAAAAATACAAATGTATGACATTTAAATACCCACTACGGTGTAAAATCGAAATTGATGGGAAAATAATAAAGCCGGAAGCAAGGGTTAGATATCTGGGAATAGATATAACTAATTACGGAGATGTTGAAGAAGAAGTACGACAGCAAAGCTTAAAAGCAAGTAAAGCGGCGGGTTTTCTTAATGACACAATCTGGAAGAACAAACACCTAAGACAAGACAAAAAAACAAGAGTCTATAAAGCAGGAATTAGACCTATATTAACATACACGGCTGAGACAAGACCTGACACATCTAAAACGAGACGACTGCTAGAAACAACACAGATTAAAATACTTCGACGAATATCAAGGGGAAGTCTGTTGGATAGGAAGAGAAGCAAAAACATAAGAAGAGCATGCAATATAGAAGACAGAAATGGATGGGTGACAAAACGAAAACAAAAGTGGAACAAACACATCAGTAGAATGGCGGAGGATAGAATAGTATGAATAGCACGAGATAAGTCACCAAATGGACGAAGAAGTATTGGCAGACCAAGAAAAAGATGGTGCGACAATTTAAACAATTTAGGAAGCTAATATTGAAGAAGAAACAGGCTTTAAAGCCTACAAACTAGAAGGAAGAAGAAGAAGAAGATCAATGTCTTCTACATCAGAAACTTTCTAATCTAATCTCGGCGGCAAATAAACTACATTAAGTGGCATTTTCACAATCTGAGTCTTCTTCTAACAAAGCTATTAACTCTTTAGTAGTTAGTGCCATCTTCATTTCATATTTCGAGAATTTACTGAAATAAACAAATGCACTGCTATATAAACGCATTCATATGATAATAGTTTAGCTTACTTCATTTTAATTTATATGAACTTCATAATATATTTTCATATTTATATAAACAAATAAACACAAACAAACTTTCAAATTAAGTTAAAAAAAAAACAAATATAACGTTTACAGCACACAGCAATTCTATAAATAGAGAAAGATGTGTAATGATGTGTAATTAAAATTGCAGATTGTTTTTAGTCTAATGAAAAAAAAATTATTTTCCAAAGTTTTCTGTTTTTTGAAGTTCTGTATTAGTTACTCTCTAATAAGAATAAAATTTTATTTTATTTTGTTAGACAACTATAAAATACCTGTTAAAAGAGACATGATAATTTAATAATTAAATCGGTCTTAGATTTAATTTTTACATAATTACTTATGTGTTTAAATAAATAATTAAAATTTTTTTTGGTACGCCTCTGCAAAATTGATAATTTCAACACGATTTCGTTGGAAAGTTATCGTTAAGGGCTTCGTTAAGTACGATGTTGCCAAGTAATCACCTTCAATTAAAAATTGTTTTAGTATAATGCATAAAACTGCCTTGAGGCGAACTTTAATCAAAGGCATATTAATATAAATTACTATTTAAATGGAAATAAGCCACAATTAAAGGTTAAAGTACGTTTATTTGACGTTTCAATTTGCACTTCGAAAATCGTTCTCAAAATACAAACATTAGATGTGTATTATTATATAGATATATATTAAATCTACTAATATTTGTATTTTGAGAACGATTTCCGAAGTGGAAATTGAAACGTCAAATAAACGTACTTTAACACTTTCTCTGCTGACTTCTATGATAGATGAGTTGCCAGGTGCGGCATTTTTTTTCTAAAAATTTTAATATTTTGGGCTTTATAACTGTAGCCCATATAAAGAGAGTTTAGTTGTTTTTTATCAATATCACGCATGCGTGTCGGCTAGGTATAAATTTTTTGCCATGTGCTGACTGACACGCATGCGTGTCAATATATTTTTTACTCCTTTAAAAGTTTATTAAAGACAATTTTAAGAAAACTAAGTAAAACCAATTAAAAACAAAACAGAAAGTAATAAAAACTTAAACACTAGACGAACAATAAAAAAAATTCAAATTCATAACATACAGGAGATGCGTCTTATTCCAATACTTCGTTTTTCATGTATTTTTCCCTGTATTATGGTTTGTAGCAACACATATTTATCCCCTTTCATAAAATGACCGAAATATTGTAACTTTCTTATCCTAATCGTATTTATGATTTCCATTTCCTTTGTCATCTTTCTGAGGACTTCAACATTTGTTATTCGGTCTACCCAACTTATTTTTAATATTCTTCGGTAGGTCCACATCTCGAATGCTTCAAGCCGATCGCTTACCTCTTTCTTTAAGGTCCAGACCTCCACCCCATACATCAGCACCGAAAACACATATGAACGTAATATTCTTATTTTGAGTTGCAAACTAAAGTCTCTTCTTCTTCTTCTTCTTCGTCTAGCCATTCACGTCCACATCTGAACATAAGCCTCTTCAAGTTTTTATTTAAAGTCTCTACTGCATAATAATTTTCTTATCTTATTAAATGTTGCTCTAGCTTGTCAAATTTGAATTTTTATTTTTTCTGTATACTCGCTATTTTCATTAGTATTTGTACCAAGATATCTGTATCTTTTTAAATTTTCTATTGGAACTCATCTTATGTTGAAAATGTCTTGTTGTTGTGTTTTGGATATTCTCTTAATTTTTGTTTTATTAGCATTAGGCGTTAGTCCGCTTTCCTCACTAGCATTTACTACATTTTCTAAGAGTGTCTGTAGACCTTGTATATTCTCTGCAATTAGTATAGTATCATCGGCATATCTGATATTGCTGATAGGTCTGTCGTTGACTTTTATTCCAATTGTTAAATTTTCGAGTGATTTTTTAATTATTTCTTCCGAATATAGATTGAACAATAAGGGGGAGGGTATCAAACCTTGCCTTACACCTCTTTTTATCTTTACTTCTTCCGAAAGTTCTTTGCCTACTCCGACTTTTGCTGTTTGGTTAACCCGTAACCACAGACGTGACGTCTCAGAGGTGGAAAGCAAATGCGCATTTCCATAAATATCCCCACTACATCCAACTAGGCCTCTGTAGCTCACTCTACCTTTTTATTTATCAGTTGTGACCTAATTGTCGAAATTTGAGGTGCAGTGTTTATTTGGTTTAGCTGTAAAACCATTTTATCGACGTCGAGGTGTCTGAGTGACATCAGGTCTGTATAAGTGTAACATTTTTCTTAGAAGTCATAAGACTAATAAATATTGATTTTAGGTGTTTCAATTGCTGACAAAAATTTATCTGGGCCTTCTAAAGGGGCAAAAGCCGTTACATTTAATGATCCTCTATATGAACAAACTCTTTTAAAATGGACTGAAGAGCTTAGCGACGTCACCGATTCCGAAAGTGATGGAGATTACATTCCAAGTAAAGATGACTCAGAAAGTGATACAGAAAACAACGTTGCTGTAATGTTTTTAGAAATAGATAAAAAAAATAATCAAGACTTTGACCACATGCCAAGCGAAGAAGATTTAACATTAGAGAAGAAAAAATATTATTAAGGAAAAAATCGCAAAAAGTGGTCTTCCCAACTTGCAGTAAATAAGAAGAGCCGCTCTGCAAAACACAATCTTTGGATGAGATGTCCAGTATAACGAAATTGAAACGATAATAATAGTGATCCATGGAAATTCTCTGATGAAATACTGGAAACAGTCGTACGTTGGACTAATGTACATATAGCCAAAATAAGAAGAAAATATTCGTAACATACCAGTGATCTCCGTGACTTAAACCTTATTGAATTTTGGGCTTTTATTGGTTCTCTAATGTTAACAGCCATCTCCAATCCAATCATGAGGATATCAGATCTATATTTTCATCGGATGAATCAGGACGAGACACATTTCGGTGCATAATTAATTCCAACAGGTTTGCTTATTATATATTATATATATTATATATATATATATATATATATATATATATATATATATATATATATATATATATATATTGTTATTATTCTCACTTGTCTGGGCTTTAATATCCCTGATACACGAAATAAAAATAAAGCTACCGACCCTATAGCCGCTATTTCTGATATTTTTGACATCTTTATCCATAATTCTCAGTTAAGGTATTCAATTGGATCCAATGTATGTATTGACGAAATGTTGGTATCATTTCGTCATTTTTTGGTATGCCCAAAAAACCTAGCAAATATGGTTTAAAGATTATGGCCTTCTGTAATTTTAGAGCAGGATATTTATTAAATGCCTATATATACAGTGGTAAAGACAGTGATTGTAGAACTTTACCAAATGAGGAGAAACAGTTTTCAAAACCGACGCAAGCTCTGCTTCGAATTAGTAAACCAATTTTCGGTTCTAACAGAAATGTTATAGCTGATAACTGGTTTATTTACATTTATCTACATTTATTAAGTTGAGATCCTTGATGTGATTTCAGTTTGGGAACCAAGATGCGGATAGTGAGGTGCTACGTTCTTCCAGTGTTACTATATGGAGTTGAAGCCTGGACATTGACGCAAGCCACTGAAAAACGAATCGAAGCCTTCGAGATGTGGATATACAGAAGGATACTAAAAATATCTTATGTGGACCATGTCACCAACGTTGAGGTCCTACAGCGCATGACAAAAGAAAAAGAAGTGCTTAATTTAATTAAACAACGTAAGCTTGAGTACCTCGGCCACGTGATGCGGAACGAAGAAAAATATCGAATTCTTCAACTCGTTATGCAGGGTAAAGTATTTGGCAGAAGAGGACCGGGACGCCGTCGTATCTCGTGGTTGAAAAATCTCCGACAATGGTTTGGTATGACCTCAGCGGAGCTGTTTCGCAGAGCAGTCAACAAAATCATGATAGCCTTGATGATCGCCAACATCCGGACCGGATAAGGCACTGAAGAAGAAGATAACATTAGTGTCTCATGTTCAAAAGAAAAATAGAGCAGTACTGCTTGTATCTTCTATGCACAATTATAAAGTAACTGACCCAGATGCATCTAGAAATAATTGCAGATTATAATACAACAAAAGGAGGAGTAGATTCATTGGATGAAACATGTGCAACATATTATTGCAGTCGAAGAACAAGGCGTTAGCCAATTTTACAAAATGTTACACATCAGCTTGGTAAATTGTTATATATTACATCAATCGTTTCGGGATAATCTAAAATTGATAAGATATGAATATTTGAAACAATTAGCTATGCAACTGGTAACGCCTGAGTTACAGCGACGGTTTAATAATTCTCGTATAAACTGTGAAGTAAGAATGTGTATAAGCCAAGTATTGGGGATCCAAGAACAGTTTCCAATTTTCAATCAAACAAAACTGTTAAGAAGAAAGACCTGTAGAATATACCCTGCTATTAAAAAAGACAGACTTTTTATATTTGTTTCTAATACAGAAGACCAATTTGTCTTGAGTGTTCCAGAAAAATATGTGTAGATTGTTCGACATGTATGACAAGTTGGAGCCTTGCAGTTTTTGTCATGTTGGTGTTTTATTTCATACGGGTGGTTTTTATGTTGAGAACAATCCTTTATCTTTCCCTAATTTTCACAGAATTTTTTTTTGTTTCATGTTTTCCCTTTTAAGTTTACAATTTTTTTGAACCTCCTTGATTATGATCCTTTTTTATTTGTATTGAAATAAACGTATTTTTTTAATTCTGTTTTATTCACGAAATTTTAAGTAAACATTAATTTAATCACAATAGATGCATACTTCATTTAAGACATCTACTGCTTAAAAGTCACTACCGTTTTTTCTCTTAATTAACAAAAATCAGGTACGTCCCAGAGACGTCACATCTATATGTATGTAATAAGTGTTACACGTCTGTAGTTACGGTTAAAGTAGAGATGAGTTGTTATTCTTAAGTCTTTGTTGTCAATGTGTTTATCTTTAAGTCAAACTAAAAAGCACCAAAGATAGATTACTGAAAATAATCCTCCAAGGCAAAGTATTCAGAAAGCGAGGAATTGAGAGAATAAGAATATTATGGTGGAAAAACCTGAGGAAATGGTTCTCCGCAACTACAACTAATCTATTTAAAGCATAAGTTAATAAAATAATTATAGCCAAAATGATCGCCAATATTCGAAATGAATAGGTACCAAAAGGTACTCCTTTCTTATTTAGCGTCCAACATAGTTAATTTTTTTAAATTAAAAAAAAATTAGTCACGCCTTTTAATTTTGTGTTTAACTTAATTACCTTGGAACTGTTTTGTTCAAGAATAATACCTGAAAAAGCAACTGGAGAAATTAATGTGAACAAAATCCCCCGATTAATTTCAAAATTACGTTGGAAACTTTCAACATCCATCCCTAGAAATTATAATATCTCTTTTGAAACAAGTAATAATGCAAAAGAGAATAAACTCCGTGAACCGTAGAGGAAAGAACCATAAAATTTATCCCCGATCATTTAGCGTTTGCACAATTTCATGAATGTCTACTTGAAAGTTAAGGTAAAGGCTTCCACAGGCGTCACTTCTGGGATGGACAGAAATTCTTAATGTGATAGAACTTTTACCCAGACGGAGTAAGATGTTTATATAGTTTTTTTGCTGTGTAACATGTTTTTAAATTCTGTAAGTGTAAGTAAAGTTTAGTTTAGTTATTCGATAAAATACATAAATAATAGAAGTTTAAGGCAAAATGCTTTAAAACACATGGTAAAATTTTTTTTATTCGAGTAATTTAATGAGTATCGTAAATATCATACATGAAACAACAGATACATATTAATTTCAAACAGTACACATAATATACACTTTTATTTGCTCATAATTTATTAAAATTGAAATAAAAACTGTTAAACTCGCATAGTTGTAATATTTTCGATCAATGGTTATTAAAAAATATTCTGTGCACGAAACATTTTTATTAGCGCAGTGATTGCCGGGACAAAAGAATGTTGGATAATCATAAAATGTTAATTAGATTGCTTCCATCAAGAGTTATATATAGGGGAACTCTAGAGTAGTTTTCCCCCTGTAAGGGGTTGATTAACTCGAACTCACTGGATACTTATAATTACTTTATTAATTCTTTAAGTACAATAATAGGGAGAGTACCCAGTTGACTGCTGACAACACTACCTTCGACTGCTCACTAATAGTTCTTAATTCTTATTGATATACTCTCATTATTTTCCGGGTATTTAACTCACGTGCGTTTTGTTTATGCATTCATGTTTTTCTAATATAATTTGTACATATTATTTAATAAGCTTTTAATTACACTGCAAATTTTACTAGGTCAGCGCGTGTTCTAGTTACAAATATATTTTCAATCTCATAAACAAACAATCGCATTTAGCAATACGCAATGAATAATATTTTTAAAAGAATTTTAAATTTATAAACTGAATTGAGTTACTTAGATCTAATTTCTGAATACCTAATTAAATCCCGTTACACGGAAGTAAATGACTTAATAATTTTAATCTAGCAGACATTCAAAGTCTTAGTTTTCTCAATGAATAATACAGATAAGTAGAATAATAAAATACTTTCCAATTATGTTTATGGAAGATGATAGAAATTTAAAAATATGACGTCAACTTGTGACGCTAGTTCCATGATGCTCGCCTCAGCATTTTACTGTAGATAAAGAAGTAATAAAACGCCAATATAAAAGCTTTATGTCAAAAATTTAATCAAAGGTCGACAAAATATAAAAATTTAACCCATCGGAGGTGGCGACCAAAAAGTGTACTGTGTAGGTCGCGGTGTATCTCAGAGATATATTCGTTTAAGTATAATGTTTCAAAAAAAAAACTGATCGAGATTTTGGAAGAAACGTTTATATTGAATATAACTAATAAAAAAATAAGCGGATTTAAATTAATTTATTGTCAAGAGAAAATAATATAAATGCAGTATTAAGAACGTAATGTAATGGCCAACGTCCTTAGGGATAAGGCACCGCAAGAAGATGAAGATTAAGAACGTATATATATATATATATATATATATATATATATATATATATATATATAAATAGAGTGTGTATATAAAAAGAGTGTGTATTAACGACGCTAAGAATACAATTCTTTGGAGGGTAACTTTCGGGAAAGCGTCACAACAAGGATCAGCTACAGATGGTATAAGCCAGTTTGGTGTAGAACTTTATTCTAAATGTGAAATTTTCGGTGATATGTTGTCACCTTCATCAGCACCTAAATGGAAAACCTATTTTAGTACAAGTGGTGGAAATCAACATTCAAAAACCTACATTGAAAATGTTCAGTTGGTCCTAGTGGTGAAGAACACTGTCACAAACGTGTTAAAAATTATGTTTTTCGATGTGCTCTTAATTACGTAATATATCCGGGAAGCGTTTGATATTCGACTGTTCATCTCTGCTTGTGGTGTACTTCTACTCTATAGTTGCACTACCAGGTATTTAAAGGTTTCGACTTGTTCTAAAGTATCGTTACTGATTTTAATGTTGTATGTGGGTCTGTTTTCTCACATAATATGACCTTGGTTTTACTTTCAATAATTCTCAGATTACGTTTTTCAAGTTTATCTCTCCATATTTGGAGGTTTCTATATTCTCGATGTTCCTTCTCTAGTTTCCTTCATTATATCATCTACTACAATAATGAACAGAATGGGGCCTAGTACACCTCCTTGTCGTAAGCCATCATTGACTCTAAACTCGTCTGATTCCAGATTATCTGTTTTTATTCTGTTTCTTGTGTTCTTGTATAGGCTTATAATAGCTTTTCCGAGTTTTCTGTCTACTTTTCTATTCCTTAGGCTTTTGTCTATTTCGGTTCGCGGGGTTCTATCAAATGCTTTTTCGAGGTCTATGAAGGCTCGGTATAGTTCCGTGCTTGTATTTCGTGCATTTTGTATTAGCTGCTTGAGTGTAAAAATATGGTCATGGGTGCTTCTTTCCTTCCTGAAATCGCTCTGTCACTACTCCAGCTTATAGTCTACTTCTTGTAGTAGTGTTTTCTTCAGTACTTGTTCGTAAACTTTGGAAGGAATACTCAGAAGGGTTATACCTTGTAATTGCTGCAGTCTCGTCTGTCACATTTTTTGAAAATAGGTAGATCTTCCCAGTCTTTTGGGATCCTTGCTCTCATTCCATGCTTTATTGCAAACTTTTAAAAGCATTTCATTTCCATTTTCTCCCATATTTTTTAGCATTTTCGCAGTTACTTTGTCGTAGCCAGCTGCCTTTCCTCTTTTGAACCTAATTATTATTTCTCTTATTCCCCCTCTTGTTAGTTCGTTTTGATTTGGGTTCTATGTGGGTTTTCTTCAATGTTGTCTATTTCATTATTAAAGTCTTCTTGAGTCAGGAGGTCTTCGAAATATTCTCTCCACCTGTTTATAATACTTTCGTTCTCGCAGAGGATGTGGCAACCTTTATTTTTAGTTTGTTTTGGTGTTTGTTGTCTGTTCTCTGTTCTGAAGCTTTCCAGAGTTTTGTAAAATAGTTTTTGGTTAGTGTGGTAGTCTTTCTCCAGCTTATTTTCAAAATTCTCGCAGCTCTTCTTTTTTTCTTCAATCACCTTGTCTTTTACTTTTGCCCTCTGTTGCTTATATTTCTGGTAGCTTTCTGCATTATGGTTCCCCATATATTTCTTTTACGCTAACTTCTTGGATTTAACCTCCTCTTTTATTTCATTAATCCACCAATTCATACATTGTCTGTTTTTATTGATTTTAGCCACTCCGCAGATTTGCTTGCCCCATCTAGGAGAGATTTTTTAAGTTTTTGCCAAGTTTTTTCTAAGCCATAGTTCTGGTTGAAGTGTTTTTGTAGACTATTGTTTACATAGTTTTTTTTGCAATTTTCTACAAATACTGAAAATATTTGTCCAACAGCTGACAACTTATTAATTTTTAGTCGATCTGGTCGAGTGGTCTTGTCATCGAATCTTACACAGTTGTGAATAAATTTATATCTTCGCATTGACATCGTAAGTCTAAATAATTCTATTCTACTACCATCTGTTGTCCATAAATCTTCCAAATTTAGTCGATTACTGCGGTGCAAGCCTGCTAAAAGGCCCAAAAATGATTTCTTCCTCTGGAAAGATTAGTATCTGTTTTGTATTAGAAACAAATAAATAATAAATAATAATGCAATAGTGATTGCCTTATAAAGCGTTTTCATGTATTTAAAAGAAAAATCAAAATTTTTATACACCACATTTTTTTAAAGACTCTACAGATACACGTAATACATTTAACACCAATATAATTTATCAATGTAATCATATACATCCAAAAATAATGAGACTATTTCCTCGTACTAGTTTGCTTATTAACCTTAACTACTTTACATCAAGTATAGACAGTTTGAAAGCTGTTCTCTACAAACCATAATCCTGAATTTCAAGTAGGGCTGGATGTATCCCATTCATAGCAGTTAAATGCCATATTACATAATAGGTACATTAGACATCGAGGGAGAATTTCTATTACTAGAATTATCTCTATAACTGGACCATGTCGAGTTGCTATATGTAACACTCATTGAAAAAGGATTACTCTAAGGCCACGTTTTGATTTTAATTCCTTGTAATATCATATATAAATCACCATTTTAATTTAATTTACTTAGATTAATATTAATGACATTATTTCGCCGACATTTAATTCATGTCAATATTTGTAATTAACAAGTAATATAAATGGCGAACCATAAGTTAGGGACATAGCTAAATATTAAATAATCAATAATACAACTATTATACAACCATCTAAATCAACTAAGTCACTTATGTGTATCAACAATTAATACTATTTTTAAATTTTTTTATTCAAAGAAATAAATAATTAAATTAAATTAAATTTATAATATTTAGTGAAGCCTTGGAAAAATGCGAACATGGAATACTTCTAAATGGAGAACGCCTAAACAACATCCGTTATGCAGACGACACCGTTATTTTTGCAGACAGTTTGAACAGTTTACAGCAACTAATAAACAAAGTAAATGAAGTAAGTGAAAGATTTGGACTTCAAGTAAATATAACAAAAACTAAATTTATGATCATCAGCAAAAATAAAGTTAGAGACGCTCAACTACTTATCAATAATACACCAGTGGACCGAGTAAAACAGTATAACTATCTTGGAACAACAGTAAATGAACAATGGGATCACTCACAGGAAATAAAATGTAGAATAGAGAAGGCTAGGAGTGCATTCAATAACATGGCCAAACTCTTTAAAAGCCACAATCTTAATCTGGAGATAAAAGTAAGGCTCCTACGATGTTATATCTTCTCAATATTGTATTACGGAGTTGAATCCTGGACACTAACTGAAGCAATGGAGAAAAAACTTGAAGCCTTCGAGATGTGGCTATACAGGCGAATTCTAAGGATATCATGGACAGACAAGATAACCAACGAGACCGTATTACGAAGAGTGGGCAAAGAAAGAGAGGTGATGTATACCATTAAAAGGAGAAAGTTGGAATATCTCGGACATATAATGAGAAACAGCACTAAATACAGATTACTGAAGGTAATCCTACAGGGTAAAGTATTCGGAAAGCGAGGAATTGGGAGAAGGAGAATATCATGGTTGAAGAACCTGAGGAAATGGTTCTCCACAACAACAACGAATCTATTTAAAGCATCAGTTAATAAAATAATTATAGCCAGAATGATTGCCAATATTCGGAACGAATAGGCACTGAAAAAAGAGAAGAAATTTATAAGTTGTTTATAGTTTATTATCCCATGAAATGAACCGGAAAAATCATTTGAAAAATCGAAAAATTACTGGGCGCTATTGTTTAACTGGAATATCTGGGATGTCGATAGAAAGGACATATTTATCTCATGGTTATCGAAACTTTTACTGCGTCATGATATTTCAGTAACAAAAAGGGACTTTTTTCATTCATTTCAAAATTGTGAAAAAACTACGCTTTCTAGGTAAAAGCATTGTTCAAGCCCAAAAATAGAAAACACTTCTCTATGTGGAAAAATCCTAGAAAAACACGTCACAAAGCATCATCTTAGATGAAGCTGAGGTAACTGTTACAAAAACTGCACTTATTACACAATATAAACCAGTTCCTTGGTGGAATAAACAATGTAAGACATCGATCGAAGCTTCCAAAAAGCCCTTAACAAATACAAAAGACATAAAACACTTAAAATAAAGTAAAATTTCAAAAACTTAAGCTAAAGCTCAGTTAACAATAAAAACTTCAAAAAGAAATTCGTGGGCTCAATTTGTGCCCACTATAAATATTAGGACCCCTATGACTGAAATGTGGAAGAATATCAAAAAAATATCTGAAATACCAGCTTATAACAAAATAACTCAATCAAATAAAGATAATAGAATAATCACAGATGACCTAAAAATAGCAGAAAAATTTGCTTATACGTATAAAAATAGATCTAATACAAGCAATTATAATAATAATTTTATCTCCTTTAAACAGAACGAAGAATGCAATGTAATTATACCAATTGTAGATGACACAGATACTTTACACTCCAAATTTAATATAAATGAATACAAAGATGTATTAAATTCATTTAAAGAGACTAGTGAGGGTCCAGATAATATCCCAATGGTTTTTCTTAAGTATTTTCATGAGAATTCACACAATCGTCTTCTTAACATATTTAATATTATCTGGACAGAACAAAATTTCCAACAATGTGGAGAGATTCTATTATAATACCAATAATAAAACCAAAATGTCCCAAAACAGATCCTGAGTCTTATAGACCAATTGCACTAACATGTATTGCATGTAAACTGTTAGAAAAAATGGTCAACCGTCATCTTCTCTGGACATCTTGAAGATCGAAATATTATTATTCCAGAACAAAGTGGTTTCCGACAAAACAGATCAACTTTAGACAATATTATAGACCTAGAAAGCAGTGTACATTAAGCCTTCGCCCTTAATCAAAAATGCGAAATGCTAAATATGCTTAAATGCTAGTTAAAAATGCTTTGATACAGCTTGGCGCCATCGTATCATCAGATTACTGTACGATTTAGAAATTAAAGGATAAGAAGAAAAACTTCTTATATAAAAGGTATATGCAAGTTAGAGTAAATGGTAACTTGTCGGTAAAAGTGGAATTAGAAAGGGATCAGAATCAGGGATTTGTTATAAGTCCTACGCTATTTATATTCGCCAAAAATGATGTTTTACGAAATTTAAAACTTCCACTTAAAGGCCGCTTATATGTTGACGTTCCGTAATATTTCGTCCAAGCAAAAACTTCAACAACCTCTCCTTTAAGCCATCCTGCAAGGAAACGTATTTAAAAAACGGGGTCCAGGAAGAAGAAAAAACCTCAGTGTTTGGTTCAATACAATATTTGTGCAGCTTTTCCTCACTGTTGCAGATGAGATAAAGATTGCCATGATGATCGCCAACATTCGTAACGGATAGGCACACCAAGAAGAAGAGTGTACAGGATATGTCAGTTCATGTTATTTGTAGATCATGTATTTAAACAGATTTAAAATACAATAGAGCAAAGATACCAGCTAAAAGGTTGGCTCAGACTTAGACGCTGCCAAAAATAGATGATAAGTACTAGCGTCATAGGAACTGCGAGAAAACAACATAAGGTGAAGAAGATACAACTTGGAATTTTACAGTGCTTATAAAGAAACAGGCATCACCATGTTTATAAAAGTATGAAAACTGTGCTGGATAGGTCCTGTGTGCATGAATGCAGAAAGATTTAGCTCCAAAGAAAATCAGGGGATCTTAGAACATGTCAAGACCTACAAAGGGTTGCCGTGCTATTGGTGATAATGATGGATTCCAACTGGTCTCTATGTTTTGAGTATATTCATATTTTGGACATAATTTTCATTATCTGAAGATGCGTTTATGTGCAAACTTCTTAATTTGTTCTGTAAGCGGGTCTTTAATACTAGAAGCTTTGTCTTTTTCATAATTTCAATAACAGATATAAGCTCAGAATCATTAAAAGGTTTGCGCAACTAGCTGATCTAATTTTATTTCATTTTGAGTTTTTTCCTTTTATTGCTAGATATTTTGCTATTTTTCTTCTTCTTTAGGTACCATCTCCTCTAAGGAGGTTGGTAATCATCACAGCTATTTTCACTTTTGAGATTGCAGCTCTGAACAAGTTGAGCCAGATTGTTGAGCCAGGCGATGCGTCTTTTTCCGATACTTCGTTTTCCCTGTATTTTTCCCTGCCTTATGGTTTGTAGCAAAACATATTTATCCTCTCTCATAACGTGGCCGGGATACTGTAACTTTCTTATCTATTGTATCTACTGTAACTAGCTATTTTTAAGAAGTTAAAAACTACGAAATTTGAGAAAGTGTTAATTCTTTCAGCGACATGTTGTCTAAGATTTGTTAATAGTTTCCAAGCCTGGTAACTACCATTCTCTGCTATATATGTTGAAATTCTTTTAGAGGTTTCACTATTTTGTCTTGGTTATCTGAGCCAACTTTAAATGAAGAGCTGAAAAGAATCGACAAAAATTTAAGTATAGAAGAACACTGGACCAAATGCAAGGAAGCTATCCATACACCGACTAAATGCTTTTTAAAACCTAACCAGGCTGAAATAAATGAAGATTGGTTTGACGAAAAATGTAGATCTATTAACTAACAGAAAAATAACGCATATAACAGATTTCAGCAGCGTAGGACGAGATCAAACCTGGAAGACTATGAAAATCTTAGACGAGAAGAAAAAAGGATGTTTAGAAGGAAAAAGAAAGAGCCATATGAAACATTCTAAACGGCATTGTTAACCACCACAATAGGAAAGACTCGCGAAAATTCTACCAGAAGTTAAAAAGGGCAGCAAAGAATTCAAACCCAAAATAACAGCATGTAAAGACAAATATGGTTCCATAATTAGTGACAAAAAACACATACTAAACAGGTGGTGAATCATTTTGAAGAACTGCTTAGCGACAGTCGTGCAGGAGACCAAATAGAAATAACTTTGCCTGAAATGGATGAAAACGCTCAAGAGCCACCCCCACCGAAGAAGAAATTAGAGAGGCCATTTCAAAACTGAAAAACATTAGTAACCGAAATCTGGCAATGAAAGGAAACGTCCGCAGACTGGAAATTAGGTGTAATGCACCCTCTTCAAAAAAAAAGGAGATATGATGGTGTGTGATAATTATAGAGGCATCACCCTACTTAACGTGGCATATAAAGTATTGTCCAACGTATTGCCTTCTCTTCTTCACGTGCCATCTCCGTGACGGTTGGCAATCATCGTGGCTATTCTGATCCTAGATGCAGCTGCTCTGAATAGTTCAATTGATGTGCATCCATACCATTTCTTTAAGTTGCACAACCATGAGATTCTTCTTCTTCCTACACTTTTCTTGCCCTGGATTTTCCCTTGTATAATCACCGTATTGTACAGAAGATTAATTCCCTATGCTAAACAAATAGTTGGGACCTACCAGTGTGGTTCCAATAAATCAACAACGGATCAAATCTTCATAAATAGGCAGATTCTTGAGAAAACGCTTGAGTTCAAAGTCAACACCCACTACATATTTCTCTTAGCTACGAATGTAGCTATATTAAAGTTATTATAATAAAATATTCTTAACATGTTAACAAATTTTTGGTAATTAGACATTTATAAATATGTATATATTTTTACATAAAATTGTATTCACTTTTTTTAAAACATTTTTAATAAAAATATTTAATAATAAGCTAGAAAGAACCTTATAAAATGATTGTTTGCTCTATACAGCAAACTAAATGTTTCTCTTTAATTTCTGTATTTAATATCAATTTCTATCTGCAAATAAATAAAAACACACCACAGTTTGGTTCTCCAGCTTGAAAAGGTAATTTAATTATGTGTAAATTCTGTTAATTAGAATTTCTAAGGATTTTCGTTACTTCCAATGCTTATCCCCGCCTGTGTTTTCATTTATGTCTTCTTGGAAGTTAGGTGGCATCAGTAAAGATTTAGTTTGATGTAGTAATGCAAACCATTGTAGAGCGTAACAAGGAGAACTTCGCACTAACGCCTGAGGGGTATATCTTAATTATTTCCTTCTCTACACTCAATTTTATTTGCAAATAGTTTGGAATGCGACAGTATAAAGACTTTATTCGACTTAATAAAAGACTCTAAGAATTGGGCGGGGTTGTCAACCCGATATTAAGAAAAATGGTGGATTTTCTTATTAGAGTTGAACAATTAATATGGAACAGTAATAAAATAGTAGGTAAAAAGTTAAACAAATCTTCTAAAAATGCTACTTTTTTTATTATCTTAAATAAATTAATGATTTTTTTGTTAACTTCTAGTCTATAATTTGATAAAATATTTACAGTGAATATTATTCTCCTTACATCATTTTTCTAAATTTTCATTTTTAATAAAATATTAAAAGATCTCATAGGTATAAGTAATGTACTTATTAAATATGTTAATCAATTATTATTTTTTACACTGATTCACGGGTCTACAAAAAAGAACTGTTTGAAAAGATGTTTTAAATTTGACAAGTGATTTTATATAATTTTGGTGCGCTGATTCCAAATCTGCAAACCAATTTTTTCTATCACGTAAGATATTTTAGCAAATTAAAAAATAAAAAAAACACTAAATGTGCTTATAAATACATTTATTAATATATTTTAAAAATAAGAGTAATGCTCAAAATAAAGAAAACTACATATTTTGTATGCACAACTTAATGAAATCTTTTCCTTTTTGTCAAAAAACTGCGTTTGGTAGAAATTTTTCTATAAATTTTGTCAGGATTATCACGTTGTAGCATCCAACAGTAGTCTGCCATCATGGATACGCTCCATTTACCCTGATAACGTCTTTCCATCTGCTTAATGTCTTGGTGGAAACGTTCCCCTTGCTCTTCGCTAACAGCTCCAAGATTTCCTGGAAATTGGTCTAGATGAGCGAATAAAAAATGTACTTTTAAACTCATATTGCATCCTAGAATACGAAAATTTTGTAGCATTTGTGTGACAATGTTCTCATAGTCTGGAACTTTCTTATTTCCCAAGAACTTTTCGATAACTTCTTTAAATGAAGTCCACGCTTTCTTTTCGATAAGCGTCATAGAATTTTGAAAGTTTTCGTCTCTGCATAAAAATCTAATGTCGGACCAACAAAAACTCCTTCTTTTAATTTTGCATCGGACAACTTGAGAAATTTTGAACAAATATATTTAAAACATTCTCCGTTTTTGTCAATAGCTTTAACAAACTGTTTCATCAAACCTAATTTTATATGCAGAGGGGGCAATAAAATTCTTTCACGATCAACTAAGGCATTGTGTTTTATGTTTTTACTTTCTGGCGTAAGGTTTTTCTCTCTGTAGGCCATTCTTTTTGGTCCAATGTTTATCTCGTGCTCAGCTGTCCCATTCACAAATGAAGCAAGGATATTTAGTATAACCTGACTGTTGTCCAAGTAGCATTCACAGAACTTTTAGATCTCCACAAAGCATCCAGTAATGGTCTCGGTATTTAATTTTTTCTAAGAGAAGTTCCAAGTTTTCGTATGTTTTTTTAAGTGAACAGAATGAGCGACTGGAACAGACGCCAGTGTATTACCATTGTGCAGTAAAACACCTTTTTAGACTACTTTTGCTAGAGTCAATAAATAGTTGACATTCTTTTTTTCATAGGAGGCAGCACCTAGCTGAATAACTAAGTCGGAGATATTGTTACAATATACCAAAGAATATTCTTGAATAAAATATGGACTCAGATCCTTTTCTCCATTTCTGTAGAAACTGTACCTGGAGCCAGCAAATTTTTATCACGAAGTCTAGAGGCTAGAAGTTGTTGTCCTGAGTAAGTACTATATTCTGAGGTCGGTATATGCAAACTATATTAAATATGAAAGAGTTATTAGTAATAAGTAAGTGGATAATGTCTATATCGGGTATAGAAATATTGTCATCAATAACAGAATAAGTTTCAGTAGATTTGTTTTCCAAAAGTTTATTTTTGTTACGAAGAATTTTTCGAGTGTGGTATTCAGAACTCATTATCAGTTTTATCTGACAAAGATCTGACAAAGGCATACGATAGTATACCACTTTCAATGCTTTGGGTAGCAATGAAAAAAACAAGGAGATAAGCATAAAAAATATACAAGCAGTACAACAGCTCTACAATAATATGACGGCAAACATTAAAACTGAAATGGATTAAACTAGAGACATTTCTATTAGTAAAGGGCCTAAAGCAAGGCTGCTGCATAGCCACCTACACTCTTCAAAATATATCTAAATGAGGCACTCTCACTGTGGAGAAGAAAGTGCTGCAATATGGGGTATCCCCATCGGAGATGATAGATTGTACACGATACACTTTCGCTGACGACCAAGCCATTCTAGCTGAAGACGAGAGTGATGTAGCTACATTCTTAGAAAACTGGAAGATGAGTACACCAAATTACGCCTCACAATTAATATACAAAAATCTAAGTACTTAGTTGTAGGATAAAAACCAGAAAGCCTACAAATGGGAACTATAAAACCAACAGACAATTTTAAATACTTGGGAGTCCAAAGAGCATCAAAAGCAGGAAGTAGCGAATAATACATTCCAGGCTTGGCCAAGCAAGATCAGCCACCAGACAGCTACACGGACTATTATGTTATAAAAATAACAAAAGAAAATAAAAGAAGAATTTATAAAACAATAATAGAAAGTATTGGGCTATATCGCCGAATACTCTACCTGGATCTTAACCCTAAAGAAACCAATCAAAAATTAAGGCCATGGAAATGAACTACTGGAGACGATGTTGCCAGCTCACTAGACTTGATAGGGTGAGAAACGAAGATATTCGGAGAGAAATGGAAATCGATCTAGACCTAATAGACACAATCGAACCAAAAGACTTAACTGGTATGGACACCTTCAGAGAATGCCGAAAATAGATGGCCAAAAAAACTAAAAGCATGGACTCCGCCAACTAGAAGAAAACGAGGTAGACCAAGACGATCCTGGAGAGACGATGTCGACGATGCAATGACCGCCAGAGATCTAACAACTGAAGATTGCTTCGACAGAGAACGCTGGAAATTTGGATGCGAGAAGCGGCGCCAGCTGAGAAGACTCGCTTGTTATATATATAATATATATTATATCATGCGGGGATATTTTGATTTGGTTTCTATAAAATGTAACAGGACTTTCTTGACATCCAATGGCTTTTAGGGCTAAATGTATTTTATTCTTATCATAAATCTTTTTATTTTGTGCGTCTCCTGTAGATTCAGGGACGCCTCTAACCAAAAAATTTTGTATGTATATACAAACTTTGATGAACGTTATTTACATTTCATTTAAAATTTTGATATCTTTTAATATTATTAACGTTAAAGCTAAGAATTATGGTTATATCTGAGTATATTGTCCAGAATAAATTTGGTATGATAATTATTTCACTATGCTAGAACGCTTATATTCTCAATTTGTATCCGTTCCGAAATCGATTAACAAATTTTTCCTTGAGAAACTCACTACATTACCCATCTTCCTCAGAATCGCATTACAGAGCTCATTAGACGTACTAAATCAATTAGGGAGGTGTAGAAGGTAAATTTATCATCCCTTGTATAATGATATACAGTAATGGATCCAATCAGAAAGAGGACGAACACACAGAGACGCAGTAATATCCGGGCATAAAGCATTACGGATTCTAACACTTATTAAAGGTAGTGTTCGCAGCTACTGCACGAATGGGGCTAAGATTAACTCGAACATTCGACTGAATAATTGTACACCAACAGACTAAATTAATCTCAGTTAATTCTATTAAACAGATATATATATATATATATATATATTATATATATATATATATATATATATATATTATATTATATATATATAATATATATATATATATATATATTATATAAATATATATATATATTATATATTAATAAAAACACCTGCATTTTTTCCTGGTAGCAGGTGTAAGGCTTAGACCGGTAACTTCATTCTTTTACACTTATTTTTATTTTTTAAATTATATTAACATCTTTTAATAATGCTACCAAAAGTTAAAATTAAAGTTTAATAATTATCTATTGTTGGAAGTTAATCGTTGATTTTCTTAGGTCTTTGCATCAATTACGTTATAATTTAATATATATTTTTTATACTTCTGACCACATGGTTACTCACTGTGCTAATTTTTTAATAAGTCACTAAATGTTGTTAGTAAATTAAATGTTTATACATTTCTACTTTATATTGTCCATTTATTCAAGTTTAATTCATAAGCTTGTTAACATCTTTGACTGCTACATGTCTTTTTAAAAATGAACTGATGATGCTTTCAGAATACGAAAGCGAAACGTTTTCAAAATAGATAGAGTGGCACATCAACTTTGTCTTTCATTTCTCCACCTACAAATTGACCGATATAAGAGCCCACCACTCTGTTGAGTGATCCTTTTATATATATATATATATATATATATATATATATATATCTATATTATATATATATTATATATATATATATTATATATTATATATATTATAGGACGAGTTTTAAGTGCGATATTGGTGGATAATTCTATTATGGTGCAGAATAAAGTTATTTAGAAAAATATAGGTAATGATATCGCCATGCTAGTGTCAGGCCACGAAGTAGGGTGTCAACTTCGTAAAAATGGCGTACACTGTATTCTTTATGCTATGGCATGCTGGACTCAACACCCCGAGGTATGAGCGGGAACACAAAGTGAATTAATACTCATACGCTTATGAAACGCACCTGGCGGATCATAAGGGCCTTCACATTTTACTCTTTTTCAACTTGTCTTGAGTGAAATGTCTTTAATCTTTCCTATCAGCCTCTCTTGGCTAACTCTTGTTTCTTCCGACCCCGAATGGCGATTAGGTTTCCGAAGGCAGACGGGTCACTATATTTCCTTCTACTACAACTCTAAAACTCGCCAACACGCTTGGCCAGCGCGGCGTTTCAAGGCCAAATTTCCCCTCATGATGGATACATCAAGTGTACGGCCCTCAGTCCCCGGCGGTTCCAATTTCCCTGACCAAGGTGGCGGTCAGAACAGTGTTGGAGCAGAGGGTGCTAAGAATCACCGGAAGAGATCAGGCCACCAAAACAAACGACAAATGCATATATGTGCCTACAATGTACAAACTTTATCAACAGAAGCATCAATGATAGAACTGGAGAATGAACTACAACACATAAAATGGGATATAATCGTATAAGTGAAGTTAGGCGTCGAAAAGAAGATCAAATAATACTTAAGTCTGGAAATATGTTCCATTTCAGAGGAAACGAAGATTCATCTGTTGGAGGAGTGGGTTTTTTAATCCATAAAAAATGGGTACCAAACATAATCACAATAAAAAGTATATGTACCAGAGTCATTTATCTTATTTTTAAATTAAACCCAAGATACAAACTTAAAATTATACAGGCTTACGCACCAACTACGAGCCACCCGGATGAGGAAGTTGATCAATTTTATGAAGATATCAGAGCAGCTATACAAACTTCAAAAACACATTACACATTGATAATTGGAGATTTTAACGCCAAATTGGGATTCAAACAAGATGATGCAGAATCTGCTATGGGAAACTTTGGATTTGGTGAGAGAAATGAGAGAGTAACAGGCTTCTTGACTTCTTACATCAGGAAAATCTCTTTGTGATGAACTCATTCTTCGGAAAGAAACCCCAACGTAAGTGGACATAAAAGAGTCCGAACCAAAGAACAAAAAATGAGATTGATTTGAGCAAAAACCACTTTTAACACTGAAGTTGAAAGAACAGAAATGGTCCTCAAAAAGAAAAGTGGAAGGTGGATGTTTCCAGAAGATATAACACTTTACGAAGAAAAATATTAAGACTAGTTTGGATATACAAGACTTAGAAAATATCAGCATCAATGAAATGATCAATAATATTACTCAAATATTGAAAAAAGCTGAAAAGAAATACTGTCCTCGTCCTGAAAACAATAATAAAAAATTAAGCCACAACACAAAACATCTTCTAAAGGAAAGAAGAAAACTTAAATCATAACCAAAATAAACTAAGGATTTTGCATAAGAAAATTAAAAAGGAAGTTAGAAAAGATCTCAGACGATACAATACGATGGAAATAACTAGAGCAATAGAAGAAAACAGAAGCTTGAAAGTACTCAGACAGAGCATGTCCATTGGAAGAAAAAACGTCCACAAATTAAGAAATGAACAGGGGCAAATCATTGAGGATAGAGTTCAAATTAATGAACACGATAGAGAGTTTTTATAGACAACTATACAAAGAACAGCAATGTAACCGAAGTGGATCATTACCAAAGATAATCAATCAGGGATCTGAAATTTTACCGGACGTAACACCCAATGAAGTTCGAAGGTCAGTGCAAGAAATGAAAAACAATAAGTCCCCGGAGGCGATGAAATAGTGGCAGATGCCTTGAAAGTGGCTGGAAAAAGATTATGGCAGGTCCTTGCCAAACTATTCAGTGGTATAGCGCAGAAATTATCATACTTCATAAAAAAGGGGATGCTACCGACCTCAGGAATTACAGGCCCGTAAGTCCACTTTCGTATATTTATAAACTATCTACAAAGATAATTACGAAACGACTAGAAAATAAATTGGAATTTTGTCAGCCCATAGAACAGGCAGGTTTTAGAAAAGGCTATAGAACAAACGATCACCCACTGGTAATAAAAAATCTTAATGGATAAATGCACTGAATATAATAAACCACTAGCTTTAATATTTGTCGACTATGAAAAGGCATTCGACACCGTAAATCAACAAAAAATGTTGGAAGCCTTGACAGAATGCCGAATTGACTATCGGTATATAAATATAATTAAACACATATACCAAAACGCAACAGCCAGTGTTAGAGTGGGTGATCGTCAAACCCAGAAATTCCCGATACAACGTGGAGTACGCCAGGGGACACCATATCGCCGAAACTGTTCACTACGCTTTTGGAATATATATGTAAAAGGGCAAAACTGACCGACAAGGGCATAAACATAAACGGAGAAAAGCTTAGCCATCTAAGGTTTGCAGATGATATTGTACTAATAGCTGATAGGATAGATGAGGCCAAAGAACTTTTAAATCAGCTCTACCTTTCCTCGCTAGAAGGGGGATTGAAAATAAATATATCTAAAACCCAGATGATGACAAATCTTGTAGTCAGCGAAGATATATGCGTAGGAACAAGATCCATAGACCAGGTAATGGCCTATAAATACCTAGGTCATGAGATCCGCATAGGAAAAGATAACCAAACCGTTGAGCTTCTCCGTCGTATAAGACTGACTTGGGCAGCCTTCGGCAAGCTGAACCATATTTTCAAATCGTCTGATATACCAATATGTCTTAAAAGAAAAACCTTTAATCAGTGTGTTTTGCCAGTGTTGACTTACGGTGCGGAAACGTTGACCATGACAAGGAGAACAGTTCAAAAGATCCGTGTGTGTCAAAGGGCGATGGAGCGTGCTATGTTGGGCGTTTCACTACGAGACAAGATCCCAAATCGCCAGCTACGACAAAGAACAGGAGTGGCTGATGCAGTAGAGAGAGTAGCAACACTGAAATGGAACTGGGCAGGTCACGTGGCTCGAATGACAGATAATAGATGGACAAAGCGGATACTGGAATGGAGACCAAGAGATGATGCCTACCGAAGCAGAGGTCGTCCACCAACACGTTGGACTGACGATCTAAAACGTTGTCATAGGAATTGGATGCAAGAGGCACAAGATCGAAATAGATGGAAAATTATGAGGGAGATCTATGTCCAGCAGTGGATAAGCGAAGATTGCTTGAAAAATATGCCGAATTCTACAGAATAATTAGTTACTATACGGTAAAGCAAACACATCATTTTTATTGATAAGAAATCTTTTAAATTTTCCTAAATTTAATTTCATCTGATAATTCCTGTTCTTATAAGAAAAAATACTATACAAGGTATTTAAAGAGTTTTAAGATTAAAAATAATGGGTAACCAATTTTATTTCGATATCGCTATGAAATAAACACCCTGTATATAAAAAAGAAATACATAAATAGTTATTCCTTCTTTATACTAAGGTAAAACATATTGCTATAGTTTTGAAACTACGTTTAACAGAAACCATTGACAAATATTCGTATACAGGGTATAGGATTTTTTCCTATTTTTTAAACGTACAGTCCTATATTGTTTACCTCTTAACCTAAAACATAGTTATACAAAAATAAGCAGAAAACAACACATAATCATTTACAAGGAACTAAAAAAAGATATAGAAAATTATGACTGGTGTGAATATAATGCCTCTAAAAACGTTAATGTCAAATGCAATTTATCATACTACTCACCCTGATAATGCAGCCAAAGGAGGTAGTGCAGTAATAATCAAAGAAAATATTATGCACTATCAGGAAATGAAATACAGAACTAAAGAATATCAGGCAACATCAGTAAAAAATTAAATCTAAAACTATGAGGTAATCGTCACAGGCGGACGATTACCTCATCATCAAGCACATCAAGAAAAATCAATATGTAGATTTCCTGACCAGTTAAGGACATAGATTTATCCTTACAGGAGACTTCAATGCAAAACATACGCATTGGGGGGGGGGGTCACGACTGACTACCAGCAAAAGGAAAGAATTTTTAAAAGCAATTAAATACATAAAACTCCACCCAATATCAACCGGAAGGCCAACAAACTGGCATACTGACACAAATAAAATCCCAGACCTTATCGACTTCTTTGATCAGAAATATTTCAACAAATTACAATAGAGATAGAAGAGGCATTGAATATGAACTCGGACCATTCTCCAATTATTCTCACACTCAGTGACACTGTTATCAAAAAAGAAAGCCACCCTAGACTTGTTAACACAAATACTGACTGTAAAAGTTTCCAGATAGACCTTGAGAGAAGATTAACCTCTCAGTTTCATTAAGAATTGTTGATTAACTAGAGGCAGAAGTATAATTACTCATAAAAATGTACAAGTTGCTTCGAACAACAGCACAAACAGTATCAAAAGAATAAAAGGAAATAACTACCCGAAAGAAATCAGAGAAATGATAACCGAAAAAAGGAAACTGAGACACAAGTGGTATCAGTCTAGAGCACCAGTTGATAAAACTAGATTAAATAATTCCACACAAAAATTAAAAAGAGAAATTCAAAAAATTAAAAACGAATCATTTAGCATCTACCTTAGTGCACTATCAAATAATACGCTACTGATTACTCATTGTAAAAGGCTACCAAACGGTTAAAAAGGCCAATCTTACAGAATCCACCAATTTGAAATCCTAATTGTAGCAGGGCAAGAAGCAATATACAAAAGGTCAACAGGTTTGCTGATCACCTAGAAAATACTTTTCAATCAAATGAAGAACAAGAAATAATTAACTGGAAGCTACTTGATCAAGATGAAATGGAGATTAGCCCTATAACTCCAAAAGAAGTAGATTTGGAAATAAAAGAAAATATAAATACAAAGAAAACTCCTGGATTTAATCTAATTACTGGAGAAGTGTTGAAGCAACTTCCAAAGAAAGCTATAATAAAATTAAGACATGTTATAAACGCTTCCTTTAGGATGAGGTACGTACCAAAGATATGGAAATTGGCAGAAATTATAATGACAATATAACCATGAAAATCTCCACAAGAAGCTTCTTCATATAGGCCTATTTCACTGTTACCTGTCATGTCTGAATTATACAATAAAGTACTCTTCAAGAGACTAAAACCAATTATAGAGGAAAAAATCTAATTCCTAAACATCAGTTACTGTTTAGAGCAAGCCATCAACGATAGATCAGGTGCATAGAATAACAGAGATGTTAGAAAAGCCCTAGAAGTAGGAAAAATATGTTCCGCAATTTTCCTCGATGTAACGCAGGATTTTGACAAAGTGTAGCATGACGGATTATATCATAGAATGATATGCTACTTACCAAAACAATATTCTGAACTACTAGAATCATATATATCCGACAGATACTTTCGAGTTAAAGATGAGGAAGCATTTTCAGAATTAAGAGAAGCTAAAGCTGAAGTTCCACAAGGAAGTGTCCTGGGGCCAGTGCTATATCTGCCCTATACCAGCGATATTCCATCATTAGAACCTAACACACTTGCGACATTTGCAGACGACACATACATTCTAGCAGTCGTACAAAACTACGACGATGCAGCCACCATGCTACAGAATTCTGTTGAACAAATTAACATCTGGACCAGGCGATGGCGTATCAAAAACTGTGATCTTCATCGAGACCTCCAGATAAATACGGTTTTCCAGACAATAAGTAAGTTTGCCGAGAGTCATGAGCAAAGGCTCTCCAACCACGCGAATCCTGCCGCTTTACTTGCTTTTAAGCTTTGTTGTCGTACTTCTTCTTCAACATCTCCGTAACTAGTTATATCTATTTCCAGATACCTAAATCTTGCTTCCTGCTATATTATTTTCCCATCAATTACGATTTTACATCGTAGATGCCGAGACTTTCTGTCTTGGCGATTAATGCGACGTCGTCTGCGTAACATAATATTTGGATTTATTTGTTCCCCATTCTGTAGCTATAAACTTTACGTACTGCTTGTATTACTTTGAAAAACCTAAGCTTCAATTAAAGAGAAAAACCAAAACTGATGACAAACGCTTAAGAGATGAGATACCTAATCTCCTAAACATTACTAGAACCAGTTAGAGAATATGTTGAAAGAGAAAAGCAATTGTTAACTTTCGATCAATTAGTGGATCTATTCGAAAATATACAAGGACCAAAAGACATAATTAGCATAACAAAATTGTTCTCATAAGAATCCCATGCACTTATAAAGTTTCTAACTGAATTACATCCATACAACATCAACAAACGAATGAAAATCAAAAGCACCCAATTAATACGCAAACACATATGTTTACTCTCTGCAGAAACTTTATTTCTAAATAATTTTTCTAAAGAATAATAAGATCACTGGTGACTTCATGTTTGTTCCATCACATTCAGGTATAAAAGAAAATGAAGAAGAAGATGAACTAGCCCGCTTAGCATTCGTCAGCCAGGACTCCATTCTTATTAATGAGGTTTTTTCTGATTACTTCAAGTCAGAAATAAAATATAAAGTATTAAGTGCGTGGCAAAATAAGTGGAGTGTTTCACAAAATAAACTCAAGGAAATCAAACAATTAGTGAAACCGTGGTCTCAACCCACAGCCAGTAGACACGACCAAGTCAGAATAACACGTTTGCGACTTCTTCTTCTTCTTTGGGTGCCGTGTCCGTATTCAGACGTTGGCCGTCATCATGTTTACAATTTCCTGAAACCTTTCTCTGTCGGCTGCTGCGCGAAATAATTCTTCTACTGTGAAACCACACCATTGTCTAATATTACGCAGCCATGAAAGTTTCTTTCGACCAATCCATCTCTTTCCTTCCACTTTTCCTTGTATTATAAGGCGAAGTAAATGGTATTTAGGTCCTCTAATTATATGGCCGAAGTATTCTGTTTTTCTCCTCTTTATGGTGTTTATGAGCAGACGTTCTGAATTGATCATTTGAAGAACATCTTCATTGGAAGTGTGCGAAACCCACGATATCTTTAGGATTCGTCTATAGCACCACATTTCGAATGCTTCTAACTTGTTTAGCATTGTGGTTTTTAACGTCCATGTCTCACAACCATACAATAGGATCGACCACACATAACATTTCAGGACCTTCTTACGAATATTCATTGACAGGTTTCTGTTGCATAAAACTGGTTTCCAGGTCATAAAAGCCTTACGTGATATTTCGATCCTGGATATTATCTCTTCATCAGAGTCACAATTTACATTTAACCAGCTGCCAAGGTATTTGAAATGATTTACCCTTTCTATCTCTTCTCCATTAAGAGAAAGCAGACCTTGATCTATATGGATCTTTCCAACTGCCATCCACTTTGTCTTTGAAATGTTGATTTTTAGGCCTCTCCGATAACTTGCTTCACTGACTAGATTTAGTAATGTTTGGAGATCTTGTAAACTTTCTGCAAGAATGGCTGTATCGTCAGCGTATCTAATATTGTTGATTACTTCTCCACCTAGTCTTACTCCCTCTTGTCTGTCATCCAAAGCCTCCCTAAAGATTTCTTCAGAGTACAGATTAAAAAGAGTGGGTGACAAAACACAACCCTGCCGTACTCCACGTTTGATGGGTATTTTTTCAGTGGGACTGTCTCCAATTTGGATAGAGGCTACTTGATTGTAATATAAGTATTTCAGCAGTCTTATATCATAGTGGTCAAGTCCTGCTGCCCGTAGGCAGTCGAAAAGTGTATTGTGTTGGACTCTGTCGAACGCCTTCTCGAAGTCGATGAAACAAACATAAACATTCTTTCGGAATTCACAACTTTTTTGTAATAGAACGCGCATACAGAATAGTGCCTCTCTAGTTCCTAGACCGTTTCTAAATCCAAATTGCTTATCACCCATCTTACTTTCGCATAGAAGGAATACTCGGTTTTGTATAATTCGTAAGAGTATCTTCAGTGTGTGACTCATCAAACTGATTAGTCTAAAATCGCTGCATTTGGTGGGCCTGCTTTTCTTTGGTAATGTTATAAACAGTGACTCTAACCAATCATCTGGTATTTTTCCTTCGTTGTAAATTTTGTTGAAGAAAGTGGTTAAGCAGGCAATGCTTTCCTCATCCAAAAGTTTAAGTAGTTCGGCAGGGATTTGATCTGGTCCAGGTGCTTTATTGTTTTTGGCTTGCTGTATTGCCTTTTCGACTTCCGAATTCAGTATATTGGGACCTCTGTCCAACTGGTTGTCACAGGCAGTATTTGGAGCATTTTCTCTAGAAGCACCGTCAAAAAGGTCAGTGATGTATCTCTCCCATTCTTTGCACTGTTGTTCGTGATCACAAATTTTTCCATCCGCGCTTTTAAGTATGTGAGCATTTTTCTGTTTTCTAATTCCGGCAGTATATTTAAGTTTCTTATGCAGGTTGAAGCTGTCAAGCACGTTTGCGACTAGGACACAGTAATTTAACACATAAACACCTCTTTACGCGAACTGTGCCGCTAATGTGTGAAAATTGTCAAGTAACACTCTCTGCGAAGCATACAGTAACTCAGTGCAAAACATAATATGAAGCAGCAAGAAAGAAGTTTACTATCCCAAATAATATAAAGAGAGCCTTAGGAAAAAACATGAACATTAAAAACAATAAGTTGTTGATGAAGTTATCTTAAAGACTCAGGACTGTATCAATTATTGTAATTTTTTCTAACCTTACCTGTATTATATTTCTTAGGTCGCTAATAACCCTTGTGGTTACAGTGTAAATAAATAAATAAAATAGTTGGAATAAATGCATTAAAAAAACGGATAGATGACTTCAGTTAAGGGCTTTCAAATATAATTATTTGAAAGCGTTTATTCGAAAAATTATTGTATTCTTTGCAATACAGTAAAATACCACAAAAATACTGTAATAATTAACAACATTAAGAAAATACTAATAACATTAATTAAATTTGTTAATTAGCTGTAAATAAGAGTTTTCTGATTAAATAATGGAAGGAATTAAAACTTTTGACTACTCCATTGCCGGATTATTTATCGCATTTGGTGCAACTTTTGTTCTGGATTATTATATCCATCTACGAAGTAAATTTTAATTATGCCCTGGGTTATTTCAGACTTTCTTGAGTGTACGTCAAATCTTGGAAAAGCGTCAAATTTCGATGTATGGAAATTATGATTGTGGCTAAGACGGAACTCCATTAGAAATTTAGTATTCTTAGTGCTTTCCATTAAAATTTCTAGGAAAGCGGATTTTCTCCTTGAATCGGGAGATGTAGTCGGGTAAAGTTCTTGAGTAGGATGTAACTGACTGTATTATTGTACGATGTAAAACTATTTAACTATTTTTAGATTAACATACTTTAAATGTTTTCGTATGATGTTACGCATTATTAAGGATATTCATTTCCATTTTATCATGCTAGTATTTTTTATACTGACACAATAGACTGCTATATTTGTAAAAATCTGTATATCTTTAAATTTTTCACTTTAATCCTGATCTTGTCGGGTAAGGTGGGTCCAAAACCTGAGACGCCACTTGGTTTAAGAATTTTAAGAAATTTAGAAGATTAAAGATAGAAATCTACCAACGACGACTTAATCTTACAACCAAGATAGAGGAAACCCTTAAAATAGTAGAAGACTTCTATAAATTGCTATGGACAAGCCAACAAAAAGCAAATAGCAGAGAAGATCAGGTAGTAGAAATATTAAGAAGCAGGAAATGCGATGGAGGGGAACAGGCATTCTTGACAAAAGAACCCACTCCATACATTACAGCTGCAATGAAAACCAACACACAAATGGAGTGGGATTTATAGTAAACCAAAGAACAAAAGGCCTAGTTATTGATTTGAAAGCCTACAGTCAAAGAATGTGCTATTTACGCTTAAAAGGTAAATTCTTTAATTACAGTTTAATTAATCTACATGCCCCGACCGACGACAAACTAGAAGACGTTAAAGAACAGTTTTTCGAAGACCTAGAACAAGCCTATAGAAGATGCCCCAGAAATGACATCAAGATAGTTCTAGGTGACATGAATGCAAGAATAGGACGAGAGCGAGTTTTTATGCCGACTATAGGCAGGCATAGCCTACACAACATCAGTAGCGATAACGGATTACGACTGATAAACTTAGCAGCAGCACTGAACATGACCGTCGCTAGCACCTATTTTGAACATAAGAATATACACAAGGTAACCTGGACCTCCCCTGATGAAGAACAACTAGTCAGATTGATCACATCTTAATAGATTCAAGACACGGAACGGACATAATGAACTGCAGAAGTTATAGAGGCGCAAACATAGACTCAGACCACTGTTTAGTGATCTCAACACTAAGGGCTAGAATTTCAAATTCCAACAAAGAAAAAAAATAGATACAAAGAAATGGAATGTACAGAAGCTGAGAGATGCAACTGCTGCAAAACAGTACTGGGAAAATATTACCAATAGGTTAAGAAATCAAAGTCCAAGCGAAGAAGACCAGAGAGATATAGACTCCTACTGGAACAGATAAAGGAAGATATTGAGTCAGCAGCACAAGATGAAATAGGAACAGAAACTTGTACCCGAAAAAATTACTGGTTTGACGATGAATGCAAAGACGCAACACAGAAAAAAATGAAGCTTATGCAAAAATGCTTACCCGCCGAACTAGAACAAGTGTAGAGAATTACCAGACAAAGAGAAGAGAAGAAAAGAAAATACACAGAATGAAGAAACGAAACCACTTAAAAAAGGAACTTCAATATATAGAAAACCTCAACAGAGAGAAAGAATTCAGAACATTCTATAAGAAAGTTAACATCAACAGAAAAGAATTCAAGGCAAACACAAATCAATGTAGAAGTTTGAATGGCGATCTATTAACAACAAGAACAGACGTACTAAATCGATGGACGGAATATTTTAACCAGATACTTAATATAGAGGAAGAAGAAGAAAACCCGGAAGACGAAAGCTGTGAGGTAAGCGGAGCAGACGAGAGGGAGGAGAATCCACCAACGATCCTGGAAGTTAAAGACGCTGTAAACAAACTAGCCAGAAACAAATCACCCGGAATAGATAATCTCCCAGCGGAATTATATAAAGAAGGTGGCCACGATATCATAATAGCGCTACAGCAGCTTATAAAAGAAATATGGATACAGAAGTCCCTTCCCAGTGATTGGAATATTGGAATACTTTGCACCATACACAAAAAGGGAGATATCTTTGAATGCTCTAACTATCGAGGAATTACGCTCCTAAATGCAGCGTATAAAATATTCTCCAATATACTATGCCATCGTATGGCACCGTATGCAGAGCGAATAGTAGGACAATACCAGGCTGGTTTCAGAGGTGGTAAATCAACAATTCATCAGATTTCAACCCTGAGACAAATTCTAGAGAAAACACTGGAATACGGTGTAGACACGCACCACATATTTATAGACTACAAGGCAGCCTACGACTCTGTAAATAGAAAAGAATTGTTTAGAGCAATGATAGACCTGGGAGTACCAAGGAAAAATAACATTGTCAACCAAGGATTAGAACTACTACTGGAAATCATAATAGACGAAATAAAACTAGCCATGAGAAAAGCTAAGAATGACAAACCTCCAGGCAAAAATTGTGTAGTTACTGCAAAATCTGAGGCACTTGCTTACTTAAGAAAATAAAAAACCTTTTGTCATGTGTAGACTTCGGCAAATATGCAAATAAAAATGTAGAAAATATGCGCATAAATATGCACGTGTTTACCCGAAAATATGCAAATATTTTACAAAATATGCATACAAATAAATAAAAAAATCGTAAAATAGTAACAATTTTATTTAAAAAAAAAGTGTACATAACTAAATATTTCCTACTATTCATTAAGATTTACATTTATTTTAAGTAACTACATCATTTTTAAGTATGAATAAACTTATTTAGAATTATGGTAACAATAAATGACCAAGTGGTGTTCAAAATTTTCTAACAAAAACTTGTGGCTTCTGTCTGAGTACATATATTTATATATGGAAAAACTTCGTTCAACATCAACTGATGTAACGGGAGCATTTTTCAAACTAACCAAAACATTTGGTTCTAAATTAATTGTTTCCGAAATATTTCCAGCTAGAACACTGACTACTTCAGAAAGAATATGGTAACCTTTATTTTTTTCCATAGTAGCTTCAAATTTTTTTAAAATATCTTTTCCAATATTACCTCTAACGTTCCGACAACATGACGCAAATTCTTTTATTAATGCTGTACTTTCGAACAATGACAGTTTTGGTGATTCTAACTGAGTAATTGTTTTTTGAACAAAACTAAAATTTGATTTTATAAATGAAAGTTCTTGTTGAAGCAAGTTACTCTGAAAAGTTTGTTTAGAATCCAAAAGAGATTGGGAACTTTCATCTGTTAACGTATCAATTATGTTCTTTATTTTAACAAAATGATCTGCATAAAAATTAGCTGCTTCTAACCATGTTCCCCATCGCGTTAAAATAGGTTGTGGTGGAAGAGGAATGTTAGGTAGCATTTCTTTATAAAGTTGAATTCTTATAGGAGATTTAAGAAATACTTTTTTGACACTGGATATCATGGTATTTACAAGAGAAACTTTTTTCGTATTTCCTCTGCAACTCTGTTTAATCCATGCGCTACACAAGTAACATGTATTAAATCTGGGAAAAATATTTTTAAATTTTGTCCTGCTTTCACCATATAAGGAGCAGCATCCGATAAAATAAGCAGTAATTTATTAGAAGGAATAGTTGTCGGAAGAAAAAAAGTACTCATATACTTATTTTAAAATCAACAAAGTTTTTTTTTGTAATTCAATTACAATAAAAATAATTGTGTTTTAGAATAGCTGACTTCATAAAAAAAGTAAAGGTGAAAATTTTTCTAAATACACACCATTGTATTGTACCATGGACAATTTTTTCTCACTAAAGGAAGCTATTTTTCATTTAAAAACAACCTACGAGTACTAAATTTCAAGTAAATACGTTTATTGGTTTTAAAGTTATTGTTGTTATTAACTAAAAGAATTTAATTTTTTTTAATTTTAACACCCTGTATCTCGAAAAGTAAATAAGTTTGACCCCTCATTAACTATATCGTTTTGTTCAATTTTTCGAGAAGTATCTACAGTCAAACGTTGTAAGTGTCATTTGGAAACACCCTGTATGTATGAAATATTAGATATTTAATAGAAAATATTAGATACTTACAATTTTGCCACAGACTGAACAGTAGATTTTTCCCATATCCATAGACAGCTCTTTATAAGGTTTAATCCAAGTTGAAGCACTGGTTGTTTTAGGCATTATAAAATCACAATCTTCCTTTTTGTTACGCACAACGAGTGTTTACGCTTTGAATATCAAAACAAAAATGATTTACAAATCTGAGCATCAAATTAGAAATGTTTAGGTACCTAATTCAATAAACTGGGAGATTTTGGAAAATCCCTAAATTAGGAACAAAACTATTAGCCGTTTACCTGCTGTTAAGATACAATAAATTGTAGATAGATTTGGGGATTAGATCATAAAATGCAAATGAGCGAACCCTTAGCGATTATCCAATAACTGAATGCCTCAGTGACCGAGACTTTCTAAGAATGTTGAGGGCTACTTAAATTGATCTTCTTTGAAATTGTAAATGTTTTGTACCTGTAGAGATTACGTACTTAGATCATTTCTTGATTAAAATGACTACAAAATTTTATACAAGAATTGAAATAAATTGGTATGTTTAAAAATTTTCAAATACAGTATAAAAATCTGAACTTTTATGCACTTTATGCAAACTTTTATACAAATATGCCAAAATATGAAATATTTGCATAAAATATGCACAATATGCAAAATATGCAATATGCATATTTGCCGAAGTCTAGTCATGTGCCTTTGGACAGTTATATACCCGACAAATGGCACAATCCTGAGGTAATTCTATTGTACAAAAAAGGAGCTCCCCATGAATTAGAAAACTACAGACCTATAAGTCTTTTTGTAACGAAATATTTTGCCTACCACATAGACCCTATGTCATAGGGTATTATTATGGGGGTTGAAAATTTGGGATGGAAATTACTGGGGGTGGAGATAAGGTAAGCAAAATAAACGAAACTTATGCGAACGGCACTCAGAGTTTATTTGGGGTAGCTGGGTCGTGGATAAGTAAATGGCAAGGGGGTTGAATTGGAGTAATAACTACAAAAAATGAAACAAAGGGGTACTTACACAAGTCTCTTGGAACAAACAAAATAACAGAAAGACCTCTATCGAAAGTAAGTTAAACTTTTTATAAAAATGCCAATTAAAGCAAAGTGCTTGTGAGAAACAAGCATTTTATTGTGATAACCGCCAAAGATATTTGTCACTGGAGGAGGTAGTGTGAACATCGACTCTCCTAGATGACGGATATTCAATGTGATACGTTTGTTAGAAAGAGATAATTCCAGCATCAGTTGCAAGGTAAGGATATAATGAAACAGGGTCGTACCATCGAAGACAATATCTAGCGAAGGCGACGAGAAAGGTTTCCCAGCTGCAATTTCACTTCCTAAAGTACCTTTGATGGTGGCTCTATAACATTTTGGGGATGAATTTCTTTTGAAGCTTAAACGGAGTTGCTCCCCATACGTACGAGGTTTATGAATGTCCATTATTACTTAGACAACATTATTGTCGAACATGTAATGCTTTTTGCTCTGTTTCTTGGACCTAATTTTTTATTCATGCAAGACAATGCTCGTCCTCATATTTATAGCTCTACAGGTTATTGGCTACCTGAATGATTTGATTCTGCGGCTTGGTAAGGTGTGCAGGCCAGTTCTGGTTCGGGTAATGGAGACATGACATCATGATATGATTTTTGACCGAAAAACAAACCGTGTTTAGCTTGGTATGCTGCACCCAACATAGCGAAATTTGCAGCACGTTGTACATACACTGGGGCATTAAATACATCAGACAACACTTGAAGAATTGCTTTATTATTGGAAGCACCACCTATAGCTAGAATCTTCGTATTTTTATCTATTTTAAGTCCAAAATCTTCGGAGTAAGCCCTATTTCTAATACACTGCCCTTCAATAACAGCTCTCACTTCGACTTCTAAACTATTAAACTTGGTAACACGCCCACCCTTACTGAATCTATAATCACCATGTAAAAATGGAATGATTTCTTTTTAATAAAAATTTTTGTTCGTAAAAATTCAACGTGCCGTATAGACAATGTCATGCACAGACGAGTTTGCCAGTATGATGTTGATATTCCATTATAAGAGTGGCCACCAAACAGTCCGGGCACGAATCCTATAGAGCATCTATGGGACTATCTCAAAAAAAGGTTTCTAAGTCGTAGACCCTCTATTGCCAATCACAACCAACTCATTGAGGCCGTTATTGAAGAATGGAAGAATATTCCGCAAACTTTTGTTGAACATTTGATATCAAGCATGCCCCGACGCATAAAGGCAGTCATACAAAGTAGAGAAGGGCCTACACGATGTTAGTGTTGACCCAGATGCATTTTATTGTGTTACTTTACTAACTTTTTTCTTTTTGCAATTTGGAGTTATGCTAGCTTATTTACGCATTTCCGGCAAAAACAAATTTTTGAAGAAACAATAAGGCAAATTAAGGTCATGATAAAGTCATGTTGGACTTATTTGTAGGTGTTTATTCTTATTTTAATGTAACTTAGTTTTATTTTGTGTTCATATTGTAAATATTTAGATTAATTAAAGTGGTGCGTTAATTTTGTTCAGGAGTTATACATTTTTAAAAACGTTAAAATATTTCCATTTTTTTTCAATCTACATCCAGTGACTCTAAAATTGTGTTTGTTTTACCTGCTGACGTTGACGCATTTTGCTGCAATTTGGCTTCGGATTGCTGCTTTCGGAATTCTTGTATTCCTTGGGATAAAAAGCTTTTTATTCCCCTTTTTCCACGAGCTACTACAGTAATGTCTTCTACATATCGTATTATTTGGACATTTATCTTGTTTATTTTGTCTATATATTTTTGATATCTTCTTGACAATCTTTTCAATTGCTTTAATAATCAATAAAGTTGAAAGGACTTCGCCTTGAAATAGGCCAGAAATGCATATAATTATCTCAAAGCTCATAGTCCATATAAAACGTTATCGTAAAATTATTGATTCGGAGACTATTTTTTTATACAAAAAATTATTTAAACTCATGGATGGTCCAAATTATATTAAGACAGGGATAAGAATATTTTGCAATATTGAGATTTAAAATTTGATTTTTGCAACGTTGTCAAATTTATAATTTTTCTGATATCAATAGTCACTTTGGTTTTTGAAATAGGTACAACATTTTGAATATTGTACATTTATTGAAATCTCCACTTTAATCTTTTTTTCTTCTTTATGTGCCGTCTTCTACCGAAGGTTGGCGACCATCATACGATAGGTTTCTCTGTTTTGTGCCGCATGAATTATGTTCGCAGCTTCTGGTATTTGAAACCATTCTCTCAAGTTTCTCAGCCAGGATTTCTTCTTTCTGCCCAAACCTCTTCTACCTTCAATCTTGCCTTCCACGATAAGCTGTAGCAGACTGTACTTATCATTACGGAACACATGGCCCAGGTATGACGCTTTCCTCCTTTTAACAGTTGTTAACAATTCCACCTCTTTACCCATTCGTCTTAATACCTCTGTGTTGGTCACTCTGTCTGTCCAAGGTATTCTCAGTATGCGTCGATACAGCCACATTTCTAGAGCCGCTAACTTCTTTATAGTTGCTGCTGTTAACGTCCACCCTTCTACGCCGTAAAGTAGCGTAGAGAGTACGTAGCATTTCGTGGCGCGCCATCGGAGGTTAATGCTTAGGTTGCGGTTGCTTAAGAGCTTTCTCATTTTGATGAATTTGGATCTTGCTATTTCAATTCGGATCTTAATCTCTACTTCTGGGTCCCACTTGTCATTTACTGTATATCCCAGATATTTAAATCGGTGTACTCTTTCAATACGTTCGTCTTCAATATGCAGGTCGATATGTTGAAATTTTTTTTTACTGATCACCATAAATTTAGTTTTCTTTCTATTGATGTTCAGTCCAAATCGGCTGCCAGTTGTATTAACTCTATGTAGCATTATCTGTAAATCTTCGATGTTATCGGCCAGTATAATAGTATCATCTGCATATCGAAAATTACTTATTGGTACGCCATTAATCTTGATGCCCTCATTGTACTCTTCTAGTGCCTCTAGAAATATTTGTTCCGTGTACAGGTTGAAAAGCAGTGGCGAAAGAATACAGCCCTGTCTTACCCCTCTAGAAATGGTTATGTTTTCACTCATTATATGTCCATTCTTCATGTGGGCTGTTTGATTTCAATATAGATTTTTTATAATCTGGATGTCCTTAGTGTCAAGTCCTGAAAGACTTAATAGTTCTATGAGTTTGTCATGTTTGATAGTATCGAATGCTTTCTCATAGTCGATAAAACAGACGTAAACCACTTTAATACACTTTAATCCACTTTAATATCAGTTTAAAATATTCAATACTTTTGATTTTATGTTATTAGGAACACCTAAAAAAGAAAAAAACCAAAATCTAGAAACTCCTAATCGTCTTAATAATTTTTTTGATTCAAATTATGTACATCTAAATGTGAAAATAATAATTAAGTTTACTACATTACTAAATTAATGTTTATCTAATCAAGTGTTTAAAATATCCTCCATACCTACATTACAATAATCACCTTTCCAAGCATTCGTTTTGAGTAGGTTCATTTTAACATATTTTTAAACTACTACACCTAACCTGTCTACTACATCCCAATTTTCGTATGTCTTTTAGTGCATTTGGCATATTAATTACTGCAATGAAGCTTAAGTTGTTTACATCCACAGATCAATCTCTTGCAGCCAGTTTTACAAGAGCAGGTAATTTGTCTCATAAGGGTCATTTGTAAAAAAAGGTTTTCTATACTACTGAGAAATAATGCGATGTACGGGGAAAAATCTGGCAACATTGCCTTACGCATCAACTCTCCCTCTCTCTCTCTCTCTCGTCCCACCACTCACGCCTCGATACATTACTTATTGCCAGCTTAGCAGCCTTAGAAGGTAAAGTTTAATATTGATATTCGTCGTCAGTTAATCAAAGTTTTTGGGGAAAAAAGCATATTTGTTCAAAATGTTCGCAAATGGTGTAGAGAATTCAGTAAAGGCAGAGCTAAAGGGCGTAGTTCTACTTGTCCAGCCAATTTTTAACATTTGGCGGAACATCCAAATTTTTGAAGAAGTTAAACGAATATTTCTTGGAGATTAGAGGTTTAGAGATTAGATTAGCGACTTTAATTTGTGTATTCTTGAGACTTCCCACACCACAATTTGTGTCCAGGGTGTGAGACTTCGGTGGATGGTGGACTTCATGTCTCACATCAAACTAAACTACTTCTAAGATATCTTGGCTGAACTGTTGTGCCCCAAACCCCCTGCAGTCCGAACAAGCAGAAAGTAATTATCACTTATTCCCAAAATTAAAGGAATACTTGGGTGTCTTATGCTTCAGTATCAAGGATGACGTCAAGGAAGAGGTTACTTGATTTTTCAATTTATTGGCGGTAGAATTCTATAACAAGTGGAGAGAAAAGTTAAAATGTCGTCTGCAAAATTGTTTGGATAAAAACGGCGATTATGTGAAACACTAGCGTAGATTTTAAGTTTTAAAATAATGCATAACACTTAGAACAAAAATAAAGATATCTATTTTTAAAATACATGGGAATCAAATTTTACGAATGGTCTTCGTAATAAAAACTCTACTACAGGAAGGTCTGGTGATCGAATCAGTACTAACTGTCCTTTACTAAATTTCCAACCATATATTTTTTTTTCAATAAATCTATTATAAAGAAATTACTTACGAAGTTTATTGAAAAAGTATATATTTTGTTTTACAATAAAAATTATCTCTCCAGGGTACCAACTAGTATTCCAGGGGTTACCAGTCATACAATAGGAACGACTTTAAATCAGCAATTTTGACATACAGTTGTTAGCTTCTTCTTCTTAACGTGCCCTATCAAGTCCCCTTGACGTTGGCGATTAACATGGCGAAACTGTCTCTGTCTCGAGCTATTCTAAATAGTTGCTCAGCTTTCTTTATTCCTGTCCACTCCCTGATATTCTTCAACCAAGAGGCCTGCTTTCTACCAATTCCTCTGCGTCCTTCGATTTTACCCATCATAATAAGTTGAAGAATATTATATCGGTCTCCCCTTACTACGTGTCCAAAATAGGCCATCTTTCTACATTTGATGTTATCAAGCAGCTCGCGAGCAGCATTTGCTCTCTCAAGGACTGCCACATTTGTCAGCATAGCCGTCCATGGAATTTTTAGTATACGTCTGTGCAGCCACATTTCAAAGGCCTCCAGACGATTAATGGTGGATATTTTTAATGTCCATGCTTCGACACGGTATAAGAGGACTGACCAAATTAGCATTTAACCATGCGCTTTCGAAGTTGAAGTTGCAAGTTATCATTACAGAAGAATAGCCTCATTTTTAAAAATGTGCGGGCTATCTCAATTCTACGTTTTATCTCTTGATCTGAATCTAGTTGTTCAGTAATATGGCAATCAAGATAATTAAAACTGGACACTCATTGAATTATATGACCATCAACATATAATCGTCTATCTTGATGTGCTAAACGGCTAAACACCATGTGTTTTGTTTTTGAACAGTTTATGTTTAGGCCAAACTCTCTTCCCACTGTATCAATGGCATTTAAAAGGCATTGTAGTCCATTCATGTCATCACTTAAAATAACTGTATCGTCTGCATATCTGATTGTATTTATCAGAATTCCATTAACTTTCACGCCCCATTCCAAATTATGCAGCGCTTCTTTAAATATTTTATCTGAATATAAATTAAATAACAGTGGGAATAGTATACAACCCTGTCTGACACCTCTTTGTATTTTACATATTTCTGTTGATTTTCCGTTTATGCAAGCTGTCGCTGTTTGACGCCAGTATAACTTTTCTATGAATCGTATGTCTTGACTATCAACTCCTTTATCTTTTAATATTGTAATTAATTTGTGATGCTGTACTCGATCAAAGCTTTTCATAGTCAATAAATACAGCAAAGACGTCTTTTCTTTGATCTCGACATTTCTGCAGTAATACATTTAGTGCAAAGAGGGCGTCCCGAGTTCCCAGTCCATTTCTGAAGCCAAATTGTGTTTCATCCTGGTCTTCTTCACATTTATCTCTGATTCTACAGTGGATGATGCGTAGAAATATTTTCAAAGTGTGGCTCATAAGGCTTATCATTCTATAATCACTACAGTTTTTCGGACGTTGTTTTTTTGGTAGTGTTATGAATTCGGACTTTAACCAATCTTCAGGGATATCACCAGTCGAATAAACATCATTGAAAAGCTTGACCAGTATTCCAATGTTCTTCTCATTTATAAGCTTTAACATCTCTGTCGGTATGTTATCAGGGCCAACGGCTTTCTTGTTCTTTGCTAACTTTATAGCATGCAGTATTTCTGATTTTAGTATTTCTGGTCCTTCACCTTCAACTAAAGTCTCCAGTTCTTCGGGTCTATCATCATTATACAGTTCACTTATATAATTACACCAGGTTGTTCGAATTTCATGTTCGTCTATTATCATTTTTCCAGACCAATCGGTTATAATATGTGGAGTTGTTAGCTGCGATATTTAATTGGGAATGTTTCTACGATTTTAAAATACTCATCAGGAATTTCGTGTCCAGTGTTGTGAAGAAGTTTTGCTGGAGGGAACAGTACTTTTCTTTGAGGAAACTGGTGAGTATTTGCCCTCGGCAATTGCAAGTTGTCTTTTATATTTGCTTTGCTCGGTTATTCGAGCCTGTAATGGCTCGGGAATAGGATTCTGTCCTTAATAGGCATTATATTTGCCAGTGTATATGTGTACTGACGGGTCGAGCCTGCTCCGTCTCGTGCAGAACCTAGCAAATGGAGCAAAAATTGAGCCCTGGGATACTCCCGTTTGTAGAGTGAAGGGTGTGGATAAGATATCGCCGACTTTGATCTTGATCATCCGATTAGAGAGATAGGAATTTATTAGTTTAATGAAAGGTGTGGGCAATCCAACAAGGTAAGATTTTTCGACCAGGCCTGTATGCCAGACTGATCGAATGCCTTCTGGACGTCTAGGAGTATGCCTATGACGTGATTACGTTAAATGATTGTGAGATGAAAGTTGTTGCTTCAACCAATGTATTTCGCGTGGAGTGTTCAGCCCTGAATCCGAATTGGTAGTCTGGAATAGCAAGATGAGCGTCTAGGAATTCTACGAGTCTGTCCTTAAAGATCCTCTCGTAGACTTCACCTAGAGTGCCCAATAAAGAAATAGGTCTGTACGATTCAGGGAAGGTAAGGGTTTTTCCTTGTTTGGGAATCGTGACTGTGCTGGCCAGTTTCCATGGAATTGGAAACTAGCTCAGCGCAAGAGATGTATTGATTATGTTGGTGAGCAACGGGATAATTTCGTCTGGAAGATTTTTTAGGCATCTTCTGTGGATTCTATCAGGGACAGGAGCTGTGTTTTTTTCGATATTACACATCTGCCTGACGGTGTCCTCAGTCACAGGGGCCATCTTCGGATGAGGATGTGCCCCCAAATGTGCCTGAGGAAAATATAATATATCTTCCACTCTTCTTTCGGCATCGCTTTTGGACCTTTCGCTGAAGTTAACAATGTATATACCCACAAGACCCACATAAATGATATGATTGTCCCAGCAAATTGAAACTGTTGCAACGCGTCTTTAATTCCGAATGGATTGATGTGTAGTATAAACATCTTTAAAGACCTGTAAAGATCTTAATGAATCTGATAATATTAGTATTTGTTTTTGATTTGTGGTTTTACAATGATTGTATTGCTTGGAGCTCTGCGGTATAAATACTACAGCTGTCAGTTAATCTAGTGGCAAAAATTACGTTTCCTAATATAGTAACATTGCTACTCCGTTGCAATCTTTGGAGGCATTAGTGAGGAACAATTTGTAAGTGGAATATTTGAGTAAATTCAGGTACATGATACTGAAACCTGACCTCAACAAAAATGTGTGAATGCTTATCATGATTAAGTAAAGAGGTCTATTGGTAAAGAAACTATCCAGGGTGGTGTCTGGTATATTTTTATGGGTCCCAAGGTGATTTGATTGATATAATATGGTAGTCTTTTAATTCATTAGTAAAATGGTATTATTTTTGTGGTGTATTTTGGGTATTGTTCTAGTGTTTCTTCCGATACTAAAAATTTGTGAGAAAGGTATGATCATTTGCGCTTAGAATTTGTAAAGTGTAGCATAGTGATATATATTGTCTTCTAAGGTATAGTGGCATTTCTCCTGCTAACACTTAAATGCTTCTTATTTGAGTAGTTCTAAAGGCTGCGAAGCTTAGTCGTAGATATGCAGTTTAAATAACATTCAGTTTTTTAGTTGATTTTGATTTGCTGTTTTATAATAGATATATCCGTAGTCGTGTTTGGTCCTTATTATTGTTTTATATAAATTTAGAAGTATTTTAGTATCTGAACCCCATCTATAATACAGGATTTGATCAAATTGTTGATATGTGAAGTCCATGTAAGTTCTAATAGATTGGAATAATATTCTTTAATTGTGTATAAGTAAAATAAAACATATATTTGCAAAATTATTTTGCAGTATTAAAAATTGTTTTTCTTAATTTAATAATACTGATAGAAAAACTCTTCTTCTTGTACCCATAGAATTACTGTAACTTCATTATCTTCTGCTTTGTTGTTGCAAAAAATTTTATTTGGAATAAACAAATAAAATAACTTTTAAACTATTTGACCGGTCGTCTGTCTGTTAGGGTCAGGATCATGATGTTAATTAAGTTATGAATTAGATTACCTCTTATATATTTCTTATTAAATTGTTTCTGTATAATTACCTTATCATTTCCCAATACAGATTCAGCATAATAACTTTATTGTTACTGCCGTATAGAGAAGCACCTATGGTATATTATTTTGAGTGCATTATCGTGGATTATATCGATTTCGAATTTCTGACTAATACCCATCAAATTAACTAAGAAGTAAATCATGAACTGGGTATAGTTCGTTGCAGATAATACAAACATGTGTCGTAATGGCTTGCATGAATGGATTTTGTAATAGAGTTCGATGTTATTTTACAACATGGCACTTAAAAAAGATCAGCTCTAATGTATAGTGGTTTTCTAGGTAATTGGTACCTCTGTAATTCTATAACACCCACTTCTGGCGAGTGTATGAGTAAAATAGAGAGAAAACACCAACATATTCTTTATCTAAGAATAAAACACTGAAAACTTATATTTTCTAGACTTCCACACAATTCTATTAAAATTTATTTTCACTACAGCTGTTTGGGCAGAGTGTGTTTCTCAAGTTTTGCTGGTGTTTGAAGTAAGCTGTAAAGTGTAATAATTTTGTGGTTAGAGCATTCAAAGATTTCTCCTTCATTAAGTATTGTGCAAAGTATTCCAATATTCCAATCATTGGGGAGGGATTTCTGTGTCCATATTTCTTTTATAAGCTGCTGTAATGCCATTATGGTATCATGGCTACATTCTTTATATAGTTCAGCTGGAAGATTATCTATTCCACTTGATTTGTTTCTGGCTAGTTTTTTTTACTGCATCTTTATCTTCTTTAGTTCATCTTATCTTTTCTTCTTAAAAGTCTATACTTCGTTCACAATATGAAATGCAGTCAGGTGTTTACTCTTTGTCTTCAAGTTTTTTCTCCTATCAAAGGTTGTAAATCATCATCGCTACTTTAATTTTATTTGCTTCGCTTCTGAATAGTTCTAATAAGCTGCAACCGAACCACTCTCTTCTTCTCTTCCCTTGCATAATTAACCTAAGTAATACGTACTTTTTGCCCCTCATTATATGACCCAGATATTGAATCTTTCTAATTTTAACAGTTTTTATGACTTCACATTCTTTCTTCACTCTTTGTAACACCTCTATATGAGTTACTTTGTCAGTCCACGATATTCTGTGGACTCTCCTGTAGCACCACATCTCAAAGGAGTTTGTTTTGAATTTTTGATTTCAGACTATTTTATTGTCCACGCTTCCTTGCCGTATAGTAAAGTAGAAAAAACGTAACAACATAGCATTCTTGTGCGGATCTCTAAATTAAGGTTAGGATTGCAAAGTACGTTCTTCAATTTTATGAACGTGTTTCTTGACATTTTAATTCTAGATCTGATTTCTTTTGTTTGATTTCCATCTACGTTTAGCCACGTTCCTAAATATTTATATGTTGTTACTCGTTCGATCATTGTATTATTGATGATCAGGTTATCTACATTTTGTGGTTCTTTTGAGAATATCATTTATTTTCTTTTCTTGAGATTCATTTGCAATCCGTAACTTTCACATGCATTGTATACATGTTGTATTATGTACTGTAGATCTTCCTTGTCACTTGCAAATATGACCGTATCGTCCGCATATGTAATATCATTAATGCTATTTCTGTTGACCAAAATACCTTCCACAATATCCAATAAAGTTTCTTGAAATATCACTTCACTGTAGACGTTGAATAAGAGTGGTAAGAGTATGCATTCTTCTCGAACTCCTCTAAGTATACTTACTTCCTCTGTTATTTCTTCTTTGACTCTTATTCTTGCTTTCTAATTTTGATACAGATTTGATATAATTTGTAGATCTCTACTATCTATGTGTTTGGTCTTAAGAATACTTAAAAGCTTTTCATGTTGAACTCTGTCAAAAGCTTTTTTAAAATCTATGAAGCAAGCATATATGTCCTGATTTATATCCAGACATCGTTGTGTCTGAACATTGACTCCGAATAATGCTTCTGTAGTTAATAGATCCTTTCTAAAACCCATCTGTGAATCACTTATTTCTTGTTCTAATTTCATGTGGATTCTGTAATGTATGATTTTAAGGAAGGTTTTCAATATGTGGCTCATTAATTCAATTGTCCGATAGTTATTGCAATCTTTAGCATTTGTGATTTTTGGAATCGTAACAAAAGTTGAGAGAAGCCATTCTTTGGGTGTGTCCCGTCTTGTACATGGAGTTAAAAAGGTCTACCAAGACATCAATAATATCTTCATCAATTATCTTCAATATTTCAATTGGTATTTTATCGGGTCCTAGAGCTTTTCTATCTTTTGTATGTTTTATGGCATAAATAACTTCCTCTTTCATTATTTCTGGTCCCGTGGTTTCTCCGTCAACTTCTAATTGTCTACTTTTTGGTCATAAAATAGGTGTTCAATGTATTCTTTCCATCTACGTAATTTGCGTTTCGTTTCAGTTATATTGGTACCATCTGCATTTGTTAATATCCCGATTGGTTTGTTACGATTTCCTGAAATCATTTCTTTAACCTTCTTATGGGTGTTGAAAGTATCACACCTTGCCTCACATTCCTCAATTTCTTGACATTTAATGGACATCCATGTTTCCTAAGCTTGTTTTATTTTCTGTTTTATTTGTTTATTAATTTCTTGATATTTAATTTTATCTTTATTTTTATGTATTCTTTTTTTGTCCATCTTTTCGAGAACTTCTTGTGTCATCCATTCTTGTTTGGGAGCTTTTGTAAATGTTAATGTTTTCCATCCCATAGTCTCTATTGTATTCTTTATATTCTTCCATTTTCTTTAAATATCTGTAGTGTTCTTATTTTGTTGTTTTATTTATTGGATACTCTGATCTATTTTATTTCGAGTTTCTTGCTATGTATTTGGTTCCCTTAGTTTATCATTGTATATTAGTGGTCTAGATCTATTCAGTAATGGTTTTCTCAATACTCTATAAAGTGGCAAACTTGGTTAAACATATTGTCTTTGCCCCTTCGAGTATGACTTAAATTGCTACTACTGACTGATGAGTCCCAGTATACATCGAAATATATCGTAGTTTGAACGAGGAACTGATGTTTAATTACTAGTTTATAATATTATTATAATTCTATTGTTATCAACTGCTATTAAATGAAGTGTGCAGAAAAACTCAACAAAAAATCTTAATTCAAGAGATATAAAAGTGTACATTTCTCTTTATGGATCACACCTGGCTGGTTTGATGAAGTAATACAAAAGCATGACATGCCTTGTTCAAACAAACAATGCTCATTTGTTTATTAATATATGTCCATTATGCAAAGTCTGACGGCATTAAAATAACTTAAAATATTTGTAGGGATTTGGGCAGTCGTGAGTGTTACTCATTGTTCGAAAACCTATTAGTCATTGAGGATTTGATACAAATGAATACCAGACGCAGTGGCTGACACGATGATATGTAGGCATATTCAGAATCAATTACACGTAAAATTTTTTAAAATATCAAAAAATTGTCACAATTGTCTGATGTATAGAAGACGAGAAATCCAAAATACCTGTATTTTAACAAATAAGTTTTTTTTTTAATTAAATTAACGGATATGTGACATCTATGATCATTATCACGAGTTACAGTTTAGAGTTTACAAAGTATACAGGGTGGTCCTTAAGTAATTGTAGAAAAAGAAACCGTAGATTCTACACTTTAAAATATTACGATTTAAGTCAAGTTGCTTTAAGAAAATGTTGTTATTAAGAAAGATACAGGGTGTTAAAGTGAAAATTTAAAATTTTATTTTTCACAAACTTTTATGTTTGTCAACATTTATGTATAAAAATTTTCAACTGGGTACTATTAAATATCAGAAATTATAATTTGATGTATACTTTGATGTAGCTGATAAAGGGCGCCACATATGCCACATATGTGGCATACATTTGCACGTAACTTTTTTGCTCTTTAAGTTACCGATATTTTTAATAAAAAATATTAAAGATACGTTATTTTAACAAAAAAAAGGTATACTTGTTAATACCTACAGAACTCAGAAGTTTTCGAGATAATCGCAATTTAGAAATCAACTACATAATTCTGATTTATCGCAATTACTCCAGGCAACGAAAGAAAATTAAAGAAAAACATCAATACTTCTGAATTTTGGTATAAAATACCTTTAATAAAGTTGATAGTTAATGAATTATTAAATAAAATGAATATATCAGCAGAATAGAATAATAAGATTTAACAATATTTAATATTTTTAGTTTATTTTTGTATCATATTATTATATCATACTGTATATTAGTTTAGATTTATAAAATTTCTTTGTACCAACTAATAATGTCTAAAGCGCCGATAGCTTGCATTTAAATAACTTTCTACATAAGTTTCTAAAACCTTCATAAATTCGTAACAATGAAAGGATTAGTATTTTCCAAATTATCCGTTTGACTCATTCGAAAATTCTGAAAGTTGAGACAAATACCCTTCTCAGGTAGTTTTTACCAATGAATCGAAAGTCGAAGGTATTTGAAATGTAAACATGTCCTTAAAATACGTCGAGGGGCTAAGGGGGGAGATTTCTGAATGTTAACAAAAATTACAAGTCAGGCAAATTACAGGCAGTTCAAGTCAGGACAGTATCAGTTCAAATTCCAGCATCGAAATAGCGCTAGGCTCTACTCGTCCCAGCGGCATTCAGAAGGTTTAAACCAGTCGGTATATTAATAAGTTCGTGTCAATATTGTATCACCGAAAAGTTATCTAGTTTTACAGTTTTATAAAGTTTAGTTTCATAAATCAGCTATCGTCTGCAAGTTATCGGCGTCCAAAATACGTTGTAATCGTTTAAATAGACTTGTTAAAACGTTCTTTTCGAATCTTTCATTTGTCCCAGTCTTCTGGGTGGTCCTTCAAAGAAGTATATAAAGTGAACCTATTTCCCTAAGGAAAAACCTTATTCCCCATGGGAAAAAACCAGCGACCTATGACTGGTGCGCGAAACAAAGCCAGCAGGACAAGGTGTAAGGACAAACACACCTGCATCATCGCTCAAACTCCACATGGAGCAAATTCAGCCTATATACTCCAAATATGTTTAAACGTTACAGATGTGTCTTCAACTGTCAACTATTGAACATTCTTCTTCTTTAAGTTCCACTCCTATCGGAGATTGGAAATCATTCTGGCAATTATAATTTTATTGGTTACTCGCCTGAATAGTTCAATTGAACTGCATCCAAACCACTCACGGAGATTGCGTAGCCACGAGATTTTACGTCTTCCTACGCTTCTTCTACCTTTGATTTTACCCTGCATTATATTCCTTAGTAGTTCGTACTTTTCACCTCTCATGATGTGCCCCAAGTATTCCAATTTCCTGATCTTTATGGAATTTAAAACTTCGCATTGTTTTCCTAGTTGTTCGAGAACTTGTTCGTTTGTTTTGCGATCCATCCATGATATTTTCAAAATGCGTCGGTAACACCACATTTCGAATGCTTCTAGGTTTTTAATGTTGGATTTTTTAAGTGTCCAAGCTTCAACTCCATACAAAAGGGTAGAGAAAATATAACATCGAAGCATTCTTATCCGAGCGATATATTGATATCGCGATTACAAAAAAGTTTTCTCATTCTATTAAAAGTTGACCGCGCAATTTCAATGCGGCATCTTATTTCTTTTGTCTGATCAGTATCTTCTGTGATCCATGCTCCAAGGTATTTGTACGAAGATATTTGTTCAATTTCTGTATTATCTAGTACTAGCTTAACTTTGATGTTTTGTGCTTTTGTAAATACCATGAACTTGGTTTTCTTCAAATTGATTTTTAGTCCATAATCGTTGCAATATATATTTAGTTGTTCAGCAAGGTGTTGCAGTTCTTCTAGTGTTCCTGCCAAAAGGACGGTGTCGTCAGCATATCTTATGTTATTAAGTGGCTCACCGTTTATTATAAGGCCCTCACTGATCTCGGCAAGCGCTAATTCTGAGATGGCTTCACTGTATAAATTGAATAACAAGGGTGATAAAATACACCCTTGGCGGACCCCACGGCGAATCTGGATATCCTTGGTCAGTTCGTTTTCAACTTTCACTTTTGCTGTTTGATTCCAATAGAGGTTACAGATGATTCTAATGTCTCTACTGTCTATGTTTTTATTTAATAAAATTTCTTTAAGTCGATTATGCTGCACTCTGTCAAATGCCTTCTCAAAATCAATGAAACAGGCATATACTTCCTGATTAATATCTAAGCATCTCTGCGAAAGAACACTTACCATGCAAACAGTGCATCTCGTGTTCCCAGTCCTTTCCTAAATCCCATTTGTGTATTACTTATGCCGTCATCTAATTTCTTATGTATTCTATTGTGAATTACTTTTAAAAACAATTTCAAGACATGACTCATTAAGGCTATGGTGCGATGTTCATTGCACTCCTTTGCATTGGCTTTTTTGGGAAGCAGTATGAATGTTGATTGGAGCCATTCTTTAGGTATTATACCTGTTCTATATATGGTATTGCATAGCTCCAAAAGAAGATCAATAGATTCAGTATTCACAATTTTAAGTAATTCGATAGGAACTTCATCAGGCCCGGGAGATTTACCATCTTTAGCTTGTTTCATTGCATATTCAATTTCTTCTCGTATAATGTCAGGCCCAGTATCATCCTTAAATTCTTTTGGTGCTTCTGTTCTCTCTTTGTCTTCAAATATTTGTGCTATATATTGTGTCCATCTCTGCATTTTTTGGTTTATATCTGTTATAAGTGCACCCCTTTCATCTCTTAGTTGCCTAGTTTGAAGTGTTTTTTTTCATTCCTGTTAATTCTCTAATTCTTTTATGCATGTTAAAAAAGTCATATTTTTTCTTAATTTCTTCTAGTTCTTGACACTGCTCATGTAACATTCTCTCCTTAGCTTCTTTTATTCTCTTTTTTATTAATCGATCAGTTTCATTATATTTAATTGGATTTTTTGTTTTGAATGATTTTCTTTCATTCATTAATAGTAGTATTTCTTCAGTCATCCAATCTTTATGTTTTCTATTCTTTGGTTTTAAGTTTTCATTTGCTGTTTTAATTATTGCTGCTTTTATATTTTCCCATTTCTGATCAATGTTATAGCTACTTTTATTCAGTTCTTGGGCATTACGTATATTTTCAGTAAGAGTTTTTACAGTTTGTTCCTTTGTTTGTGGTTCCCTTAATCTCTTAATATCAATTCTACTTTGTGTGGGTTTTTTAACCAGTTTTAATTTAGTTCGTAATGTGACTACTATGGGGTTATGGTCTGAACTGATGTCTGCTCCAGGGTAAGTTTTGGCAGACAGTATAGAATTACGAAATCTTTGTCTAATAAGGACAAAGTCAATTTGATTTCGGATTATTCTACTCGTTGTATCACCGGGAGATTTCCATGTATACAACCTTCTTTTTGGTAGCTTAAAAAGTGTATTAGCTATTACAAATTCTTCCGTCTGGCAAAATTGTATCAAACGGTCACCACGTTCATTTCTATTTCCTAGACCATATTCCCCCACATATCCATCCACTCTTCCCTGGCCAACTTTGGCATTGAAGTCGCCCATTACTATTGTAGTGTGATGTTTTTTCATTGATTTTAAGACTTGTTCCAAATCATGGTAAGTGAACATAGGTCTCAAGTAATGTTGAAACATATGTTGGTCATAGACGGTTCTTCGACAGCCACAAAACAACAATTATTTCCGATTTATGTTAAAAAAATCCCTCTTGGTGTTTATTGTTGTTTTGTCTATTTCCTTAAAAGTATTAAGACAATAATTGGTGACACATTTTAAATAAGGTTGTTTTTGTCGAGTTCTTATGAAATACAAACATAAAACCAAAATTTTACCTTCTTTGTTATTTTTTATGTTAATATAATTCTTCAAAAATAAGCCCAAATCTTCTTTTATCAAACATATAAATAGCTTACATTTGCATTGTGTTGCTTATCCCCCACTGAGTCTCATCTGACCGTCGACTGACTTTTAGGTTATTTATTGTATTTTGCTTGATTATGTCCCTACAATATTGTTAACAGATCTCAAGGGTATTATATTGTGGTTTTTTAATAAATTTCTTGTTGTTCGCTTAGTTAAGTTAGATTTATACGAGTAGTGGGTGAGGTAAAGCCGTTGAAATTAGAAAATGAAGCAATAAATAAAGTTTTGTCGGTAAGATTTATGCTTACGTTTGAAAAATATATGTCAAGTTGAAAAATGGGATCACAACTTATTATATGTTAATGCTCTATTACAACAGAATAAATATCAGTTGTAACAACTACAGTAATGTATTTTTGACACTAGGTAAATAATTGATTGTTAGTTTGTGCAGTGGCGTATTATTGAATTATAGAAAAGTACTGTTCCTGAATTTTTGATAACTTAATCTATCAACCAAAACCAAATGAAAGAAACATCTTAGAAAAAAAATAGTTCTACAATTTATTTGGAGAAGGTATTTAATATCCAAAACATATTATTTGTGAAAAATCATTAAAATTATACATAAAAATAAACGAAAGGTAGTACGATGCCTCTGACAAAAACAAAAATATGAATGATATCAAAGAAAACATATTGTAGAATAAACACGTCAGTAATATTAATGAAAATTAACAAAACACTGCCAAAGATCATAATACTTTATGTTGTTAAAATACAAACAGGCAAAAAATATTAAATAAAAAATACAAAACATGATATTGGTAACCTGGAATGCAAAAACATTATTACAAAAAAACTTGTATTTGGAGGACAAAACGTCTACTTTTATGATATCCAAATATAGATATTTAGAGTATTCTTTTTCCCATAAAGACTACGTAACAGTTTCAGAACAAATAGATGGTTTTTTGAAACAAAGGTTTCTACTTAAAAAAATGGTGTAATCCCTTCATTGCTTACTACCAGAGAACACAGGTCAAAATTACCAATAAATAAGAAAAATATTAGAAAGACGTTCGGAAAATAATTCCCAATATTCCAGAAGATAAAAAACAATTTTACGAAGACATCCTTACATTGCCAACGACTACCTAGAATGGTTCATCTCCTTCTTGATGTGCCTATCTGTTATGAATGTTGACGATCATCATGGCAATCCTTATCTTATCTGCAGCAGCGCGAAAAAGCTGCACAGATGTTGTATTGAACCAGATTCGGATGTTCTTTAACCAAGATGTTTTTCTTCTTCCTGGACCTCACTTTCCAAATATTTTTCCTTGCAGGATGGCTTGAAGAAGAGCATATCTGGATTCATTTCGCATAATATGTCCGAATAATTGTAACTTTCGAGATTTATGTGATGTTGGTTAGTACCTCTAAGTTCTTATTCATTCTTCTGAGGACCTCCTCATTTGTGATTCGGTCAGTTCACGGGCTCTAGATCACGAGATCAAGTATTCTCCGATATTTCAGATCTCAAATGCTTCCAGTTTTTTGTACATATCTTCGTTTAAGGTCCACGATTCAACATCAAAAAAAGAACAGAGAAGCCGTAGTAGCATCCCAGCTTTCTTACTTATGTATCTGGAGAGAGATTGTGACTCATGAAGAAAGCGCCCATCCGATTGAACGCGGATCTAGCTTTTCCGATGTGTGCTCTAATCTCTTGGTTGTTGGTCCATTCTTTGTCGTCCACACGTTGGCGTCACTCTTTCTACAGGAGATTGGTTGACGTAGAGTTGACCTTCTGTTATCATTTTCTTGCTAATTATCCTTAGGTTTGTCTTCTTAACGTTTATATTGAGTCCATATTGTTGACTGTAATACGTGATTTTATTCATAAGAACTTGCAGGTCTTCTAAGTTGTCCGCAAATACTATGGTGTCATCTGCATATCTGATGTTGTTTAGCTGGTAACCATTTCGTTGACTACCTTTTTAGTTTCGTGCAAAGCTTCGATAAATATTCTTTCACAGTACAGATTGAAGATTAGATGAGACAAAATACAGCCTTGCCTCACTTCACGCATGATTTTCACATACTCAGTGTGTTCAACTTCAACTCTGAGATTTGCTGTCTGATTCCAGTAAAGATTTCTAATTATTTTTAAGCTTGGTTGTTAATTTCTGCTTTTTTAGTATTTGTATCATCTTGGCGTGTTGTACTTGATCAAACGCTTTCTCGAAATCAACCAGACATGCGTATACCTCGCAGTTGGCATATACCTAGAACGTTGGTTCATGGAAATGATTTTTTTTGTATTTGTTTGTTTTTTATAAACTACTTTAAATAAAATAAGTTTTTTTGTACAATTTTGTGTGCTGTTCATGTCAAAAATATATGAGTTGTAGGAAAGGAATAAATCCAAGATTTTTCGTTTTTCTAGATAAAAGAACTTATATAAAGAACTTATTCGTAACTTATATAATCTGTACTTTATTAAAGAATATAAGAATAAATAGTTTTTATTGATTTCCCGAAAATCTACTTTTTGGATTCATTCCCTTCTTACAACTGATGGTTCAATTGTTTATAGGCATCAAATATTTCTAAAGCCAAAACTATTTTATTCTGTAATAAAAAAAAATAAAAATGTAAGTATTTTTATCTTCCTAAATCCGTACCGTAAGCCAGGGTAACTTTGCCCCTGCCAGGGTAACTTTGCTCCATTACTAAAAAAAGTTTCATTTTAATTTACCTATGAATTAAAAACCGTCTTCAAAAAACGCGCGTCGCCGTTTTACTGGTTGCCTATTGACAAAATATCCCCACGTGCAGCATCGACTTGCTACTTGCTCTTCCATTTACATGCCTACAGCGAGTCGAGAAGGTAGTGGTGTAAAAACTTCGGTCAAAACTACGTATAAAATTTGGTGTGTGTAGAAAGTTGTGCTATTATCTCACAAGTAAGTATTTGTGTCTACTGTTTATCAACTTTTTTACTCAATTGTGACTTATAAATGATTACCTTTTCTTTTTCTAACCTAATTTTACAAATTATCGTGTGATTCGGGGTAACTTTGCTTCAAAAAAGTGGCGCAAAGTTACTCCGAAATGTATAATATGTTCAATATCTATTTTTGTTACAGATATGCCTATAATACCTAAAATAGTACTAAGATTACGGCGCTATGTTGACTATACACAAGAAACCATACAAGAGTGTTTAAATGAAATAAGAAGAGGTGAAATCTCACACAGAAGGGCAGAAGAAAAATATAAGGTTCCAAGAAGGACCATTTCAAATAAACTGAAAGGGAAACACTCCAAAACTCCAGGGAGGCAAAACGTATTTCCTCCTGGCGGAGAAAACCAATTTGTCAATTGCTTGATTTATATGAGAGAGTATGGGTTCCCAATTAACGCAAGGGAACTGAGAAACATTATCAAAAATTATTTAAACCGTGGAAGAGATGTCAAAATGTTTAAGGACAACTTCCCTGAAGAGGATTGGATCAAAAAATCTATGATCAGACATCCTGAAATTTCCCCACGTTTTGCAGAAAATATTAAACCTGTACGAGCACAAGTTGATAAAAATATATTGAGAAGCTTTTTCGAAAATCTGGCAGTCGGGTTAGACTGTGTTCCTCCAACAAATATATGGAATTGTGATGTAACTAATCATATTGATGATCCCGGCAAAAAAAGTCATTGTCAAGGGAGGTTGCAAGTATCCAGAACTAATTAGAAACGCTTCAAAGACTTCTGTGTCCATTATGTTCTGTGGAAACGGCGAAGGTGATTTTTTACCACCCTATGTTGTTTACCGGGCTGGTAAAATATGGACTACTTGGACTGAGAATGGGCCAAAAGGATGCCGTTACAACGCTAGCAGTTCTGGATAGTTCGATGCAATTATTTTTGCAGATTGGCTTGAATTTCAGTTGGTACCTAGGTTTAGGAAGCTGAATGGTAAAAAGGTATTACTATTCGACAACCTCTCTTCACATATTACAGCACTTCAAGTCTATCGTAAAAACGGCATTCATTTAATTTGTCTGCCTTCAAACAATACACATTTGACTCAACCTCTAGACGTTGCATTCTTTCGGCCCCTAAAAATAGCCTGGCGAAAAATTTTGTCAGATTGGAAAAGTACTGAAAATGGCATCTGCAACACTAATATGCAAAAGCAACACTTTCCTTCATTGTTGTCAAAGGTGATGGACTTGCTTGGTCCACAAATCGAATCTAATTTAAAAGCAGGGTTTCGAAAATGCGGAGTATTTCGCCTGAATGTTAAGGAAGTTCTGAGCCGAATACCACAAAAACGCGACCCATATGTTGTGCAATCGGAGTTTTTAAAAGCCCTTGAAGCAAAAAGATCCGACTTGACAAAAACTGTTAACTATCGCAGAAAAAAAGTTAATGTTCCAGCTGGAAAAAGTGTTTGTAAGTCAACGATGCAGATATGGAAGAACCTACAGCCTCTGGCATGAATACCAATAAGCAACCAATAACTCCTGACGAATCTTCCGATGAGGAATCAAATATTGTTTGCTTTAGAGCTAAAGAGATGGTATCTGATGAAAATTCACCGGACGATGTAGACTTTAAGCAAACATAATAATTTTGAAAGTATTGTTCGAGGAGTAGGACGTTTTGTAGTATTTTCTTACGAAAGCCACCTATACTCCGGGCGCATTATGGCTTTTGATGATAAAACGGTAACCATTAGCGCAATAGAAAAGTCTCTCAAACTGAGGAAGTGGCCTTCAAAAAAGGATGAACTGACGTACCTATGAACTGATGTACTAGGCTGTATTAATACTCCTAAACAAGTTTCTAAAAGGGGAACTTTTACAATTCCTTAACCCTGAACTACTATCGTGGGGTCAAATTTGACCCCAGGACTTGAAATTTCGTGCGCCACTGGTAGACAGTTTGGCGAACGACCTTGTTATTCTATGTATTCTCCCAATTAAGTACGTAGTTTAGCATGCCGCTTAGTAGCAAACGGTCAGTGGGATAGTGCACACGTGCTGCTGAGTTCCGGTCGGATTTGACCCCACCATAGTAGTTACGTTATTATTATTTAAGATAATACATTAAAATGGCTTTAAGAATTGGCGGAAGTACGGTGACAAGTGAAAATGTTTTTGACTTTCTCGAATCTCTGGAGGAACCAACCGAAAATATTGACACTTATAGTGACTCTAATAGCAGTGATACTGACACTGAAAGTGAACATTCGGTTCACGACACAGATTCAGAAATTGACGTAAGTGACTCATCAAGCGACGAATGTGAAACAGCATCTAATAATGAAATAAATTTTTACTATAGACGGAACAGATATAAGTGGGCTAAAAATGCTCCGGCCCCATCAAAAATTCGCGCACAGAACATTATTACACACCTTCCTGGTCTTCGTGGACCTGCCTTAGAAACAAAACCATCCAGTCCACTTGAATCCTGGTCACTTCTTATAACTCCTGACATGTTGGCCTCTATTCTAGAGTACACAAATGAAAAAATTACCGAGCTCAGTGTAAATTATGGGGATACATGTACATTTGTCGATCATCTAAACGAAGGTGAACTTAAGGCTTTTTTGGGTCTTTTATACCTTTCAGGTGTACTAAAGTCTAATCATGAGAATGTCGATTCATTATTTTCGACAAGTGTTTTAGGTAGGCCAATTTTTCGTGCTACAATGTCAAAAGAACGCTTCTTATTTCTTCTCACAGCAATAAGATTTGACAATCATGAAATAAGAGAGCAAAAGAAGGCCAATGGAGATCGACTTGCAGCAGTGTCCTATTTATTTAAATGTTTCGTATCTAACAGTACAGCAAACTACACCTGTTCCGAATATGTTACAGTGGACGAGATGTTGGTTGGGTTTAGAGGTAGATGCCCTTTTAGAATGTACATGAAAGCCAAACCAGTCAAGTACGGCATCAAGATCATGTGTTTATGTGACGCAAAAACACATTATTTGGTAAATGCTTTTGTGTATACGGGTAAAACAAATGATCCTAATGCCCAAAAGCTATCCATACCTACAAGATCAGTACTTGCTTTAGTGGAACCAATTGCCAATAGTAACCGAAATGTCACTGGTGATAATTGGTTCACCTCAATAGAGCTAGTTGATGAACTAAAAAAACTTCGACTTACCTATGTAGGTACAATGCGTAAAAATAAGAGAGAAATTCCTCCACAATTTCAACCAAATAAAAATTACGAAGTTGATAAGTGTTTATTTGGTTTTACACGAGACAATACAATCGTATCATATGTCCCTAAAAAAAATAAAAGTGTAATTATGTTGTCGTTTATGCATCACGACAAATCTGTTGACCAGGAAAGCAAAAAACCTGATATAATAGCTTTCTACAATTCGTTGAAAGGGGGCGTTGATGCACTTGATCAAAAATGTGCACTTTATCGTTCAGGTCGAAGATGCCAGCGATGGCCTTTAGTAATTTGGTATTCCATAATGGATATTGCTATAGTAAACAGTCACATTATTTTTCACGCAGCTAATCCTGGGGTTAGAAAAAATCGATCGGATTTTATTCAAGAGCTGGGAATCAGTCTTATAAATGAACATTTAGAAGTAAGATTTGCAATGCCAAATTTGTCAAGAGAATTACGCTCGATAATTTCCAAAGCATTAGAAAATAAAATTACTCATCAAGATCAGACCAAACCAGAATGGCCAGTTGTAAGACGTAGATGCTACTTGTGTCCCAGAGGTAAGGATAACAAACATTCCACATTTTGCGCAGAATGTCATAGGACCATCTGCAAAACACATTCACTTCAGAGAGTTACCTGCACTATGTGCAAAGAATAGATAAATACTTACAATTTGTTCAAACATTTTTGTCGCAAGATTCTAACATTAGGAAAAATACATGACTGTTATTTTTTTATATGGTTACTCTATTATGATTTTCTTTTGTATTAGGTTAAGACGTTACTATTATAAACTACTTTTCAGAAAATGAACCGTTAATTTCAATTTAAGATATATTTTTTTTGTTATAATAATGAGTTATGTTTTTGATCAAAATTTATTTTAAAAGTTCTATAATTTTTATTATAGCATCTTAATTTTCTTGAAATAAAATTTAAGTTTACAAAAAATCACTTTTTTATATACACATTCATTTGTCAAAAATACAAATACAATAAAAAATATATTTTTATATCTTGTTTAGAGGTTTTTAAAATTCGGGTCATCTATGACCCCACGATAGTAGTTATGTGGGTGTAAATACACGATAGTAGCTCAGGGTTAATTAAGTTCACGTTATATTTCACACTTATTATTGTTTATTATTTTCAAATAAATGACGCTGCCTTCTTTTTTAGTTTTTTTTTGCACAAATAATATTTTTGGAGCAAGGTTAATAAAAGCAACCCATTAGCTTTACTCCAAGTATATAATACTATACAAAATTTCATGCTCTTATAAGGTGGAGCAAAGTTACTCCACACTATAGGTAACTTTGCTCCACTTTTTATTAAAAAAAAAATGTGTAATTAATTATTTTTAGAATAAAAAATACCATACAATAATTCCATTGTATACCATCTTATTTATCAGTTATAAAAAAACCAATACTAGAAGAAATTTTATACACTCTTCCTCGCAATTCCTTTAATAACTCCTAAAAGTCTTTTTGGACACACTGTAAGTATAATTTTAAAGAAAATATGCAACATACATCCTAATTAACGGTGCTTTCAATCGGTGAATATTTCTCATAAAATAGAAATAGATTTTTCCGTGGCTGTACGCCATATTCATAAATACTTCATTGTCGTTGTAAAATAGTTCTTATTTACGTTAAATTTATGTATATTCGGCACCAAATAAACGCTCCATAAATCACGAGTATATCCCGAGGTGTATCTGTAGGTATATTCTTATGGTGCAGGTTATTATAAAAGGAATAAATTTTAACGCGTGCTTAGTAAAATTATCTCGAGAGCCATAGTTGCATGCGAATAGCCAGGAGACTAAGAAGACCTTTAGAAATTTTTTTGTTCCATAAAGATAAAAATAGCATAAAACATTTTTTTTTAAATATGTGAAAATATATTCATATTCTTCTTCTCGATAACATGTGATTTTTTTTTACTTAAAACACGCCAATTTTTAAGTTTATATTTAACTTGAAAGTAATTCAGTAATAATTATTACATAACTTTATCCTAAATGTTCGAATTGTAGCCCTTGTTTTATGTGACAGTAACCCAAATGTTGTACAAATTCTTGTAGAACCTTGTTTATGCTTTCTTGAGAAATATTGTTTACTTCTTTCCGAATGCTTGTTTTTAAGTCCTTATTATTTGCAGGTTTCGTTTTATAAACAACATTCTTTATATGACCCCACATAAAAGGCCGTTCAATGTGTCCACGTCTTTCAATCCACCTGTTTGGACAAATTTCGTTTAAGTACCTTCGAATATCTACAGCATATTGCGGAGGCGCACAATCCTGTTAAAACCATAAACTTTCATCAAAACCTTCAGTATTAATTCTACTTCCTCTAACCCCTCCAAGAGGCATCTGTATCTTTACAGTAGGGAGGGCGAGTTAAGTCTTACAGCACTTAGGCCACAATTGACCCATTGTGCATCCTCCCAGGGAGCTGTCGCCCTTAGCTCATTGTCCATCCTGCCATTTCTAGGAAGGTGAACAAGTCACCAGGAGACATCTCTGTGTGGGCAGGTGTGAGCCAGGACTCGCCGAACGCGTACTCTCGTATTAACGATAACTCTGGGCATTCATATAGGACATGCTCTACAGTTTCGTCTTCTCGTTCACACTTCCTAGATAGAGGTGTGTCTGCTAGCCCTAGTGTGTGGAGGTGGTTGCTTAGTTGACAATGACTAGTTAAAAAATCAACTGTCAAGCGTAGGTTTTTCCTGGTCATTCCCAAGTACTTTTTTGATGATGACTCTTCAATGTTACTTAGGATTACCCTGGCAAGTATACATCCTTGCCCTTCTTCCCATCTTTTTACGGTTTGCGTATGGGAGTAACATTTGACAATTTCCGCGATTGTTGTAGTTGACCAACCAAAAAGATCCCCAGCTCCTAAGAGTTTTAGGGCTGCCGCCTTCCTAGCCAATTGATTGGCAATGCGGTTGCCTTTATTCCTATCGTGTCCTTTAACTTACCTCAGGATCATTGTATTACCATCCTAAGCTTGAGTTAGTAACTCGTGGCACTCCATTACTAACCCTAATGTGGCACATAGTTTTCCTTGCTATACCTTTTTGGGTTATCTCTTTTGCGGCTATGGAGATGCCAGTTCTGTCTGAACTACGCTGGAATTTTGGCCCACACCCCACTTAATTCTTAGGTTCAGTGATCTGGAATATATCCCGCATCCTGAGTCTTCTTTCATTTTGGTGTATATGCGATAGGCATTTGTCACGTGTGTCACCCCATACTGTCTTGTTTCGATTTCTTATATATAAGGTTCTTGAACTCCTAAGTGGAGCATAGAGCTTCAGTGAAAACGCGCCATCGGGTTCTATTTTGCGCTAAGGCCTTCACCTCATTCCAAGACTTTCCTTGTTTTCTTATCTCGTCCATGATGGATCTTCTCCAAGTTTGTACTGGGCGACCTTTTTTTCGTTTTCCTTGGGGATTCCACTCTAGGGCAGTCTTTGCAATACTGGAGTTATTTTTTCGGAGTGTGTGACCGATCCAACCCCACTTTCTGGACTTTATTTCATTTACTACCCTCTTTTGTTTGGTCAGGTGTAGTAAATCTTCGTTTCTGATGATGTTATGCCAGAAAATACGAACAATTCTTCGTAGACATTTATTAACAAAGACCTGCAGTTTGTCTGTAAGGGTTTTTGTCGCTTTCCAGGTTTCACATCCGTAAAGTTTCCAGACCTCCAAACAGGGTTGAGCATGCTGAAAGCTTGTTGCGCTTTTCGTATCCTCATACGAATATCGTCTTCTGTACCTCCGTTCTCTGTTATGACACTTCCAAGATACGTAAAGTTTTCCACATTTTCAATCTGCATGTTATTAATGGTGAATAGCGTGTTGTTTCTTGCATTTATTCTCATGGATTTGGTTTTACCAATATTGATTTTCAAACCTATTTTATTGGCTTCAGTGGAAAGTGTTTCCAATTGGTCAGCCACATCTTGGAACCTTTGTCCTAACAGGCAGATATCGTCGGCGTATTCTAGATCGCTTAGGCGTGTGGTTAACGTCCATTGTATCCCTCTTGTGTCAGAGTCTAGTTTGGAGAGAACATAGTCTAGAGCTATGTTAAAAAGAAACGGAGAAAGCACGCATTCCTGTCTAACTCCAGTATGTACGTCAAATTCGTCACTGTTGATTCCATTGTGTGTCACGCTGCATTTCGCTTCAGTGTACAGTAACTTTATAATGGAAATTATTTTATGCGGGATGTTTCTTAGCTCTAAAATTTTCCATATCGCATCATGAGATAAGCTGTCAAAAGCACGCTCAAAATCAACAAAAACCATGTATAGGGGTGTGTTCCATTCAACCGATTGTTCCATTATTAGCCTCGCAGTATTAATGTGGTCTATGCAGGAGGATTCTGGTCTAAAGCCTACTTGATTAGCTCGATTAGCTCGAAAGATTCGCTCGTTTCGATTTCTTAGGGTTTGTTAAAGACAAACTTTGGTTCAATTGGGTCGCAGCCTACCTGTAGCAGTGGTAGCGCATCCAGCTCTCCCCGCCAGAAATGAGCTCTCAATTCTCCCATTCCTACATCAAGGTTTACACTAGCTGAGCGCAGTCGCATCATTGTCACTAGCGCCACCTCTTTGACATATATATCTAAAGGCGTAATGCCAATGATCAACTCCATTGCAGCAGTTGGTGTTGTTTTTATGGCACCTGTTATATTCATGCAAGACATCCGTTGAATATGGTTTAGTTTGTTTATCGCTGTTGTCTGTAGCACTTTTGGTATCCAAGCAATAGCTCCCTAAATTGGCATTGGCCTAATGACAGCAGTGTAGACCCAGGCGATCACCCTGGGCAAAGGCCCTAGGTGCGTCCGACTGTTCGTCGACATTGCTCATAGGCAATATATGCCCTTCTAGCTCTACCATCTAAGTATAAGTTCTATGTTAACTTCCTGTTAAGGGTAATACCAAGGTACTTTACCTCGTCAGACAAATTAAGACTGTAGTTTAAAATCCTTGGGGTATTAAGTCCGTGATTCTTCTTTTCCTGGTAAAGAGTATCATCGCTCTTTTCTTAGGATTTATAGATATTCAGTGTTTCTTTCACCATGTATCTATTAGTCGGAGAGCAACTTGTAATCTCTCAGATAGTGTGTTCTCAAACTTACCGCTTTGCAGGACAGCAATATCGTCTGTATAGGCAATTTAATTATAATGGGAGCGCCAAGTATAGCCTTACGTCCTGAAGTGGGCAGTCAAGGGTTGTTAAAAAAAGAAGAAGTTATGGAAAGAGGACTACAAGACTTGAAATATATAATCAAAGTTTAGTAGACTATGTACATGTACAGATTGCAAAATTATTGAGAAAACCAATGTCTCAGAGTGCCGATTTGGCATAATTTGGAATAATTTTTTATAAACATATTTTTCTGTTAAAATATTATCGATATGCATTCACTTTTTATTTCATGCACCAATTTAAATTTAAGTATCATAAGGTTTACCTTTATTATTACTGTCGGTTTTGTGACATTATTCTAGATAGGAATTCCTATTAATGTAATTTGTTAATTGATATATGAACTCATTCAAGCTATTATCTGCAAATAAACTGTTATTGGTACTAAAAATCAATCAGCCTATTAGTAATACTAAAATCACTACCTAATGATCATGATGGCACTTCATATTACATATTGAAAAATAAATTCTCTAGATTTAATTTTAATATATTTTCTGTAATATATATTTAAATATAAAACAATACTACTATACAAGTTTAAAAAAATAAACTGATTTCGGTGCATTTTGAACAGAAAGTTATCAAACATGAATTCATAATTTAAATACTATTTTAAATATACATATTTATACTTATTATTATATGGAATCCGATCACATGTAATCTGCCATAAATTATTATGTGTAATTATATTGTTGTTGATATTACTGTTTTAATTGCCATTACCCCCCCCCCCACTTTATCATGTCGAATAATAAAACAAAAGGAAATAGTCCCTAGGTGAATAAGAAAATTTCTGAATCCCACATCTCAAAGGTCTGCCTCACGGTATCTGGGGGAGGCAATAATTCGCTTTTGATTGATAGAAACATAAACCCACTAAGACGAGCACAAAATAAATCAAAAAAATCCGTCAACCTGTCAATAGGGACGTACAATATTAGATCAATGTCCACAGATGAAAAAGTACATGAACTGGAAGAAGAATTAACAAACATAAAATGGGATATCATAGGCCTATCAGAAACTCGACGAAAAGAAGAAAACCGAATACAGCTAAAACCCGGTCTTCTTCTTTCAGTGCCTATTCGTTCCGAATATTGGCAATCATTCTGGCTATAATTATTTTATTAGCTGATGCTTTAAATAGATTCGTTGTTGTTGTGGAGAACCATTTCCTCAGGTTCTTCAACCATGATATTCTCCTTCTCCCAATTCCTCGCTTTCCGAATACTTTACCCTGTAGGATTACCTTCAGTAATCTGTATTTAGTGCTGTTTCTCATTATATGTCCGAGATATTCCAACTTTCTCCTTTTAATGGTATACATCACCTCTCTTTCTTTGCCCACTCTTCGTAATACGATCTCGTTGGTTATCTTGTCTGTCCATGATATCCTTAGAATTCGCCTGTATAGCCACATCTCGAAGGCTTCAAGTTTTTTCTCCATTGCTTCAGTTAGTGTCCAGGATTCAACTCCGTAATACAATATTGAAAAGATATAATATCGTAGAAGCGTTACTTTTATCTCCAGATTAAGATTGTGGCTTTTAAAGAGTTTGGCCATGTTATTGAATGCACTCCTAGCCTTCTCTATTCTACATTTTATTTCCTGTGAGTGATCCCATTGTTCATTTACTGTTGTTCGAAGATAGTTATACTGTTTTACTCGGTCCACTGGTGTATTATTGATAAGTAGTTGAGCGTCTCTAACTTTATTTTTGCTGATGATCATAAATTTAGTTTTTGTTATATTTACTTGAAATCCAAATCTTTCACTTACTTCATTTACTTTGTTTATTAGTTGCTGTAAACTGTTCAAACTGTCTGCAAAAATAACGGTAATCTACTATATTATAAAGGAAATGAAATGAATAGTAAATTTGGAGTAGGATTTATAATAAATAAAGCTATAAGTAAGCATGTCCAAATTATCAAAGGTATATCAGATCGTGTCGCCTATGTCATCCTTAAAATAAGAAGAACATCAATTAAAATTATCTAGGTATATGCGCCCACGACAGCTTATGATGAAGAAAATATCGAACTATTTTATGAAGATCTATGGCTATGGAAGAACATAAAAATCGTCTTACACTAGTAATTGAAGATTTCAATGCCAAACTGGGTAAAAAACTAAACAAAGAAAAAACTTAAATACATTATTTCGGGTATGATCAGAGAAATGATAGAGTTGATACTTTGATGAACTACCTAGAAGAAGAGCATCTATATGGGGTCCCTTAGGTCCCCAACTTAGGTCCCTTACTCTTTTTGATATTTATAAATGACCGTTCACATCACCGTGCCGGTCTCAGCTTGCGTAGAGGAGGGACTTTGAATTGAGTAGGAGCCTCTCAATACTTTGTGTAAGACAGACTGGGCGGGGGATGTCCTCAACCCCGACACGATGCTGATAGGGAATGTTCCTGCAGCTATGCAGGGCAGGTACGAATAAGGCTTAGCCAAATAAGTACCCGCGGATCAACTGAGGGCATGGCATTAGGCAGCAGTGATGCCATTACTGAATCAAGGCTGTTAGAACGAGATCTAGCAGGTTTGACGACAGACACCCACAGGCGGCAATCCCATAATGATTTAACTGGCTGTGATACTGCGGTGCAGAAAGCAATGGAAAACTACTGCACTAAATCTCCCAAGAAAAGCTCCATGACAAATACAAATCATACTACGGCCCTGAGTCTCCGGCGTCCCTTTAATGGGACAGGGGTGCTAAGAATCTCCGGAGGGAAAAATAAAAATAAAAATAGATCATTAATAAAACATATTGCTACGTGGAATGTTAGAACTTTATATCAATCAGGAAAGCTAAAAAATGTACAACTCGAAATGAAACGTCTGGGCCTGCAAGTCCTTGGAATTAGCGAAGCTAAATGGACCGGATCGGGAACTGTAAAAAGTGGAGGTTATATTACTTATTACTCCGGAAAAACGGATGATGTTCATGAAAATGGTGTTGCTATAATTCTTGAGGAACGACTTGAAATCCTGGTTGACAAATTTGTTCCTCTTTCAGAGCGAATAATGATGATAGCTATTAAAAGTAACATTAATATAAACTTACTACAAGTATACGCTCCTTCAAGTAACAGTACAGACAACGAAATTAATGAATTTTACCATGTATTAAAGCAAGCACTAAATAACACAAAAAAAACACGAAATTTGTGTAATAATGGGAGACTTCAACGCTAAAGTAGGAAAGACATAACTCCCGGAATTACTGGAGGATTCGGTCTTGGGAAAAGAAACGAAAGAGGTGATAGATTGGTGGAGTTCTGCCAAGAGGAAAACTTTGTTATCACCAACACATGTTTTAAACAACCAAAAAGACGTCTCTATACATGGATATTACCGAGAGATGGCCATGGTAGTGTAATGCGTAACCAAATAGATTATATCATGAAAACAATAGATTTCGAAACTCATGTAAATGTACTAAGACATATCCAAGTGCCGACGCAGCCAACGATCACAATTTACTGGCATCTAGAATCAACCTAAAATTAAAGACAATCAAAAAGCCTTCCATTACAAAGAAATACGATAGACAAAAACTAAAAGAAGAAGAATTTTAAACATCACTTTGAACAGACAATGAACGAAAAAATTCGAGACAACATCATACAAGTATACAATGTACCAACAGTCGAAGAAAGATGAATAACATAAAGAATGGTAATCATCCATACAGCAACGCAAAGTGAACTGTCACCCATTATAAAAAGCAAGCGTGGATGAAAGATGAAATATTCGAAATGATGGACGAAAGAAGACAGCTTAAAAATAAAAATAACTCAGAGTAGTATAAACGAAAGCATAATCTGATTCGAAGAAAAATCAGGAAGCCAAAGAGTATGGATGCGAGCAAAATGTGAGGAACTAGAAGATTTACAACGAAAACATGACGAATTAACACACATAAGAAAATAAAAGAAGTTACAGTACACAAAAGAAATATACCCATAACATTAACGAATAATGAAGGTCATTCACTATCCCTAGAAGACGAAGTAATGGAGGAATGGGAAAACTACATTAAAGCATTATTTAAGGATGATCAAGGATCACTGCCTAACTTAAGTGCAAATACAGGACCATCAATCTTAAAAGCTGAAGTGGAAAAAGCATACACCAAGCCAAAAACAACAAAGCCAGTGGACCAGATCAAATATTCAGCAAATGGCTAAAATGACTCTCAAATGACAATATAAAAGAACTCACTGTACTTTTCAATCAAATATATGATACTAGTGAAATTCCGTCGGACTGGTTACAATCGATCTTTATTCCTCTACCTAAGAAACCAAACGTTGAGAAATGTAGCGATTGTAGACTCATTAGTTTAATGAGCCATGCCGTTAAAATACTGTTGCATATTCTTCTAAACCGAATTAACAACAAGTGCGAAGAAATAATTAGTCAAGAGCAGTTCGGGTTCCGGAGATGCCTTGGTACTAGAGAAACACTATTTTCTATGCAAACAATCCTTCAACGATTTTGGGAGGTAAGAAAGCCCGTATATATGTGCTTCATTGATTTTGAAAAGGCCTTTGATCGCGTTTAGCATACCAGACTAATTACCGCCTTGCAGAGCATCCAACTAGATGAGAAAGACATCAAACTTATTGCCAAACTTTACTGGAACCAAACAGCCATTATTAATACCAACAACAGATAATCAAATCCAATCAGTATTGAATGAGGCGTAAGACAAGGCTGTATACTATCTCCCACCCTCTTTAACGTGTATTCTGAGAATCTATTTAGGAAAGCTTTACAAGATCAAAAAGGAATTATCATGGAGGAGAAATAATTAACGATATACGGTACGCCGACGATACTGTGATTCTAGCTGAAAATCTTGACGATCTGCAGGAGCTAATCAATAAAGTTGACATGGAATGCACAAATTGGGGACTGTCGATAAATATCGATAAAACTAAATACATGGTGACCAGTAAAGTGGATATCGGCGCAACCCAACTGATATTAAACCAACAACCGCTGCAGAGAGTTTAGAGAGTCAAATACCTTGGATGTTGGATTACCCAAAATTTATATCCATCCTTCGAAATTTGATGTAGAATTGAACAGGCAAGAAACTCATTTCAAAAATTCAAGCCTCTATTATCCAATAACTCATTAAATTTGGAAATCCGTGAAAAGTTTACAAGATGTTACGTGTGGTCTGTACTTTTGTATGGATGTGAAACTTGAATTTTAAACGCCGATATCATGAATAAAATCGAGGCGTTTGAGATGTGGTTGTATCGAAGGATACTAAAAATTCCATGGACTAGCAGAACCAGAAACGAAGAAGATCTTCGAAGAATGGGACATCAACGAGCTCTATTAAATATTATTAAGAGGCGTAAACTAGAATATCTTGGACATATATTCAGAGGACCAAGATATGAGTTCCTTCGGCTAATTCTCAACGGTAAAATCGAAGAAAAGAGATGGATAGGACGGAAGAAACTCTCTTGGTTGAGGAATTTGCGGCAGTGGACAGGTTTGACAGCGGACCAACTGCTACACTTAGCGCAAGACCGAGATCAGTATAACAATATTATAAGCATGGTAGTCGCCGACGTTCCGTAGGGATATGGCACTCTAAGAAGAAGAGTTCACATCAATTGAGAACAGACTTCTTATTTTGAGCCATTGGTTTCACACTATATGAAGTATCGCAGACTGCGGCAACTTACAGGCTTTACTCAATTCTTTATTAAACGAAGAATAGAACGATACTGAAATTCTGTCTAATATGAAATAAAAGACGAAACTTTTCTTTTTAGTTGCTGTAGATGTATTGCTGTATATCGTCTACATTTACTGTGATTAGGTGTAAACCTATAGGAAATAAACGCATTATTATTAAGAAACTGTGACTTGACTGCCAGATTCAGCTTTAAATTAATTTTTTATGATAACAAGTTAGTTAAATTATTTATAGCTACGTTTACAACTCATAAAAAAGCATTTATTTTTGAATGTGCATTTATGTGCCTGAGACAAGAGGATTTTTTACAAAAATACTGCATACGCGAATAAATTTGTGCATATAAATGGGAAAACGTCATATGCAGAAACTATTTTAGATTTTGTTTTGGTTTGCATGCGTTCAGTTGTTATTTTGATATATATTTTAATACAGCGAATGTGGCACAGGTAAAAATAATTAAAACAAACTTTTCCCCCTTAGTCCGTTTTACTGAAAAATTTTAAAGATTGCATTTTGTAAGGACCTTCTGTTTGTTATGTTTATTGCCCTTATTAATCCAAAGTGATGGATTCGACATTTTATAGAACAATAAAATAAATAAAACTTGTGTTTTAAAAACTTCCAAATTTTCTATAATTTTTTATCACTACAACTGCACTTATGAAGGCACTCTGCCGAAACAGCTGTAGTGATCAACCCATCATATTCACTTAATAATCTCAAGATTATCAACTTATTTACCCCAGTTTTAAAAAAGATTTGCAACAAATGGAAAAGTTGGTCTCAGAAACTACTAAGAACCTTATCCCTCTCACTATCCCAGCTCTTCACCTCTATAGAAAGTAGTCACAAAAAAGAAAACAGGAATATTCCATTAAAATCAAAACCTACTTGCAGAGGAATAAAACTTATTTATAACAAAGAGAAAAAGATCTTCGTCAAAGCCATACTTGAATGCGTTGTGTGGTTATCTAGCACTAAAAGAACTGTATATTGCCCCAATAGACCATTTTTGTCCAAACCATCTTTCATTCGATTTCTTCTATAAATAAACATAAGTGAAATATATTGACCTGAGGTACTGAAGGGACATACTAGCGTCGTAGTTTGTCCTCGTTCACCACTGGTAATTGCACCAACTTGTTTCTCGCATTTGACAGCAACAATTTCACAGGGAATATGAACATTACTGATACTTATCTCATTTACATTAAAAATTTGATGACATTCAAATTTGTACGATCGCATAGAGTTGCCAAGTTTTTGGAAAAAGTATTTTTTTTGTGCTTATCGAGAAAATATCTGTTCACTGGGGGATAGGAAAGTCTGAAATAGGTGGATGCCTGGAGAAAACTTTTTTGAGTACATCGCTAATATATTTCACCCTTGGTTAGTTGCTCAAAAAGTGCAGTTTCCGGTTATACTGTTTTCGAACTGACCCAGATCACACTTGGTCACAACGATGGCCCTAAGTGAATTTTTTAGTAATATTAATATTATTCTAATAGCTCTGTGTGAAAACGCAACACATATTTTACAGCCTTTAGATGTTGCAGTCTTTCGACCATTAAAACGTGAATGGAAAAAGAGCGGGCATCGGTGGAAAATGGAAAATCAAGGTAAAACCATAACCAGAGATTCATTTGCACCTATTTTGGAAAGTACTTTTCAAAAAATGGTAAATATTCCCGATATAGTTTGTTTCAAGTAGGGTGGTTTCAAGGGTTTCGGAAGTTTGAGCCCTTTAATGTTGAAAATATTAAATTTTCTAAATGCTTTAAAGAAGATGTGGGAGCACAAAACTGTCAAAAGATACAAGAAAAACGACAACCTACAGAATTTCAAGTCACCCTAAGAGTTGTAGAGGAATGCATCTTAATTGATATGCTGCGATTTTTTGAGCTTTCTAAGTCAATTTGGGAAGGACCAGTAGAGCAGGAAGGAAATGAAAGTCAAAGCCATGAACAAGCCTTTCAATGAACTTCCAGTCGACTTTCAGACACAAAATAATGTATGTTTATTAATTCAGTTTTCATAGATACATTAAAGATTTTATATTTATCTTTTGAAAAATACGTTATTTTATTTGAATTTTCAATTTAGTGTATTTACATACATACAATAATTTATTTACTTTAATAGTACCTGTCCAATTAAATATTTAGGTACACTATATAATTATTCAAATCTTGGGTATCTAACTCATGCCGAAAAAATGATCTTCGATGTGCCGAAAATTAGAACATGCATTTAATTTAGAATGCCGATAATGTGGACTTTCGACACTTTTCATTTTATAAATATTTTAAATATTTTAAGTTTGTTATAGGATAAAATAAATATTTTATGTGTAATTGTGATAGATTTTATTAGCCCAAACCATAATCAAAATACATGTTGTTCAGGTAATTTGGTTACTAAACTAATTAAAATGAAGCTCCATTGTGCTTAACGTGCTAAAGGTGCCGATAATAGGTATGTTTACCTTACCTGATTTTATTTTTATAATATACAAAATTAGTTAAATTTCTATTTTTGCGTGTTTTTGAATTCATTAATATTCATCAAAATAAATTTGTTATGATTAGTATGTCAATAAATATTAAAAAAATATTATTGTAAGTTGCTCGCAATGAAAATCATGAATTCTATGAAATCGAATTAGAAATCATAGTTTTTTGTTTTGTATTTATGAGTAACATTTTATTTCAATATTAGTAGCAATAAATTTGTGAACATGAAATTGTAAGTTTTTTTTTCTGCACTGTATATACAATCTTTTACTTGTCTCTGAGCTTTACCGTCAGATTTATGTATAATCTGCTTGTGACAATGGCCGACGTCTTGGGTGCATTTCAGATTTGTTTATGTATCCGTGCTAGGGATTTGCATTTGAATTTTCTGCTATTATCGTTTATGGCGCATCTGCTTAAGTTTATTATATCAATATGACGACATACCCGAATCTTATTTCAGATTGGGTGTTTGGAATGTTGATCCTCTGAACAATGATTATATCATAATTGAATAATGCGCATATAAATTGCATTTTTGTGCAGTTTCTACGAAAAATGAGTTAAACTTCTTGGAAATATTAAAATAAAACTATTTTTCTTCTATCTGTAGAATGTGATTCATAAATTTTGTTGATGTTATTTATTAAACTACAGGGTATTTAGAACATATCTACTCAAAAGAGTGCCAAATAGTAAAGACCATTATTAAGGCAAAACCTTTGCTACTTTACAACAAGAGCTAAAAGATGCAAAATAAGGTCTTAAAGTAAATTTAATAGCAGATGGCACAGAAGACTTCTAACTCTTACCAAGCAAACTAACCAGAGAAGGCGATGATCTTGTTATAAAAATTAGCACAACTAAAACGAAGCAATTGATCTATTTCCTTTAAATTGATAACTTAAACTTACCTTTGATAGTTGGCGACTGTGGGATTTACTGTCAAACGTATCGATCAAGATATTCCATCAGTTACTCGCTTTAAAAGTTTGTTTACCTGCCGCATAACATTGTTTTGTTTTATTTTTTAATTAGACTTGGATGTTGCTAATTGGAGGTATTTTTTTATTTACATATCAAATGATTTTACATGACTTGCTAGACAATGCTCTATTGACGTGTAATTACAGTGGAAATATTGCTTTGAATTTTTTGTTAGTTTCTGGTGTACGGCCATTTTTGTTTTGTTCTTTTAAAAGGACAGTAGTAATAAGAAGTATAAAATGGTTATTTTTTATTATGGGTATTAATATTTTCCTCCAAAGAATGCAAATGATTATATAACAGATTGCGACTCAGGAGACGAGGATCAGGAAGCTAGCTGAGAAATGACGTAGTTATTTTCGACAATCAAGATCAGAGTGCAAAAGGTTTAGATTTCGTTTCTCTTGTACACTACGCAAAGAAGAAACAAAACCTTCGATTATTTTTGAAAAACTGAGTGCACTCTGCACACTGAATGATTCAAACTAGGATCTGAACCACCATCCTAAAGATGTTTACTGGATGCCAGAAATCGGTCCTAAACAAAATCGCACGCCATTACAGCTTTTTAGGCTATTTTTTGACGACAACCTATACAATATGATAACAACATACAGATTGAACGAAATAAATTCGGAACATAGGAATATAATGTATTTCGGCTCAATTCTGCTGTAGGTGGTTAGCCAGCAAAAGATTGTCAAATAATTATATTATAAAAATCCCATACTTCAGCGGGCTGCTGGATTCTGAACTCATAAAAATTGAAAGCTACACATAAATCTACGATTTTATTATGCTGTCAAACCAGTTATAGTCCAGGAAATGAAGTATTTCACCTCGCAATTTTTTCATGCTGCTGAAATTTAACAGAAGGTAGGTAATAGGATCAAAATCTATATCGAACCAAAGTGCGCCAAAGCCTAGGGAGTGGTTGCCACCCCATCCCCGGGGTGAAAATTTTTTTTACGTTTAAACTACAGGTTTCGATTAAAAAAGTGATTCTAAACAAAAAATGTGCTATACATTTTTTTTATAAAATGATATTTTTCAAGTTATTCGCAATTGAAAGTATTAACTTTTAGACGAAAAAATCCACGTTTTTAATCGATTTTTCGCGAATAACTCGAAAATGGTGCATTTTATCAAAAAAATTGTAGAGAACAAATTTGTAGCTGTTAAAAAGACAAATACAATTCATTTTTTAAAATGTTTTTGCAATATAATAGGAACCGAAATACGGCCTATCAATGTTCAGCGCGTTTTCTTCAAATGCCAAATTTGAAAGATTCAAAGTCAAATATCGGGAAAATGATGCATTTTTGGAAGAAAACTCACAAAACCTTTTTTAAAGAGCTTAAATAGAGCTATCATAAAAAAAGACTCTAGCTCAAAAATTGAGTGAGTTATGATAAAAATAAGGTCAATACCTCATTTTTTACGAAAAAATCGATAAAAACAACCCCCTAACCAGCCCCATCATTAAAATCGATCTTCACCCTTATGCAATTCCCTTTGTACATGTATTGTTAATACGTCCAAGAAGTTTGACCCATTTAAAATGCTTAGTTTTAGAAAAAGTACAGCTTAAAGCGAGAAACGATTTACAATTTCATATTTTTTACCCTTCTTTTTTTAAATATGCCCGAAAATACTGAATATATTGAAAGAATAAAAATTACCACATTGTAGCTTTTTTAATGACTAAAATTATCCTTTTTTTTAGATTTGTTGTACAATGAATATTTGGCGAAATATCGCCGTTTAAAGCATCGATTTACGATCAAGCACCATCTTTTTCGAGCCCTTTAAACTCACCCCATTTAAAAACCAAGGGTTCCAAAAAGATTTAATTCACAGATCCTTGTAGCTATTAAAAACCTCTACAAATTGTTTTTGAAGAAACACTCTATCGTTAAAAATTAAAGGAAATACGTTAAAAAAACCAGTTAGTTTTTTTTTTCGGAAAATTCCATTAGTATAGTACAGTACATTTTGGAGCATAATAATGTACAAAACCGGTATATTAGCTAGTAGGTCGTTATACATTCGAAATTTTAAGCGTTCTTATTTTGAAATCCCATACAACAGAATAAAACATCTGCTCATATGCCTATGGCTTGACAATGAAAATATCAGAGCAACAGATTGGGGATGGTATTCCAAAGATGGTTTGTTATTACCCGTACGCATGAACAAACAACCTGCACCCGATAAACTTTTGAAAATTATTTTTTGCCAATGCAAAAAAGGATGCGGCGTTTCATGTGGGTGCAGAAAAGTTAGTTTATACTGTAACTCTACTTGTTCTGGGTGCTCAGGTGAAGGGTGCAATAACAGTCCACCAATAATTGAAGAAGATGAGGATGACATAGATCACGATGAAGATGTAATTGATGACGAATAAAATTTATATTATAATTATTTTACCTATAAATGTAAATATTTTCAACTATTTATGTAAATGTATAAGAATATATGGTGCGTTTTTATGTTGATAAATTTTTTTGTATTTAATTCTACTTTTTTCAATTTATATCTTATAAATTAGTTTATAAAAACTGCAATGTTGTAAAGGGTGATTTTCAAAAGTTGAAAAGTTGCAAAATTTTGGCAAAAAATTGTTTTCATCTATAGCACTCATAACAATTGATTTTTAAGGTTGAAAATGTATGAATTTGTATTTTAAAGTATAAAAAAATCACTATTTTAACCAATCCAAACCAAATTTCACTCATCTTAAGATTTGTAATATTATTTTACAATTTTTGAAAATTAGGGGTAGTTTTCACCCGCTAAGAACAATCAGGGTTCATCGGCATGACATAAACTATAAAGCAGAGGGTGAGTTGAGCTTAATTCCAAATTTTTATGCAAATCGTTCCAAGGTGAAATCATTTTCTTCGCATTACTAATTTTTTTATATTAATCTCTAATAAGGGTCGCTTTTAAAGGGTTGAAATATGATGGAACTTTATTCAAAAGCACGAAACTATCATTATTTAATTAATTCGAACCAAATTTTATCCATATTCAGGTTTAATATGTTATTTTATAATTCTTGACAATTAGGGGTAGTTTTCACCCCTAAGAACAATCAGGGTTTGTCGACATGACATAAACTATAAAGCAGCGGGTTAATTGAGCTTAAATCCAAATTTTTATCCAAATCGATCCAAGGCGAAATCATTCTTTTAGAATTAGTAATTTTTTTACATTAATCTCTAACAAGGGTTGCTTTTTAAGGATTGAAATATGATGGAACTCTATTCAAAAGTATAAAATAATCATTATTTAACTAATTCAAACCAAATCTTATCCATATTCAGGTTTAATATGTTATTTTATAATTTTTGACAATTAGGGGTAGTTTTCACCCCTAAAACCGTTCAGCGCACTTCGGTTCGATATAGATTTTGATCCTTGGGCTATCACCTACCTTCTGTTAAAATTTCATTTGGATACATGCAAGACGAAAAAATTGCGAGGTTTTAACTTTTTTCGAGCTTCATTTCCTGAACTATTATCGCTACCTTAGACAAACCCGTCTTACGCAAACAACTTTGTTGCGAGACAGATAGTTGAACGATATTTTATACAATGTCTATACCCAGGTATGGATTTATTTTGTCCAAGTTTTATATTGGTCCACTATTTCAAATGCAGTTCAAACAGACATGTATTAAATTGTATGTTCCGTTTTAATTTGGTTCAATCTGTATACAAATACATACGCGGCACAAAAAAACTTGACTAGTGATGTTACAGGTAAAGAAATTATGTGTTTTGTGGGTGTGCTTATTTAAAGTTAAAAATATAAATGTATTGGGAAAATCGTGATGATAGTCAGAATGAAAAATTCGTTGGAGCTCTATGGAGAGATAGATTTTCCGATATAATGAGAATTCTTCATGTGTGTGATAATAATAGTTTGGACAAAACAGACAAGTTTGCTAATATACGGCTATTTTATGATACATTGAACAAAAAGTTTTTAAATCACGCTCCTTTAGAACAAGAACATAGCCTAGATGAGGCTATGGTACCATAATTTGGAAGGTACGTTACGAAACATGTATACGAAGAGAGAAAAAATGGTACTTTCCGCTAATAGTAGATAAAATTGACATGACTATTCAAAACGCATGGCAATTGGACCGAAACGACGGAGGAAGCCTAGATCAGCTTGAATTTAAAATGCAAAGAGCTTACAACCTTCTGAAAACCTACAAAAAAGACATGATGGTATGAACCATTTAATTGTTTATCAAGAAAAACAAACTCGTTGCAGACTTTGCAACAAGAGTATTTGATTAATAGTTGTTCTTCCTGATCTAAGACATCCCTATCCCTGGTATTCTGAAATCGCTTTGTTATCATATTTTATTATTCTTTTCCCAATAATTTTTGCAAGTATTCTATAGACTACTCCTAATAGTGCTGTATAATTTTCGCACTCTGTTTTGTCTCTTTTTTTATAGATAGGACAAATAAAAGCACTATTCCATTGTTTCAGTATTTCTTTCTTTTGCCAAATTATTAGTGTCGACGGAAATATCCTTTCCTTCAATCGTTCGTCACCTTCCTTAAAAATCTCAGGTGGGATACCACTTTTTCCTGCACTTTTGGTATTTTTAGGTATCTTATTTTTTCGTTGACTTCATTCAGAGTTGGTTCCTCGCACGTCCCTTCTTCATCTTCTTGCCAATTCTCATTTCCCTTAAGTTCCTTATGTTGGTCTGTGTTTAATAGATCTTTGAAATATTCTGCCCATCTGTTTAATTTTCTTGGTATTTCACCTAGAAGTGAGTCTTTTTTGTTTCTGCAATACTATGGATTATTCTTTGTAGTTTCTTTGGATTTTAATTTTGCCTTGTTTCCTTTTACCAAACATTCCTACATTCTTCATCGAACCAGTCTTGCCATCTTTTTATGTGCTCTCTTTCGATACACTGTTCCGCTGCTTCCAACATTGCTGTCTGTATGATCTGCTATTCTTCATCCATATCCTGTTTGACTGAATTCTCTAGTTTTTTATTTATTTCCTCTAGTCTGTTTATAACCTGCTTCTCTTAAAGGCGCTCTAATTGGTAATTTAATCTATCTCTAACAGGTTTTAGTATTATTGGTAGTTCTTGTTTTAGTTTGGTATTCTTGTTTGGTTCTTTATTAGTGTATGATAACTGTTGTTATCTGCGCCAACAGTGTCTGGTAGTCAAAATCTTAACCAAAAAATTATTTTTTATGGAGAAATGTTTCCAAATTTCCCAAATAATATTCCCATATATCCCAAAATGGGAGAGATAGTACTTTTGGCCTGTTATGTGATTGATTATTTACTGGATATAATGACCCCAGAATTGTCCTTCTATATTCCTTTTGTAAAAAAGTATGTGGATGACTTAATCCTTGCTATTTATAACAATGTATCCACAGAAATTTTGCAGGTATTTAGTAGTTATTACCTCTATTACAGTTCACAATCGAACATGAGGATGATCTAGGCTCAGTCCCCTTTCCTGATACCCGGTTCATCTGAACCCATAATAACTTCTTGATAATCGACTGGCATAGAAAACCGCATTGTTCTGGACGTTTTCTTAACTATTGGTCACATCATTGTCATTCAATGAAAATCAATTTGCTCAAGCAAATGAAGGCTAGAAGTATAGCTATCAGTGATCCTTCTTTCCATCAGAAGAACCTAAGAATCCTTTCTAACCTTCTTATATCCAATTCATACCCAAAACACCTAGTCACAAAGATATTATTTAGCCGAACATAGTACGCCAAAATGATAAGTTACTGTCTCAGTAACTCATTTCTTTTGTTTTTGACTCTAATGTTTTTATTTTTAATGACTGTTACTACAAACAAGTCTTTGGTACTCCAATGGGTTCCACTATTTCACCAATTCTTTGTAATTATGTCTTAGACGACTTGATTAAAGATTGTTTGCAACAAATCAATTTTGAAATACCTTTTATAAAGAGATACGTGGATGACTTAATCTTGGCACTACCAGCAGACTCTATACAATTTACGTTAAATGTTTTCAACCAACAAAACCCACACTTGCAATTCACATGCGAGGAAGAGCGGGAGGGATCTTTGCCCTTCCTTGACATGAGTTTGCATAGATGTGAGGATAATGTTGTGAAAACACAATGGTATAGAAAACCTATATGTAACAATAGATTCATAAGCTACCATTCCCATCATCCTCCTAGAATGAAAACCAACCTAATCCTAGCAATGAAAGAACGTGTCAAAAGGTTATCACATCCAGATTATCTCCAACATGATCTTAACCTCTTACGGAATATTTTTGTTGAAAATTCATATCCTCTAAGACTGATTAATAAATTAATTTTTATTGTTCCATTTGTTAACAGAAATAACATTCTCACTAATTCACAATCAGTGCCCTCAGCACAAAACAATTCTTCTCAAACAAGTATGTATTTTTATGCCCTTCCGTATATTCCAAAACTAACCGTAGAACTTACTAAAATTTTCAAAGAATTTAAGAACATCAAAATAGCTAACAAGAACATCAAAACCATACGTCAGCTGTATAGCAAAATAAAACAACCCCTAACTACTTTAGAGTCAAGAGATGTTGTTTATTGCATTCAATGTACTGAATGTCCATCCACGTACATTTGTGAAACTGGAAGAAATCTGTCTAGTCGTATCATTTCTCATAAGAGTGACTGTAGACTAAATAAACCCACTTGTGCTTTGGCAGAACATACTATCGATCTAGACCATAAGATAGATTTCAACAATGTAAAAATATTAGCCAGAGAGAAAAATAAATTTAAGAGAACATTCTTAGAAATGGTACATATCAGCAAGAGTGATAACAACAATCTGAATAAAAGATCTGAGATCCAGAATCTTAGCAAAATTTACAATTTTATTTTGACTTTTGACTAGGGTCTTCTGCATCTCAGAGTGTTTCCTGTCTTGTTTCTTAAATTCCTTAATTAATTGCTATAATTATCATGATTAACTTCAGTTATTATTCAGATGGTTCATTTTGTTTTTGGTTGTTTGTTTTCTCTAAACCTACTTACTAAATACTATTTTCTTTTTTATTATTTGACATAATAAACTTTTTTAAATTTCCCTCTCAATTTAAAGTTGGTAATATGGTTGGTAGTACTTAAAATCGCAAACGGTGTTTTGTTAGACATCAGTTTGAAAGTTTGTTTTTTGTAGTTACATCGAACTATTTAAACAACAATAGTTCCTCCTACTGCCTCTTCCTGTTCGTGAGATGTGACTGAATTCAAACCTGCGAAGACCTTTTTTTGTCAAACATGTCGTCTTATTTTTTATATTTTAAACTGTGTAACATATTCATTAATTTTTATGAATATATTATTTTAAAATTTTTAACAGTTTTAATGCCTCCAGTAATTCAGATCACATTATGTTATTTACCGTTGTGTTTTATATGCTATGAATCTTGCTTTCTGGTAAGTTTTTATAACTTTTATATTGCATCAGCCAAAGTTTATAACACAGTAATTTTCATTGTAGACCTTGATAAAGGTGGCAAACAACCACCGAAAGCTCGGATTCAGAATAAATAGTACGCCTTAGCAAAGCTCTATTTTTTATTGACTACCACACCCAAAAGAAAAAAGTATTTACATATATATATATATATATATATATATATATATATATATATATATATATACGGTATATATATTTAGGAATGACAATTAGGAGTAAGTCAACAATAAACGTTTAGTAATTATATATGGCGGCATCCGAAGCTCACAAAGTGATGGACACATACGCTTTAGTTGTTTTGATATAGGATTTTAGAATTTAGGCATACAAGTTAGGTAATACTTTTCTGACATCTCTGCCGCAGAGACGCGGAGGTTGGTATCTCATAGAGGGCTCTAAGTAAAACGCTATTTTATTCTATGTAAAGTTAACATTTGTGTAAAGTGTGCAACTAAAATGGGAACAGCACTCAATAAGTAATCTACATTGCTGAAATTTTATTTGTTTATATCACATGTTTCACGAATCACAAAAAGTTATTAAATATCATATGCTTGAGACCAAAATATTCAAAAGAAAGTATTGCAACATCGAACAAACATCATACTTTGGGGCAACAGTTTGACAGAACATGAAGTTCATCGTGATGGATTCCATTGTCTGGCTTTTTGCGATTCTTTTCTATATTCTTTTTCAATAGTAAAACTTCTCAATTTTACGTAACTGGAGCTTCGTCTCACGCCCTAATGTCTTCAGCGTTCTTGTCAGTGATTTTTTATTTTCTTTATCAGAGCAGCCAGTCATTTTATTTCAACTCCGTAATGATTGCCATGTTAGCTTTACAAAAGTGTCCTAAAAGCTACGTGTACAAATGCAAATTACTGTACATTTAATAAATAAGTCTTTAAGTAAATAAATTTTACTTATACCATGCACATATTAACGAGATTTCCTTATCAAGGGCTGTATAAAGCTAATTACCATTGCTCTTGTTCCATCAGTCAACTTATTATGTCTGTCCATCTTCTTTAGCATCACCATCTCCAAGCAAATTTTTCTCTATAGTTTCAAGGTGACGATCAGTGACGCTGTGTAAAAAAAAATGCTTCATATCAAACAACCTGAAAACGAGCCACTCACATTTACCCGAACTCAATAACCGTAGGAAGATTGATTAAAAGTTGTTTCGGCTTCAGGATTTTAGGTCTACAAATGGATACCTACATTCGTGACAAGATCTATTAAATGAGTAGCTCATTGTTCTTCTTCTTCATGTGCCTTGTCCGTTCCGAACGTTGGCAATCAACATGGCTATTCTGACTTTGTTTACGGCAGATATAAATAGTTCAGCAGATGACAATCCGAACCATTGCCGCAAGTTTTGGAGCCACGAGTGTCTTCTCCTCCCTGGACCCCTTCTGCTCTCTATCTTCCCTTGAACGATTAGCTGTAGTACTCTATATTTATTATGCCTCATAACGTGACCCAAGTATTCCAACTTTCTTTTCTTTATACTTATTCCTACCTCTCTCTCTTTACCTATCCGGCGTAGTACCTCTTCGTTGGTCACGTGCTCAGTACAGGATAAACGTAATATACGTCGTTAAAGCCCACATTTCGAAGGCCTCTACTTTTTTCATCAATGTTGCGGTCATTGTCCACGCCTCCATTCTATATAACAAAACCGGAATACACAACATTTCAGAAGTCGAATTATGAGAGGTAGGGTGAGGCTTTTAGAGGTGAAAATTTGCTCTATGCTAGTGAACGATGTTCTTGCCTTTTCTACTCTTATACGTATTTCCTTCGCTTGATCCCAATTTGAGTTAACTGTTGTTCCCAAGTAGATGTACGAATCCACGTGTTCAATTCTTTCATTGTCTAATATCAGTTGCTGTGGTGGTTTGCTTACTAACATCCATTTGGTTTTTTGTGATATTTAGTCCGTATTGTGCACTTGCTTTTTGTATCTTACTCATTAGGTAACTCAGTTCCTCCATGCTACTTGCTAGAATCACAGTGTTATCAGCATACCTTTGTTATGCATACCATGTTAACAATTATTTCTCCATTTATCTATATGCCTTCTGTGGTTTCCTCCAGCGCTGTCTTAAATACTTCTTCTGAGTAGCTCAATAGATGACGTAAATAGGGTTGTTCTCCTTTTCTCCGACCTCGTGAGTGATGGCACGTAATTTTTTCCGTATTGCCGATTTTTTCTGCTTTTGAACAACTCTACATTATTTTCCTTAGATGTATCACTGTCACTAAAATCAGTTGATGATCATGATGATGATGATGTTGATCAGTGAATTTAATCATAAAGAAATTAATTAAAACCGCGAACACACAGAACTTGGCATAGCAATAATAAAACTTATAGTTATCCGTAGGCGCTCGTGACAATCTACGATTAGTTTAAGCGTTGTCAGAACCTGATTATTATTAGCCATCAGTACGATTAACCAGATGGTTATTCTCCAATAACTTATACCCTTTCCATTTATCATCTTTTGTATGGTAATCTCTATTGTAAAAATGAAACCATGCTTGAATTCGTTACTCAAAAAGCTTAAATATGGCGCCAATATCTAAATTTCGACCAAAATTGACTCCCATCGTAGTTTAAAAATGGTCGTTTATAACATAACTAAATCTAAAACCTGCTAAATAGATAGATAAATTTCCACTATTCCACTGCGACCTCTTCAAATCTATTGTGGTTCTGTTTCGCCTGTCTTTTTCTGGTGAATTGCTCCACCATTTCAGATATTTATGAGCTACCCACTGTCTTGTAGCCGTTCTTGTTACTGCCTTTGCAACGCCTCAAAAGGGTTCCGGTCCAATGAATGGCATTGCCCTTATGACCCTCATGCCTTGGTACTCAGGCTACAGTAACCTTGCTACGGTATCCTAGTTTATTTAGAGCACACACATAATCCCATACTAGCTTAGAATTGGCCTCTACAGAATTGAGTGCCTTAAGCGCTGCCTGACTATCTGTGAAGATGGCAACTGAACGGAACGTTTTTTTCCTGCCTTTCTATTTCTTCCACGCAGTGATGAATTGCCGTTATTTTCGTCTGGAAAACTATCACATCCTTAGATAGACTTACTGGGAAAATTTTTGTCCCTACTATGCCGGCTCCCACACACTCCGATATTTTTGAGCCATCCATATACCAGGTAGCAGCAGCTTGTATGGGTACATCTTCAACCTCGTTTTTCCTGCTAGTTATCATAATTATGAACTTATTGTTGAAGCTCTATTTCGTACCGGTTGCATCAATAGGTTGCCCTATCATAATATCGGTTTTTATCTCTTCGATTAACTTTTTTGTTTTCAGCGCCATGTATCTGGCTTATATGTCGCTAACTATGGATTAATCTGTGCATCACTGATCTGACTTCGCCCTGTATAAAAATATGAAGTGGTGGTACATACAACAAGACTTCCAACGCTGCTGTAGGAGTTGTTTTTATGTCCCCAATAATACACAGGCTTGCTAGCCTTTGTGTATTACCTAGCATACCTATTACTCCTACTTGTTGCGTCTTTGTCCACCACGTCACAGAGTCATAGGTTATCATTGGTCTGATAACCCTTGTGTATAACCATAGAGTAATTTTGGAGTTAAGTCTCCAATTCTTACTGCACATTCTTCTACATTTGCCCGGAGACATAGCAGCTTTCTGTGTGGTTATAAGAATGTGAATATTCCATGTTAGCCTATGATCAAAATACACCCCAAGGTATTTTTGGTTTCTTTGGTACATGAAATCTCTGCTTCTCCTAGCACCGGTGGTTTTAGGCCTTATAGTGCTGTTTTTTGGTGAAGTTGACGATTTGTGTTTTCTGAGCATTCCTTGATGCATTCTCTCAGACACTACCTGGTCAAATCTGCCCCTGATAAAAGCCTTCTGTGGACAGATTTCTGAGGAGATCATCTACCAAGGTTGCCCAAAGTAAAGGGACAGAACTCCTTCTTGTGGACAGCCTCCACCTACTTTTGCTTGGATGGTCGCTTTACCCAAAGTGGATATTACTGTCCTATTCTCCAGGGATACCCTTATCCATCTGCATGTTAGTGCCTCATGTGTGCGCCTCGTCTACTCATAGCCCCTATCAAATAACATTGTTAAATGCCCCTTCTATATCCAAAAAAGTGGCCATTGCTATCTCTTTGTCTTCCATTGACTTTCATATAAGTCTATTTACTTTTATTTTATAAAACCTGCTTTGTATTTGTTATTACACTTTTCCATTACTTCCAAAATAGTTTTTGTATATTATTTTCGGGTATTTTCTATATATATATATATATATATATATATATATATATATATATATATATATATATATATATATATATATATATATCTGTATATAAATTATAATATGAACCTTTTTTAGCGACCACACTGACTCAGGCTTTTGTAGCAACGGCAGCTCCTCTGCCTCAACCACCGTCATTCAGATTTTGGAGACAAATTTCCATTTCAAATCCAAGCACTTTCTCCTGTCAGCATTGTTTGTATATTCATACAACGATAATAGTTTTACACTTCGCACAAAACCGAGAGAACGCCTATACAGGGTTGATTTTATGGACGCTTTATTTTTGCCGAATTTCTAAACCAATTCTCAGCGTTCATCCTAACGAATCTTTTATAAATAATGAAACGTGCTTACATTGGATGATCAAATTATTAGTGCCAGATGATAACATTGAAAGTTTTTACAATTGAGCCACAATATATGAAGAGAAAAAACATAACGAGGTACCGTGGTGTGGTGCAGTATAGCATGGGAATAGAAGACAATAAAGAAATGCGAAATGCATCTCTCAAGTGTGTAACAAATTTAAATTGTCTATCTAAACTGTCAGACACAGTTGAATTGGCATAAAGAATTTAAAGTATTAGATGTTTAAAGTGACAACAGCTGATTAATTTTTTAGTTAATGCCCATCTTATATGCCATAAAAGATAAAACATCATCTAGCGATTGAAATCTTCATTTTCTGTCACAATCTCTGACAAATTAATCATAAATAAAGTTAGACCGCACAAAGTGCTTAAAATTAATGGAATGTAAAAAGGAATGTAAAAAACATTGGTTGTACACAGAGTACAGAGTGATCAACTTTTGTGGCAAAGTACGTTAGATCTGTTCCATGGTTGTGTGGATGAGTGTGTGATAAACTTATTTTCCACGGAAACAAAATAAAAATATTAATAAAATCGAATAAAACCTGGAAAAAACTCTTAACCCTCCGTTAGTCGCTAGGAAAAAACTGAGCATCAAGAGTCGCTACGGTGTCTGAGACCGACAATTAAAAAATATTGTCTTTAATATAAAATTCATAACAAATATTTTATATTGTTTATAGAAATAACTAAAAAATATTTTTAAAAATATTTTATTGAAAAAAAAAACAGATACAAAATAAAAAACACTAGGATAACAATATATTGTGAATATTGTTCTGAAGCTATTTTCTTGTGGCATTTTAAAGTAATTACTGTTTAAATGATAATAAGCCACAATTAAAAGTTAAGGTAGGTTTATTGATGGTTTAATTTTCACATCGGATATGGTTCTCAGAATACAAACATTAGTTTGTGTTACGTACTATATAATTTTCTTGTATTGTTCTAACATTTTACGGTGGAATAGCCTTTTTTCATCTAGTAACGCTATATTTTTCACTAAACGCTAAGGTATTACTTCCACTTTCTTTTTTCTCATCTGTCACATCTTGTTCCGATTCATTTCCACCATCACCACCTCAATATGATCTATTTTGCTTTCACTTTCCTCATCGTCAAAATAATTTTCATCGTCGGTAGGAATCATGTCCATAATTCCAACAAGCGTTGGAATCAAAGTTCTTCGGCTTCAAAGGACATCTATAAATAAGAATTGACAAAAACTTACCGATAAAATGTAATAATAAGATGATAAATATTTACCTGTTCTGCAAGTTCTGCAACAAATAATAGCTACACCGTTAGTCGCTACGGATTCTGGCACCGAAAATAACTATAAAACTCACACGACTGTACCCAGGAATGTAAGAATGTACACTAACACGAGTTTAGTTGATAGGGAGAGGTACAGAAAGTGGCTATAGAAAAATAACAGTTATTTGTAAATACCGAATGAATAATGTTGTCGTCGGTGTGTGAGACCGATAGCGACTAACGGAGGGTTAATAATATCTATTTTAGTAAAACGTCATTAATTCTCGAAGGGAAGGTATTTTTCTACTTATGTATCGAGGACTGATGAAAATTGTGACTGATTGATTACTAAACTTTGGAGACAATTAAAAACAATCATAATGGAGTCAGCAGAGGAAACTGTCGGAAAAGCCAAAAGGCAAAGATATGCGGAATGGTATGATGATGAATGCAGAACGACAGTAGAGGAAAAAAGGCAAGCTAGGCTTAACCAACTTCAAAGAAACACAAGAAATAGCAGTGAGATTTATAACGAAAAAGAATACAAGCGACTAGAATATGCAGAAGAAAGAAAAGAGAGGCAATGAAAAAACGAGTACAAGAAATTGTAAAGCATAACAACAGACGCGAAAGCAGAAAATTCTATAAATGTATAAACGAAAGCACACAGTCATTTGGACTAAAACTAACGATATGCAAAGACAAGGACGGAGAACTACTAACAGAGAAGCAAAAAATTATAATGAGATGGAAACAATATTTCGAAGAAAATCTAAATGCACGAAAATGATCAGAACGAGACAATATATTATACGGCGGAGCTGCACATCGAAAATCCGAGTTATGAAGAAGTAGTTCAGATAATAAATAAACTAAAAAATAATAAAGCAGCAGAACGGACGGAATTTCGGCAGAATTATTAAAGCATGGAGGATCCGCATTCTGGGAAAGAATCCATTACCTAATAAAATTAATATAGACGAAGGAGCAAATTCCAGAGGAATGGACAGTTGGTCATACAGCCAATATATAAAAAAGGAGATAAGAGGGAATGCTAGAATTATAGCCCAATTACATTGCTAAATGTAATATACAAAATTCTTTTTGTTATAATCTACAATAGGTTATTAGAATACTCCGAAAATATAATTGGTGATTATCAAAATGGATTCAGACCAAATAGTGCCACTACAGATAACATATTCATACTAAGAACAATACAAGAAAAAGCTTATGAATACGACATAGACCTATAAAATATGTATATAGACTTTAAACAAGCTTTTGATAGTGTGAAGAGAGACAGAATGCTAAAAAACCTTCGTAATCCTGGTATACCTAAGGAATACATCAGCCTTATCAAAATGACGTTGCAGGGTTCAATAGCCGCAGTCAGAGTAGATGGAGAACTGACTCCCCTGTTTAACATCAACATGGGAGTAAGACAGGGAGATGCCCTATCATCAACCGTGCTATTCACCCTAGTTCTTGAGACAGTCATCAGAAAAACCAATATAACCGGCCATATAAACACCAAATCAGTACAAATTACTGCATATGCAGACGATGTAGCCATCATTAGTAGGAATAAGCCACGACTAATGGAAGTGTTCAAACAAATTGATCCTGAAGCAAGAAAAAGAGGTCTCAAAATAAACGAAGCAAAAACGAAGTATATGACAGTCAAAAGAATAACTGACAATGAAAATAATATCATAATAGACAACTATACTATCGAACGAGTGGATGCCTTTACATATCTCGGCACAGAAATCAATTAGAAGAACTCAGTAAGTAGCAAAATTAATGCATGTATTTCCAGCGGGAATCGTACATACTATGCTAATAAAAGATTGATGACATCGAAATTATTAGACAAAAGAACCAAAATGACTATCTACAGACACTGATTAGACCCGTAGTAACCTATAAATATGAAACTTGGGTAATGCCGAAAAAGATAAAGCCTAACTCAGGATATTCGAGAGAAAAATACTGAGGAAAGTATATGACCCGGTACAAGAGGAAGATGGCACATGAAGAATCAAGAGAAACGACGAGGTTATTGAGTTAAATGAAGGTTATGACATTGTAAGATTTGTGAAAAGTCAAATACTGTCATGGCTGGGACATGTGCAGAGACAAAACGATGCAAAAACAAAAAAGAAAATGTTACAATGGAAGCACATAGGAAGGCGAAAAGAAGGAAGGCCCAGAACGAGATGGTTGAATAACGTGAAAGACGACCTGAAAACAATGAACATAAGACAATGGAGAAGAAGGGCACAAGAGAGATCTGAATGAAAGGACATAGCCAGACAGGCAAAGACCCATCCATGGTTATGATGCCAAAAGAAGAAGATTACTAAACTAAACACACATTCTTTGTTTTTAAAGCCAGATGATTAACTCAAATATTATCGGCCTGGTCTCTTGTGATGTCAAATAAATATTTTTTTGTATAAGTATTAACAACTGCAAAAATGTAAATTGTAATAATGAGATCTTTTATTTAATTTTTAAATAGAAAAGTTATAATTATTCGTAATTAGCTTGTCGCTAAGACACTCTCCGTCAATAAATATAAATAATTATATACATAGGTACAATGCAAATTAAATAGGTATATCAGAAAAAGACAATGTTTGTACAAGAAAAAAATTACACTAAAAAATATGTTAAGTACACTGAAAAAAATATTTTAACTGAATAAATCATTTAACTGACACTTGCTTGATAACCTCCCGTCAATCTCGTTTGTCTCTTGGGTCTGCTGTTCTTAAAATTATTGTAGGTGTTTGTTTCTCTGGACACTGTTATTTTCTCTGGTTCTTGATTTACGTAAATCTCATACGCAGGTTTCAATCTATCAATGAAAATTGTTGCTTCTTTTCCATTTACACGGACGACAAGTTTTGTCTTCTCGTTTAACTACTGGAAAAGGTCCGTGATATGGGTTATCTAAACCATTTTTGATTGTGTCACGGCGTGATGGTTTTCATCTCTTTAAAAATAAAAGTGCTTTTAGACCCATGTTACGACGGTTGCTTAGGACGGAGATTTTCAAAATGGTTTCGACGTGTCTTTAAATAAATGTGAGCACTGTCTTCGATGTGCCTTTGTGAAGAAAATAATAATTTACTGGGCAAACACAATGATTCTCCATAAACCAGTTTGGCGGCTGAAGTACCTTAATCTTTTCTCCACGTTGCTCGTATGCCCAGTAACACTAAAGATAGGCTTTCGGTCTATCGAATATTTTCATAACATTAAATTGTCGCTTTTAATTGTCGATGAATCTTCCCACCATGCAATTTGCTTAAGGATGATAGGCGGTTGTTCCTAAATGGATAGATCCAGTTAATTTGCAGATTGATTTAAAGAAATGTGATTCGAATTGTCGACCTTGATCCGTTGTGATACACTTGAGAGTGTCAAAACGAGCTATCCAACCATACAAAACAGTTCTGGCTACTGTATCTGCTTCTTGATTGAGCATTGAGAAAGCTTCCGGCCAACGCGTGAAACGGTCGACACATGTTAAACAGTATCTATTTATTTCAGAAATTGGCATCACTATAACATCTATGTGAACATTTTCGAATAGGCTGGAAGGTGGTAAGAAACTTGCAGTCAATGAAAGAATGTGGCGTGATATTTTTGGGTTTTGACACTGTAGACACGCTCGAGTCTATTTTCTTATATCTGATTGGATTGAAGGCTATCTTTTAAATATTCTAGTAAGTTTTAATATCGCTTTTCTCATTACAAACATTTCTATAGACGGAACTAGAAACATTTTGAAAACTAAATACAGTATCCAGTAAGACCACTTATTCAAGTTCCAAAATCAATTCTACAAACAAATACATGATACCCCAATGGGCTCCCAATTAACTCCAGTAATTGCCAATATCTTTATGGAAGACTTCGAGATCATTCGCTAAGATATTTTGACTATCATTTGTCATTAGGCCTTATGGCACAGATGCTTTAGCGTCTTTTTAAACCCATATAAATGGTATACATCTTAGTATCCAGTTCACTATGGACGTGGCAACTGATTCATCCTTAAAGTTTCTCGACGTTTTTTATAAAAAAAACCAATTGCAAGGTTTAAGGTTTTCATTACTCTGTTTATCGAAAACCACCATATCAATCGTTACTTGCATGACAACTTTCATCATAAACCTTCACAAATTAATTCAGTCATTGATACCCTTCAATGCACATCAATACGCCTTTGCGATGATGCAAGTAGACCCGCTGAGCTCTATAGTTTAAAACAAACCCTCATCTAAAACGGTTACTGCGAAAATCACATCAATAGAACACAAACATCAATCTCTTACTCAATCAACCCAAAGACCCAGACCTCATCATACAAAAGTCAAGAGGAATAAAGACAATATTTACTTCCTAAGATAAACTTTCATCTCTTGTCCGATCAATCAAAGACAACATTCCAAATAAACAACACGTAGTGTATGAAATTTCTTGTACATACGACCTCCGATCATATATAGGCCAAACAAATCGTAGAATTTTAAATAGAATTTATAAATATTCCATTTCTCTTCGCTATTTCGATTCAATTTCAGCTCTAGGTCAACACCATTTTCATACAGGTCACAAAATTGATTTTAAAAACTTAAAATCCACAGTCATACAAGAGCTTGCTCCTGTAGTGATCCTTTCCCAAGTTAACATGCTCCTTTTCTAACTTGGCTGCACCGTACTGAAGACGACCAATAGTCAGAAATATACATATACGGTTGCTTTCCATCGATATAGTTTTCCTGTTTTGCGAGACACGCCATTACATTTTAATTTTATTTTTTTACCGTTAACCCGTAACTGATGATGCGGTGTCATACGAGCCCCAACAGATTTTTAAAGTGACATAGGTCCTAGCTTATTTAGCGCGACTACTTGACCGCCTTAGTACCTTTCCGTCAGTATGTTGTATGATATCAAGCAGGATAATCGTGAGCAAATAGGTAAATGTTAATAAATTTTACGGAAATAACTGCGCCGTGGGAACACTGTAACCTCTCCTAACTAGTTACGTTTTTTTTTAATAATTAATTTTTTTTTAGTTGAAAATGGACCTTTCACGATATAATAAAATGGGTTCCGATGATTCTAGGTTTGAACAAGGGGCTCAAAGTATTGTAGACGCCGATGAGAGTGATTTCAGCGGTAACGATGACTCAGACAGTGATCTCGACTATGTCAGCGAACACGAAACTGATTCTGAAATTGCTATTCGATGTCATTACTTCAAAAACTATCGTACAACACACCTACGTGTTTGCACACCTATTTCAACTCCAAAATACAACTGCTTTCGATTCCAAACCGAGCAACAACGTACTAGTACCTCTTCGTATATAAGCGAAAAACCGTGCACATTATTAGCACTCATTTCTAAACTTCGTCGCACCTTGCTTCGTTTCTCTCTGATTCTCCGCGCTTAAGTGAGCGACAAGCTTTAGGCCGGTCGTCCTTTGGATGCGTTTTCGTCCGAATTGCGTTCGTCAGAAATCGGACGAAGAAGTGCGAAGCATCCCGTTTCATTGAAACCTATTGATGCTCGTACACTGCGTCCGAACTGCTTCGTACGAATTCGGACGAAAACATGCGAAGTGCGATCTATCCGAAACAAATGGGATTTTTCGCAGTTGTTATGACGAATTGATAGTCGATTTGTATTTGTAACAGAACGAGATGGATGTTGAAAAATTAATTACTTTAATTTATGAAAAAAAGCCTCTATGGGATATGACCGATAAATCATATCACATGAGAGATATACAAAGAAAATTGTGGCAAGAAGTGGCAGTTGAAATGAATACTAAGGGTAAGTTAAATCAAATTTAGGTGTCAGGTACCTATGATATATGTATTTGCAAACAAACAAAATATTTGTCTTTGTTGTTTATAATGTAGAAAAGGCATATATGGGTAAGGCTCATTGAAATCCAAAATGTATTTGAATATTTTATTGATTTTAAATTATGCATTATACAATTCTTGAGATGAAAAATAAGTTTTAAATTTATCCCTGATGTCATAAGCTGAACTGGTGCCTCTGTTTTCACCCAAGGTTCCAAATCTTCCCGTTCTTGAATGTGTTTGATGAGGGATTTGCTCGAATGTACATGCTACTTGTTGCTCTCCTTCTTTATCAATTATAATGTTATGCAAGAGGCATATGCATTTAATAAGTTTATCGGCAGATTCGGATTTACTTCAATTGATTTTTGTAATAATCTCCATTTGCTACTCATAATTCCGAATGCACATTCAACAACTTGTCTTGCTCGAGACAAACGCTCATTAAAAATTATTTCTGAAGGTCCTAATTTTGATACTGGAAAAGGTCTCATTAAATAAGTTTTTAGTGGATAAGCTTCATCTCCCAAAAGAACATGAGGTACTTTAATATTTGTTCCCGGCAGTGCACAATGTCTTGTAACACCTAATCCTCCGTTTTCAAGCTTTTGGCAAAGATTTGAATGCGAAAAAATACCACCATCACTTTCTTTACCGTACGCTCCCACATCAATTGCTATAAATTTGTAGTTTGGTCCAGCCACAGCTTGTAAAACAATTGAGAAGTATTGCTTGTAGTTTCGATACATACTTCCAGAGTGCTTTGGATTCTGTATGCGTATGTGTTTCCCATCTATGCATCCAACACAGTTTGGAAATTTCCACTTATTCCAAAATCCTTCAGATATAGATTCCATGTCTTCATTTTTCGGAAATGGCATATGTACAGTACCCAACTTGTCCCAAATAGCATCACACGTTTCGTGAACAATTCTACCCACCGTGACATCTGATATTCGAAACGAATACCCCAATGTCTTAAACGAGGAGCCCGTTGCCAAATACCTGAAATGAAAAAAAAACGTGATTAATTTGTAACGATTTTTTTTGTTTCAGTTGATGAACTAAAAAATAAATGGAGGGGGCTGCGAGACACATTCCGGAAGGAATTCAACAAGTCGAAAAAACAGAAATCTGGAGATGGTGCAGAATCGGTAGTTACCTCCAAATGGCCATATTATAAAATACTGTTGTTTTTATCTAAAACTGTTGAACGACGTAAACTGCATGGAAATATATCTCCGCAAAAGGAAGACAATAACAACTCTTATTCCGAAACAGAATCGACATTGGAGCCTGATGCAGACAATGCATACTCTCAATCAACCATTCAAGAGTCATCACAGCAAATTGTAAATACAGATATACAGCAGCCATCCACATCTGATAATGAGGTTAAAAGTACATTCAGTACACCTAGTAGTACAACTATGCAAACTAAGAAAAACACAAACAGTCGTCTAAAATATGCTTGGAATTCCGAGGCAAATTCAATGGACGACAAGTTCCTCGAAATAGAAAGAGCCAAATTGGAAATATTGTGCCAACATAAAAATAGAGAAGATAGTGACAGTGAACGCCAATTCCTACTCAGTCTCCTGCCCTTTTTAAAGGCTGTACCTCAAAATCGACAAATGCTAATAAGAAGTAAGTTGCAGCAAGTATTTCTTGATGAGGAGCAATTATCTACAAGACACGCGCCCGGAGCATCATATCGTTCCAATGAAACAATTACATCAACACCGTTGCCTTCTCCAATGTCTTACACAGACACCGATTCCTCCAGAGCGTCATTCTATTGTAATGACTTAATATCAACACCACATCATTCTTCATCTTTGCAAAATACAGAATCTTCCTTGGTCTCACAATATTCAAGTGAAAGAAGAGAAGATGTTTCCTCTCAACAGCCGTTATCCATTCAGAACTATATTATTCACTTCAGCGCATAAAACAATGTATTTCTTTTCTTTGTATTTTTTAATAATAAAATTGGAAATGTTGCAACTACTGTATTTATTATAACTTACCTTAGAGTCACACTCAATCGTTCTTCTGGTGAAACGGTCTCACGGAAATTCGACATTTTTTTAATTGGTTCTCTTATGGCATCTAAAATATAGTTAAATGTATCCTGATTCATGCGATAGTAATCAAAAAACTTTTTCTCGTCCTTTTTCAAATCATCATATAAATGATGAAATTCTCCGAATTCTGTTCGTTTTGCTAATATGTCATTAACCCAACATTTTTTTCTTTTTAATTTTAATCGCCGTCTAACAAGGTAACTATTTTCCAAAAGAATATGATCCATATTAAGTATTAATAATTATTATAGTATGCTTATTTGATAAATTACTACATATGACTGACTTCGTACAATGCGAAAACTTGTCTATAGTGGACGATACCACATATGCGAAATCTGACGAAATTATTCCTCCGATTTCTGACGAAAATATTTCGGACGAAAACGCATCCAAAGGACGACCGGCCTTAACCTGCCAATAGTACCAAAGAAAAAAGTTAATTTTTTACAAAAGATATAAAAGCCTTTTGATTTCTTAAATGGATGTTTTTTAACTTGCTGCTGTATACTTTCCAATTTTTTTTATTGTTTTTAACACAAAGAGATAATAATGTGTACTTAATTGATCTAATCGTAGCAAACAAAGGTACCTACCAAATATTTAAACAGTTGTTTTTGATGTAAGTTCTATACTAACATAGCATAAAATATTGATTACAGAAAAAAAGGTCGTTAATAATAACTACCAGCTGTGCTTACTTGGCTCTCTAGAAGCCTTATAAATTTTGTAATAATATATCGATATCAAGAACAAAGTTCGAACATATATTTTTTGTGCTCCGTATTTTAGGAAAACTGTTGATATATTTTCTTTCCGTTTACGAGCAAAAAACTTATTTTTTTATAAGGTCGTTTGTAGTCCTTTTATAAGACAAGAATTTTGTTTTCAAAGGAGTTGGTATTATTCAAATATTTTGAATGATTAATAATTTATGTCCAACATACAACAAATATTTCATGATTTTTAATTATACTTAAACTCTGGTGAATAAAGGGTGTCGTGAGAAATACGACATTGCTTCAAAATAAAAGTTTTCACCATATTTTTTTTTAATTGTGGTATTGTCGTCGCAGCAAGAGTGTATGTAAGTGTAATTACATACACACCGTTTTTGGACGGCCAGCATAAAATCGTCCGATATTTTACTGGTAGCAGATGCTTGCAAACGCACCGGATTTTTACCGGTCAAACAATTAGTTGCTTTGTTGTCGTAACACGAGGTTGTTGAATAATAATGAATCCTAAACGAGTTGTTGTTATTACATATTTGTATCGCCGTATTAAGCGTCGTAGAATTAAACGCAAGTGGTGGATTCATCCTATTAATCAAAACAGGGAAAACACGGGAACATTCTACACTCTTTTCAAAGAAATAACGCGTGATGGTAGTAAGTTTTTCAGCTTCTTTAGGTCTTCACTAACCTCCACTAACGAAATATGGACATCATTATCAAGAAAATTATCCATTGCAATCCTAATTATATACCAAGCACTTCTTCTTAACGTGCCCTATCAAGTCCCCTTGACGTTGGCAATTAACATGGCGAAACTGTCTCTGTCTCAAGCTATTCTAAAGAGTTGCTCAGCTTTCCTTATTCCTGTCCACTCCTTGATATTCTTCAACCAAGAGGCCTGCTTTCTACCAATTCTTCTGCGTCCTTCGATTTTACTCATCATAATAAGTTGAAGAATATTATATCGGTCTCCCCTTACTTCGTGTCCAAAATAGGCGATCTTTCTACATTTGATGTTATCAAGCAGTTCGCGAGCAGCATTTGCTCTCTCAAGGACTGCCACATTTGTTAGCATATCCATCCATTAAATTTTTAGTATACGTCTGTGCAGCCACATTTCAAAGGCCTCCAAACGATTAATGGTGGATATTTTGAATGTCCATGCTTCGACACCGTATAAGAGGACTGACCAAATGTAGAATTTAACCATGCGCTTTTGAAAATGAAGTTGCAAGTTATCATTATAGAAGAATGACCTCATTTTTAAAAATATCGTGCGGGCTATCTCGATTCTACATTTTATCTCTTGATCTGGATCTAGTTGTTCAGTGATATGGCAACCAAGATAATTAAAACTGGACACTCTTTGAATTATATAATCATCAACATATAATCGTGCATCTTGATGTGCTAAACGGCTAAACATCATGTGTTTTGTTTTTAAACAGTTTATGTTTAGGCCAAACTCTCTTCTCACTGTATCAATGGCATTTAAATGCATTATAGACTATTCATGTCATCACTTAAAATAACTTTATCGTCTGCATATCTGATTGTATTTATCAGAATTCCATTATTTTTTACGCCCCATTGCAAATTATGCAGCGCTGCTTTAAATATTCTTTCTATGGAAGCTGTTCTTGTTGGACGCCAGTATAACTTTTCTATGAATCGTATGTCTTGACTATCAACTCCTTTATCTTTTAATATTGTAATTAATTTGTGATGCTGTACTCGATCAAAGGCCTTTTCATAGTCAATAAATACAGCAAATACGTTTTTCCTTTGATCTCGACATTTCTGAAGTAATACATTTAGTGCAAAGAGGGCGTCCCGAGTTCCCAGTCCATTTCTGAAGCCAAATTGTGTTTCATCCTGGTCTTCTTCATATTTATCTCTGATTCTACTGTTAATGATGCGTGGAAATATTTTCAAAGCGTGGCTCATAAGGCTTATCATTCTGTAATCGCTACAGTTTTTCGGACGTTGTTTTTTTGGTGTGTTATGAATTCGGACTTTAACCAATCTTCATGGATATCACCAGTCGAATAAACATCATTGAAAAGCTTGACCAGTATTCCAATGTTCTCCTCATTTATAAGCTTTAACATCTCTGTCGGTATGTTATCAGGGCCAACGGCTTTCTTGTTCTTTGCTAACTTTATAGCATGCAGTATTTCTGTTCCTTCACCTTGAACTAAAGTCTCTAGTTCTTCGGGTCTATCATCATTATACAGTTCACTTATATAATTACACTAAGTTGTTCGAATTTCATGTTCGTATATTATCATTTTTCCCGACGAATCGGTTATAGTATGCGGAGTTTTCTTATGATAAAGACCAGCTACTTCTTTAACCTTTTTAAACATATTAAACGTATCATGTTTTTCATTCAACTTTTCTACATCCTTGCATTTATCCTCCATCCATTTTTCTTTAGCCACCTTTATTTTTTGTTTAATTAGTTTCTGTTTTTTCTTATATTATGTCTTGTTACCTTTCAGTTTTCTTCTCTGTTCCATTAATTCCAGGATTTAGACCTAGACCAAGCACTACCAAAACTAAAATTTCACCGATCAGTCGAATTGGCCGATAAAAAATCGATGTGTGTGCAATACTGTAATTAGTCACGTACGCCAACACGTCCCGGTGGTGCCGGCGATACAGTGGTAGTGAACGTCCGCTCACCGGCATTTTACCGACACCGATCAGCTGTCGGCCTATGTGCAATGTTACGTTCTCACATATGGTTCACTATTGGAAATTCGACGGCCGGTAAAAAATCGACCGTTCAAAATCGGTGTGTGTGCAATTAGCGTAAGGCAATTATACACTGTGCTGTACGCTCTGCTTAGATGCTTCAAGTATAAAGTATGAAATATCCCTAAGCATTTATCCATATTAACTTAGGATATAATGTTTCTATTATTAAGTCTTGAAAAAGACTTAATATAGGTAAAGCAGGTAGGTAAACATCGTAGAAAATAAAATAAAACACAGATGTACGAAGAAAGACAACCTACAGAGTCTTAAGGTTTGCGGTAGCAAAAGTGGAGCAGAGCCCCGACCGGTGCCCTCCTAGAGCATACGTGCTCTAGGTAGGGCTGTGGTCTATCGACTGATGCCAAGATCCGAAGAATGCCATATTTAAAGGTATTTTAATATTTATATGACACTTTCGGATCTCTTGGCCAATAATCAAATGAATAAATGTGTAAAAGGCGGGGAGATGCGCATCAGGGTGTGTATTAGTTCGCCACTAAAGGCACCAGGAGGACATCCTCTTCTTTGGAGACTCTGTAGGTGGGTAAATTTTATTGAAAAAACTGAAAATGTTTACATGTAACACAATAAATAATTTTCAAAAATAGAAGGTACAATTAACAGCAATTTCAAACAAATGACAAGCTACAATTAAACATATGAACAGGTTTACATAGATAGAATACACTTCATTGACAATTTTCAAAGATAAAACGTTACAATTATTACTCAATTTTCAAAGATCAAAGTCATAGTTGAAACGACGGTGTAGATAGTAAAGATAAATTATTCGCACAATATGATATGGCACGTTGTAGTAGAAGATGGCCTATGGTTGTTTTGTGCAGCCATTTAAAATATTACAGCAATAAATTCTTTCGTTATTTACAATTGTAACATTCCAAATTCCACAAAGACCAGACCAGAAATTTTCATAGATTTCCAGCAAGTATATGATTCCATAAAAAGAAGCAAATTGTAGATAGCAATGTTAGAAATGGGAATACCAAGAAAATTAGTTGATTATCCGCAAATGTGCGTGACTGACTCATATGCGCAAGTAAAGATAGGAAGCAGAACATCGATGCCATTTGGTATAAATTCAGGACTTAGGCATTGGGACCTTTTGTCACCGTTGCTGTTAAATTTTGCTTTAGAATATGCAATAAGTAAAATATCGTCTGATCTGACAGAAGGATTTGCTGATCAAGGATCAAAACTGCTGCTGGCCTTTGCTGATGATATAGATGCAGTCACACATTCTACATGAGACGCGAGAGAGGTGTTTTCACAGCTCGAGGAAGAAACAGGTAGCTTGGGTCTCTGAATAAATGAAGAAAAGTCGAAATACACGGTAGTAACCAAAAATCCAAAACCAAGAGTTAGGCAGTACATCAGTATTAATAATCACAACTTCGAAGTAATAAAGAAGTTTAAATAGCTGGAGGCGATAATGACAGCTGACAACTACATAGAAAAACAGGTCTCAGCAAGGATAGCTGCGGGAAATAGAGCATTATAGAAATATAAATCGACTAAAGGAAATCTATTATTTGGATGGTTACCTATATTGGTGGAAATTTTCGCTGGACGGTACACAAATCAAGTCAATATTGTCATCGCATTTACTAATTACTCAGTATACTGTGTATGCCTGAGACAATTAAACGCCTGGGCCTACTGGAGCCTGCGTGGCTCCTGGGCTACATGAACGCTAACCTCGTGCGACAGAGCTTTCCAGCAGACTGGAAAACATCGAAACTAATTCTCCTGCCTAAATGAGAGGACAAATATCGACCTATCTACCTCTTATATTGTATTTGTAAACTTTTTGAGAGAATGCCGAACGGGAGAATCGATGAAGTAATTGAGAGGTCTGAAGGCATATCCCCTAGACAATATGGTTTCCGTAAGAATATAAGCACCACTAATGCATTGCTGGGAGTTTACCGAGCGTTAAATATAGAGGCCCGCGATCAAAAATGGGCTGCATTGCTCTTACTAGACGTTAAGAACATCTTCAATTTACTGCAATGTATAACAGTGATGAGAGCGGTTGAGGATAGAAACTTTCCTGGCTACTTGAGTAACCTGCTCTCGGACGATCTATTTGAGATAACAATCCTGGTTGGAATGGATGTGATTGTGGATGTTACGGCTGGGGTGCCACAGGGGTCCGTCCTTGGACCAAAGTTATGGAACCTGGCATATGATGGGTTTTGCGCCTTGAATACGGAGAGCGGGTCACCCCCTTCGCATTAACAGATGACCTTGCATTGCTGGTAGTAGCACGGGACCACGGAAACGCGAAAATGGTATATTTGAGTGGAGTGGTGCGGAGATCACTCCATAATAGTGCGTTAAGTATTTAGGAGTAACTCTTCACACCAATGGAAGTTAGGGCGAACATTTGCGGGTGGTGACGCGCACGGCCACGCAGAGAACGGCTGCACTGGTAGGGATAGTGCCAAAAATAGGCGGGCCCAAACCTGAAAGGTATTATTGTGAATGGAGTAACCGTCAACAATATTAGATATGCCTACGATACCTTAGTCCTTGCCAATTGCGGAGAAGACCTTCAAAATCTAATGAATAAAATAAAACAGACTTGTGATCGGTATGGATTAAAACTCAACATTAAGAAAACTAAATATATGATAGTTAGCAAACAAAATTATATACATGATGACGGTATAAAAGTCGGAGATGCCACACTGGACAGAGTAGAGAAACTCGTGTATCTCGGCAGTAATATCAATGAGAGCTGGGATCTAACCGCAGAAATTAAAAGCCGAATAGAACAAGCCCGAGCTGCCTTTGTAAAAATGGGAAACGTACTTTGCAGTCATGATCTTAGCATTGACCTTAGAGTTCGTATGATATCTTGCTACATCGTTCCTGTCCTGCTGTATGGAGTAGAAGCGTGGACCCTAACTGAGACTATGCTTAAACGCTTGACAGCCTTTGAGATGTGGGTGTACAGACGACTACTGAAAATAAGCTGGGTCGACAGAGTTAGAAATGAGGAGGTCCTTAGACGGCTGAACCAAACAACACAACTGGTCAATATAATAAAGAAACGCAAGCTGGAATACTTAGGTCATATTATGAGACACCCTGAAAAATATGATCTTTTACATCTGATCATTCAGGGAAAGATCCAAGGTAATCGTGGTCCTGGTAGAAGAAGAACATCATGGCTGAAAAATCTAAGGCAATGGTATGGAAAATCAACTACATCGTTATTTAGAGCTGCTGTCAATAAAGTCACGATAGCGAATATGGTAGCCAACATAATATCCAACGATCGATAACGGTCATGGAACTAGAAGAAGAGGAAGAAACCTGAAAGAAGAAGGGCTCTGCACGGGGTAGTGCAATCTATTGTTCTTTATGCGGCCCCAGTTTGGAGCAGAGAGATGGATATATAATCCTACCGGAGACTTTTAACAAGAACCAGCAGAACAAGTTTTTTCTGCAGCAGCATTGTGGGTTACCTCCGGCTGCATGCCCTCTCACATCTTGGCATGCGAGAGGACCCGTTTATTTCATCGTGCTCGTAATACTGGTGTGACTGAGAGTGCAAAACGTGAAGAGAGAGCCACATCTATACAGATGTGGCCAGCCGAATGGGAGGCAACTGTGGATGTGGCACAGTGGACCAAGTCAATTATACCGAACGTAAAGACGTGGTTCGAATGTGGATACCGGCGTTTAGATTATTTCCTGTAGCAGGTTCTCACGGGCCATGGGTGTTTTCGCTTATACCTCTTCAGGTTCAAGAAAGCGGCTACAAATAGATGCCCTTACTGCGGTTTGGTCGACACTGTGTCACATAGACTGTTGAAATGTGTAACATAAAGTAAAGATAGATTAGAATTGGAGAGAAGAAATGGTGTTCGTTTTGATTCCGTGAGTGATATGATTGCTAGGATGTGTGAGGATGAAGATACGTGGGCGTGAACCCATGCATTCGTTAGACAGACGCTTCAGTCCTAAGAGACTAAAGAAAGACTGCTGTGGTCACAAAAAAAGGTTTCTGTGTTAAGTCCAGCGGTGAAGTGATATTTAACGAGAAGAGAGGTGGATGTTGTATTGACGATTTGCCCCCACCAGGGGTTTTAGAGGGTAGGCTTTCGCCCCGGTCGAGATTGCGGTTGAACGTGTCACATATGGTAGGCTTGATAGACATCTTAGCATCGGTGGGGGAATTCCACATATTATCAGACATAAAATCTGGTATCTTACAAAGATTTCCCACCCACCTCAAAAAATATGAAAAAAAAAGTATACTGTTTATGAGGGCAATTCTTAATTTTAATTTTGAAACTTTCAAATCAAAGAACTTTTTAAGATCATCATCATCATCATCATTTTGGCTTTACAACCCTGTGTGGTTCCTAGCCTCCCCAAGAATTCTCTTCCAGTCGTCCCTATCCATCGTCTTTCTCCGTCAAGCACGTACTGCCACATTTCTTATATCTTTTTAAGATCTGCAGCTTTTATTTGGACCATTTTTTACTAAAATGTACAAGAAACGGTTTAGAGGAAACAATTGATTTTTTCACTTTTTATAATTAAAAAAAACAAAGCAAAATAAGCTGTACGTCTTCAAACTGACTTAGTATATTAATTTAGTACAACTTTTCTTTAGCAAAGACAGCGATGTGCTTTAAATTTTATGATCCATATGGTATGGAGAGAGAGCAAGAGAGCAAGCAGGTTTTAGAGCAGGATATGGCACGAATGATCATTTACAAGTAATTAATAACTTAATAGAAAAGAGTATTGAATATAACAAGCCATGTTATATTCAACAGTCCATGTTATAGTCATGATATTTGTTGACTACGAAAAAGCTTTCGACACAATAAGTCATCAAAAGATGTTAAAAGCCTTAACAGGGCGCCGTATAGATCATCGCTATATAAACATGATAAAATACATCTATCAAAATGGGACAGCAAGCGTGAAACTGGCAGATAAAAAGACCAACGTATTTAAAATAAAACGGGGAGTGCGACAGGGAGACACAATATCGCCAAAATTGTTTACAACATTATTAGAGCATATATGTTTTAGAACGCAAACTGAGTGAAAAAGGAATTAATGTCAATGGAGAAATGCTTAGTCATTTGAGGTTTGCTGACGATATTGTCCTTTTTGCTGACAGAATCGATGATGCAGTATCGCAACTGGAGAAACTATACCTAGCCTCCCTACAAGTTGGATTAAAAATCAACCACACAAAAACACAAATCATGACAAAGCTTGTGTTAAGCGAAAAGATTTCAGTAAATGACATGCATATTGAAGAAACCACCTCTTATAAGTACTTAGGACATGAGATACGCATAGGAAGAGATAATCAAACGTGCGAACTAAGCCGCCGCATTGGACTCACTTGGGTGGCATTCAGCAAGCTGAGCTATGTTCTTAAATCAGAACTGCCTATGTGTCTTAAAAGAAAAGTCTTTAGTCAGTGCGTGTTGCCAGTACTTACATATAGTGTAGAGACATTAACACTAACCAAGAAAGTAAGAAATAAAATTTGTGCCCAAAGAGCCATGGAACGTTCGATGTTAGGCATTTCTCGTAGGGATCGGATCACGAACAAGGAAATAAGACGGAGAACAGGAGTGACAGATACCATAGAAAGAATTATGACCCTTAAGTGGAACTGGGCGGGCACATAGCTAGAATGTCGGATAAAAGATGAACACAGCGAATAATACAGCGGAGACCGAGACAAGAAGCACATCGAAGTAGAGGTCGTCCACCAACAAGATGGTCTGATGACATAAAACGGATCGAAAAAATTTGATGCAAACAGCATATATATATATATATATATTTATAGTCCCAACGCCAAGGAAGACCCCCAAACCCAAAAAAAAAAAAAATAAATAATAATAAAAAAAAAAATAATAATAAAAAAAAAAATAAATAAAAAAAAAAAAAAAAAATCGGTTGTTTTTCTTTTAAATTCAGAACTTCAAAAATCAATTTCAATTCATTAAACGTTTTAACGTAAAATTCATCCTATTTTTCTATATAGAAGGCCCGTCAGGCCTTCTATATACCGCTGATGCGGATTAGGCCCTTAAGGCGGATCAAATGAATGCTGATCCTTTTCGCGACACCCGAGCACTGAGGTCATGTGCGGCAAGCATGGGCTCGGTGGCCGGACACACTTCGGGCGCCCAGCCGGCGAGGAGAACAAAATTTACTTTTGCCAAATCGGCGGCTGAGTGACCGAGCACACACTTTTTTCCGACATGAAGTCGACAGCCCAGGCTGTCGGCTTCATGGACGGAACACACGCTCTTTTTCTTTTTTTTTTTAGGGACTTCAGTCCCGAAGTGAAGTTAGAGTAAAATCTATAAAGTCAGTAAAGTAAATAGGGAGAAAAGCCTAGATGTGGCTACCCCTACAGTCAGGTGGCATAACCACAGTAATTAAAAACAGGAGGTGTCTCATTACCAGGGCACCTCAAGTAACTTTCAGATCATAAGCCTCCTCACGTAAGTCACACGATGAGGAGGGGTGGTGGAAAAGCCTGGGGGTCAGATAGGTACCACTTCAACTAGTGAAGTGTGACCGGTTTGATCTTCGAACATGTGGATCCCATACTTAGTTTGGTATACACATGTTCCTAGGGGTAGGGTTGATCGCTTAGCGTGATTGTGTGTGTGATGCAAACAGCACAAAACAGAAATACATGGAAAAGACTGAGACCTATATCCAGCAGTTGATAGGTCCGGGTTAAATGATGATGATGATGATATGGATCTTTTTTAAAGAACCATAATTGGATTTTCTACTTTATTTTTTATACGCAAATTTTATAAATACAATACAAAAATGCGACTAGCGATAGGGATCAATAAAAAAGCCCGTGGAATATTTTTCTTTCAATAACGCCCATTAAACGTATCAGGTGATTAATTATTATTCGAAAAAATGACATTAACTGTTTATCGACATAGAATACACCTTCATATCAGACCTCCACACGTAAAATTGTAATGAATATTAATATTTCGCTCTACAGAGCTGGAAGTAGGCATAATAAACAACTCGTACATGTGTACACAGCCGCTGAGCATTATCTCTTCTCATAGGTGTAGGGAATATAGTGGGCTACATAAGCATTTTAGCCATCAAGATGGTTCAGTGTAAATTGAATCTTGTGGAGAAGAGACGGCTTGATTGTAATGTAGAAACGTTTAAATTTTCACAGAAAATACTTATCTCTTGTCATCATGCAACGAAATAAATAAAAACAGATACATCCTAGTTAAACGACACGTTTTTGTATTGGTTATACGGCTCTATCTGTATTTTATTTTCCGTTGAAAAATATTCACACCAAATTAAAAAAATATCAAAATATGGAATGTTATTTAACTATTGTACCAATTTACTGCATCAATAAGAATCAAATTAAATAGTTTCTTCATGTACAGATCAACATAAGCATCACTTTCGCAGTTTAAGATAAAATGTGTTTCTTTTCTAGATATTTCTTTAATGACAGTCGTCTGTCCAAGAATTTTTTGTATAACACACTTGTAAGGTGTTTATATACTGCTATATGGTCACAAATGGCGAATTGTCAGTTATTTTCTGACCTAACTTAAATAAACAGCAAATACTTAGATTTAAGGACTTACCCTATCGCTTACTCTTATTTTATCTATCAACCAATGCACTACAACTAACATGCAATACCATCATAGCACTATACTCTGCTTTTTACACTAAACTGTTACACATTTACAGTAATTCAAATGGTTTTGTCCTTATGAATCTTCTCTTTAGTTTGGTATTGTCAGGAATCTGAATTGCCCTTATATTCACATGATTATGCCTCTGCTCGTGACTTGCTGCTGTTCTTTTGATAACTTCGGTCACAAATTCCATTCCCAGGTCCTGGTGAAGGTTGCTGTTATAGATAAACCAAGAAGCATCAACAATGTTCCTCAGTACTTTGTTTTAAAAGCTCTGGATAATATTAGATTACTAGCTTTGGTACAGCCCCGTAGTTCGCACCAATATGCCCATATTGGTCTCAGTACTTGCTTGTAAATGAAGAATTTATTATCAGTGGTTACTGTTGACTTTTTTTCAATCAGAAAATACAATTTCTTATATCTTATATCAAGCTACTCTCTTTTCTTTTGAACATGGACTTTTCAGCACAGCCTCGCGTCTAGACTGATGCCCAAGTATTTTACTGATGTTTAATAAGGAACTTGGGTATCATTTATTCTAAGATATTTTCTATTTTTTTATTTGTAAAGTTAATGTGTGCAGATTTAGTCTCATTTAATTTTATTCTCCATTTTCTGGTCCAGGTATGTATTGTATTTACTGATAGTTGCAACTTATCAGTCGCTTCTCCACTAGTGTCTCCTATCATCCGCGAAGGTGGCAATAGTGTTTTGTTCTAGCTCTGAAATGTCTTCTTCTTATGGTGCCCTATCCAATAAATGGATGTTGTCGGGAATGTCTTCTTCTTATGGTGCCCTATTCAATTAATGGATGTTGATGACAATTTTGGCATACTCCTCTCGATCTTATATAACTCTAAAGAGTGCCTGGCGTCGAGGTTTGTCCAATACCTTATGTTTTAAAGCCATAAGTAGTTTTTTCTTCCGATGGGCGTTTTCCTTCTATCTTTCTTTTCGTAATAAGATTTAACAACTGGTACTTGGCACTTCGAAATTTATGACCCAGATAAGCAGTTTTTCTTCCTTTTATTATTGGCAGGAATTCTCGTCCTCTGTCCATCCGATTCTTGTCATCGATAGTCTTCTAAATACCCACATTTCCAAGGCCTTCAATGGGTAAATCACATTAGCCTTTATGGAGTAAATGTAACGTTTTACAAAGCGATATCAAAGCGTTTACGATAAGGCTGTTGTTGCTTAGCAAGGTTCTTATATTAATAAATGCTGGCGTTCTGGCCAGCTCAATCTTGCTACGTATCTCTATGTCTGGATCTAGATCTTATTAGTTATCCAACTACCGAGATATCTGAACTTGGGGACCTTTTGGATGTTTTTATTGTTTACTCTTATATTTAATTGCATATATCGTATTCTACTAACCACCATTACCTTTGTGTTGTCTTTATTAATCTTCAAGCCCAGTCGTTCACTTCGATATTATCAGCGTAGCGAAGATCACTAATAGTCTGTCCGTTGATTATGATTCCATCTTCAGTGTCACTTAAGGCTCTATCGAAAATTGTTTCAGAGTAGAGATTAAAAAGGAGGAGTGACAGAGCACAACTCTATCGTACATCTTTTTAATTGAGAAATATGATGTAGATTCCAGTCCTATTCTCACAGATGCCACTTAACTCATATAAAGGTTCTTTATGATTTTAAGGTCATTCTCATATATCGAATGTTCCTGGAGCAATCTTACTAATTCTAAATGATTAACACAATCGGACGCTTTTTGGTAATCTATAAAGCATAGGAAGACATTTTTTTGCTGATCTCTGCACTTCCGTAGTAGGACAGTTAAGCTATAAAGTTCTTCTCTTGTGCCAAATCCTTGTCTGAAACCGAATTGTGTGGGCTAATGTCTCTTTCACATCTGTTGTATATGCTTATGTGAATTATCTTTTAGAAGAGTTTTAGGACCTGGCTCAATAAGCTGATCATTCGGAATTGGTTGCAACTATTAGCGTTTGGCTTTTTTAGGATTGGTATAAAGGTTGATTAAAGCAAGTCCTGTGGTATTTGACCGGACCCATAAATGTTATTAAAAAGATCTACCAAGGCGTTAGAACCTCTATGTATATGTCATCTGGTCCTGGTGCTTTTCCCCATTTGCTCTGTTTGATTGCCCTTACATCTTCTGACTTCAATATTTTGGGGGAAGGTTCACTTTTCTATTCGCTTTCAGAGTTTCTTCTAGTGTTGTCTGAGTATAGTTGCTGTGTGTAGTTTCTCCAATGTTAAAGTAGATCCTTGGGACCAGTAATTAATTTATTGTCCTTCACAACACTGTAAGTAGTTAATTCTATGACGCTAGCAGTGACGATGTAGAGAAAAAAAGTAATAGAACGCCAGTATAGAAGATTCGCTTCAATAGTACTTCTCCCAGCGAACCAACATTGACTGTTATCGGACTTTACACAAATTTATTGGATATTGGTCGAATCATAGTTGAGGATAATTATTATATTAGTATTGAACTTGTTCACAAATTGCTGAAAGAACTAATCTGGCTGTGAAAAAATCACTAAGGAATTCCAAAAGACATGATAAAAATATAAAATAAATTAGGCAAACTTATTGTCAAGGAAATTGACTCTGGAGTCATTATGTTGAAGTGATGTGATAAATGTGAAGTTTTGATACTGACAATATGACACGATTACTGCTAAGTCCAAAAAATGGAACTGAAAACGAAAAACCGACAGATAATAGACTATAGCCGACATAAAAGTTTTTTTTTTATTTAGAAAATTGATGGATTACATTAAGTACAATTACTGCATTACAATTTAGTTTATTAAATATTGTGGTACTTACTTATTAATGTTTTTCAAGAAATTCAGAGTATTCTTAAAGTTAGAGTCTGCACCTAGAGCTTCTAGAAGTGTTCCTGGTATCTTGTTGTTACTTTGTTGTTGATTGGAGAGGGGACATTCACAAAGTATGTGCATTATTGTTAGTATCGTATTACACGTTTCACATCGCAGCGCTTCGCACTTTTTAATTAAGTAATAATGCGTTAACCTGGTATGCCTGAGTCTGAGCTATGCCTGGTATGCGCGTTACTATTATTTCTTGGTTTCTTGACGTAAGTAAAACGTTCCATGTCTCTATGCTGGGTTTCACTTGTTTTAATTTTAAATTCGACAAATTCCATTTGTTTTTTCCACGCACTTAAGATTGTTTATATAAGCTTTTATATTCGTTAATACCGATGTGTTTTCGATTTTGGAAACGTCACTCACTATCGCGTCTTTCGCACTATGATCAGCAATAGCAGCCTGAAGAAGGACCGTATCTCTCTGATTAACTAAACGCCTATTATTTTTGCCTCAGGCGTAGGTATGGAATTCTCAATTGATTATCTTGTGTTTATTTGATTACAGCTTCGTCCCAGTTTACCCATATATCTATAGGAATTTCCTTATCATCCATTTATACATGCTGCTTTGGAGCATATTATTTCTTTAAGTTACAAGATATAAAAGAGTTCTCACGTCCTACAGTAAAAATAAAAGAAGAATATTTAGAAGTAAATGTTTAAAATGTGAGAGTGTGGCTGCGTTTGTTCATGACACTCTGATTTAAAGTACATCTATGAGAATATATTTTCGAATTTTACTCACATAGCCGAGTAATTTCTATTCTTTTAGTTTTCTAGTTTCCTTAGCACCAATTTGGTGTAGATAAATAGCTTTAACGGTTTACTGCGAGCGAGTTTTATTCTGCGCATTTTATTTTGATTGGAAACTACCTTAATTAAAACAGTTTTAGGCATGTTATTTGGTAATAAAATAGAGATCCACGAAATTGGAAAATTGTAGAAAATAAAAAAACTTAAACACGTGAATTAATTTTATTAGTTTGGGTCTTTATTATCCCCTTGATCCTGTTTTAAATATTAAAGGTTTATTTGAATTTTACTAAATGAAATTTATAGGGTATAAAACAGATACACGTTAAAAGAGAAACAAAGTTCTATGTGTATGAACCCACAGCTTTACCATTTTTTTTATTTTAACAAAAATGACCCTGCATCAACTACCAAGAGTTATTAGCAGGGGAGACAAACACAAATTACAAGTATTTAATTTCTTACAGTGTGTAGTATTATTCCTAAAATATTATAATTCATATAAAGAGTAAGTTAAAAAAACGTGTGTAACATAGTTTCGCATTTTGTTTATATAAAACATGTTTAATAATTTGAATCGAGGACATTAATAAATATACTTGAATTAGAATTTGTAAGTCAGCACTATTGCCAATCACGACACATGGTTGTCGTAGGTCGCAAACAAACTTGACACACTAAGAAATAAACTGCTCATATATGCAAGGCCTACTATAAAAGCAACAACAATCATTATCTCGGGGATCAGTACTAATTTAACGTCAAGATGGCAAGCTAATGTATAGTGTATTGATAAATGAGGGAGCCTCCTATCAACATTGCATAAGTACTAATTACGACTGTACTAAGTAATTTTAAGGAAAAGTGTACTGTAGTGTTTTAAATAAATGGTCACATAATTCAACAACCCGTTATTTACCATTTACAACGTTATTTACCATAAGGGTATATATAACTTAAATATGTTCTATTAAATATTGTAAAATTTAATGGGTTTCAAATATTTCAGCACTTGATTGAACTGGCAGATTAGTAGATCCTTCAGGGATCTACTAATCTGTTGGTAGAGAGGTTATTTTTCTTCCTTCTTGTGTATATGTTTTGCATTCTAACAGAATATGTTTCACAGTGATTTGGATGTTGCAGTTGTGGTAGAAAGGGGATGGTTTCTTTATTTTATTAAGTAAATATGGGTTGGTATAGTATGTCCTAATCGTAGACGAGTTATTATCACTTGTTTGCAACGTTTGAGTGGGGGTGGTAAGGTGGTGCCGACAGTTTCTATAACATCTTTTAATTTGTTGGATGTGGAATTCCAGTTACTCCGTCATAAGTTGGTATATGTTTTGTAATGGAGGTTTTATGGTCGTTTTTTGTTAGCATGTGTGAGACAGGGATGCTTTTGTCTAGTGCAACTTCATTCGCAAGTTGGTTTACTGCTTCGTTTCCCTTAATTCCCACTTGTAATGGCACCCATAAAAAGTTATTTTTATGTCTTTTATGACATTACACTAGAAAATATGAGTGTATATAACAAATAGTTTGTTGGCCAAGTTTGGTTTTTCTATCTCGTGCTACGAGCAATAGCACAGTGATAAATATAAAAAATTCATTTTCTGTAAGTGACGACCAAGCAATCTTTTTATTTTTGCAAAATTCCGCTGCAGCAAAATTATTTGTTTCATGTATAATTAAATTAACGGTACCTGTATTTAGAAAGGAAAGACAATAATCTATTTCCCTGGCAGGATTCTCAATATTGTCTAAATGGGCACCTGAATTAGTGTCATTAAACTCGTATACGACAGGAACAAATTGATGTTTATCCCACTGTATACTAAAATCATCCGCTAAAGCTCTTTTGCTTTCATTTCTCGATGTATTTGCAACCACAACTTCGGCTTCGTCCTTATCAGTACCCTTAATTTCAGAAATAGCTTTATCATTTCCATAAATAATATTAACAATCTCCTACTCTTCTGAGGAGGGACATCGCTATCTGGTACATAATCCCTTTTACTTTCTACAAAAAGCTCTTCATCGGAATCCAAGCATGCCAGTATATCATCATATACTTTCTTGAAATTTTACAAAACATTTGCACTGCAACAGTAACAGCAGAAAACCTCGTAGTCCGTGCTAATGTGATATTTGCGGTACAAGACGCATTCTAACAATGGACCAAAAACCCGACCATACACGTCAAATACCGAAACGTCGTGTATCAGAAGATGTATCAATACGGCAGTGGGTTTATCACAATGCATGTTCGAACGTACCAATCCGGATTGGGGCTGATGGCACTGTAACAATGCGGGATAGATGCGGCAATGGGGCTGGCAGAGGTGCTGCAAAAAAATTGATGCCATTTATAAACGACATGGTATTAAAAACGTTTTCACTCAAGAACGTATATATACGTCAATGGGAACAGTGGCGCTTTTCCCCAAACCGTATATATACCTCGCTGGTAAAGAAAGGGTTAATGATCATAATTTGTACCTTAAGACATTATGTAAGTGCTATTCGCATTATTCATTTATTAAAATTACTGTAAGTCTAAGACAAGAAACTTTCAAAAAATTTAAAAAAATTTTCGTCACTGTTTTATGACATGACGTTGGAGATTATCAGTTCTGTCATAAAAACAGTGTTATTAATATTTTTCCAACGAAGTTTAATAAAGTCTATATAAATAGTCCTATAAAAAGTGAATCTTTAAATATCAAGCTAGCACTCAAACTACACTAATTAAAAAATACTCGAATGTTTTTATATAAATAACGAAAAGTCCCGACTTTGCATTACAAAAAAGTCGAAATTAGAATACTGGACAACTGGATCAAAATCAATACAAGTTTCACCAGTCGGCACGAATAAACTCAAAAAGTTTTCAACTAAAGTATCGCCTAAAACTAGAGTTTACCATTACCATTAAGGATATATACGTGATGCCTAAAATAACTAGTTTCCAATCGCAAATTGAATAGAAAAAGGGTGAAAAACCAATTTCGTCAATGATTTCCAACCCACTATATTAAATAGCCGAAAAATTTGCATACGCCAGCCGGTGTGTGTACAGGGTAATAATAAAGGAGTTTTTAAGAGTATATGGATCCATCTTGACAAACTTATTTAAAGAGATTTCAATTTATACTCAACCCTTTCGAGTCGAATTTTTTTTTCAGGATCGGCATGGAATTCAAAACTTTTTTTGTTTAAAACGTATAATTGCGCAAAAATAAAAGTAATTGAGATTAATTTTATTATTGAGATCCGCCATTTTGTTCGGGACATATATGTCCCAGTGAGACTTTTTTGGGATATACGTATGTGGGACTATAATAACCCATCAGACACCAAATTATTACTTTAATAAAGAAAAATCGAAAATACAAATAAAATCTCATATTTTGAAAAGAAAAGGACTAAAACTAAGATCAATATTTAATGTAAATGAAAAGGTCTGAAACGTGTTTTGCACAAGGGTACATTGCAGCTCTGATATAGTGTGGTGGTTCGTTTTTCTTTGTCCTGAGAAGAACATCGTTGACATCTTCTATGAGTTTTCCTTTGATAGGTAAATAATCTCTTACGTTGAACATTTTTTTTGTTTCTTTGCTGGAGGACGTCCAAGTGGTATCAAGGCTTTTCTTTTAACAGCAGCATGGCTTCTTCCCAATGAAATAAGTCCCTTGTAATACAAGCCATGTGTAATACATGAGAATTACCAACAGCCATCATCAGAAAGCGAAAAAATACATTTTTCCACCATTTGGTAGACTTCCTATCAAAGTCATACAAGCCCAAAATATGATTTGTTAGGTTCACGCCGCCCATTCTCTTATTGTACATGTCGAGCAGTTCAGGATATCGCACATTCATTTTAGAGCCATCCTTCATTTTTTTTGTTTCACTTCTACTTGCTGATCTCCAAAGCAATTGCTTACTGCTAACAAGTCTTTAGTATCTTGTCATCTGCAAACTATGGTGTCGCGGTTATTTACTCTGAATTCTGAGTAACAACGAATCAACTTCCCAACAAATTTAGGTACATTAACTCTCGTTGCAATTATTGTTTCTATTGCTGCATAAGATAGAGTATCAAGTAGTCTTATAGATGAGAAAAATATGTCAACACACAATAATACATCAGTTCCTCTTATAGTACTAACTAATTTGGTCACTACTTTTTCTCCCAATAATAAACTAGTATCATTTTCTATTTCCTTTCCCTCGTAAATAGTAAAATCGTAGACATATCCTGTTGCAGAGTCGCTTTGTACCCATATCTTTATTCCCCGTTTGATGGGTTTCGTGGGTAGGAACTCTTTTAGGGAAGACCTCACTTTAAATTTCGTCATTTACTCATCAATGCTTTGAAAAGCTGCCTCTGTTCGATATTTTGGAAATGTTAGTTTTAGACAATTAGCGACATCCTACGAGATAAGAACAGCTATAGAAACAAAAAAAGCAAATTTCGAAATACTATTAGGACATTTTAATGCTAAATTGGGCAAAAAAGAGGAAGATTATGAACATTTAATTGGTAACTATGGCTACGGGAAAAGAAACGATAGAGGAGAAATGCTTCTCAATTTCATGAATGAACATAACATGTACTCAATGAACTCCTTTGTCAATAAAAAACCAAGCAGAAAATGGACATGGATGAGTCCCGATAAAAAGACAAAGAATGAAATAGAGAATAAAAAACCTAGTAGAAGACGTATCAGTATTAAATCAGTTTGACCTAGGAAGCGATCATAGACTAATAAGAACAAAACTAATAATTAACAAAAAACTAGAAAGAAAAAGAATACATGAAAAAAGATACAAATGGACATCTGAAGAAATCAAAAATAGTGAATTTAATAAAAAGATAGTGCATGCATTAAATCAAGTTAACATGCAGCAGATAAACTCCAATGATATTGATGATTTGAATAACCTTATTACCGAAACAGTGAATAATAGCATTCTGCAACTGAAAAAACCAAAAACAACATACAATGAATTAGACAAAGAAATATTACAACAAATAGAAAGAAGGAAGATCTTAAATAAATCTTAAAAACAAAAGGGGAACCGACGAATATAGAGAACTTAATAGGCAGATTAGAAAAGGAACCAGACAACAAAAAAGAAAAGAAAACGAAAAATTAATAACAACAACTATTGAAAAAAATAAGAGTATGAAATGCCTCAGACCGACACTAGGACGACGTCAGATGATATCATTAATAGGAAAAGACGAAAATGAAATCACAAGTAGAGAAAACATACTGACACGAATAGAAGAATTTTACACAGAACTTTACAGATCACATCAACAAGATGATGAGATGAGACCAGCACGGAAATTAATAAAAAATGTTGGATCAGAAATAATGCCAAAAGTAACAATTTCAGAGGTAACTACAGCATTGGAAAACATGAAGAGAAATAAAGCTGGAGGAGAAGATAGTATTACCACAGATATGATATTAGAAGGAGGTAAGGAACTAATTGCAATAGTAACTAAGCTTGTGGACAGTTGTTTACATCAGGGCAAAGTCCCTAAGAGCTGGAACAACTCTAAAGTAATCTTATTACACAAGAAAGGTGATAGTCGAAAATTGGAAATTTACAGACCCATCAGCCTACTGTCACACCTGTTTAAAATACTCACCAAAGTCATAACTACTCGACTAACAAGGAAATTAGACGAATACCAACCATATGAACAGGCAGGTTTTAGAAAAGGCTATTCAACTTCCGATCACCTGTTAACCACAAAAATATTAATAGAAAAATGTAACGAATACAAGTTTCCAGTTTTCCTAGCATTTGTAGACTACGAAAAAGCTTTCGATACCATAGAACACACGGCCGTAATAAACGCAATGCAAAATTGTAGAATAGACAGCAGATATATTAACTTAATAAAAGAAACTATGAACCAAGCTACAGCTACATACTAAATAAATGAAAATGAACACACGAACCCTGTACCAATAAACAGGGGAGTCAAACAGGGAGATACTTTATCACCCAAACTGTTCACCTTAGTTTTGGAGGACGTTTTTAAAAACCTAAATTGGAAATATAAGGGAATAAACATCAATGGCCGCTACCTCAGTAATCTACGATTTGCAGATGACATAATCCTGATAGCTACTGACCTACAAGAAATGCAAACCATGCTTGTAGAACTACATACCGAATCATCTAAAATAGGACTGAAAATGAATTTAAACAAAACAAAAGTCATGCACTCCGAAGACACCGTGACAATAATAAACGATAAAGTTATAGAAAAAGTTGAAGAATATATATACTTGGGACAAAAATAATTCTAAATAGGGAAATTCAGACTGAAGAAATAAAAAGAAGAAGAAAGTTAGCTTGGGCAGCATTTGGTAAACTGAACTATGTACTCAGAAATCAACAAATTCAATTACATCTTAGATCTAAAGTTTTTGATGCATGCATTATTCCGATATTAACTTATGCGGCACAAACATGGACAATCACAAAAAAGAATATGAATATACTTAGAGTCACTCAACACGCGATGGAAAGAGCAATGCTAGGTATATCACTTAAGGACAAGAAAACAAACACATGGATAAGACAGAAAACCAAAGTCACCGATGTGGTGCAAAAATCATTAAAGTTGAAATGGGAATACGCTGGACATGTAGCTAGGAGCGATCTAAACAAATGGCACAGATCAATTTTAACCTGGAGACCATACCAACATAAAAGACCCAGAGGCAGACCTCCTATGAGATGGACAGATGATCTGAAAAGGACTGCCAGGAAAAATTGGCTACAAGTAGCGTACAATAAAAAACAATGGAAAGGAAGACTTGAAGAGGCTTATGTTCAGATGTGGACGTGAATGGCTAGACGAAGAAGAAGAAGAAGAAGCGACATTCTCGATGTAATATGATTTTCTCGCATTGTCAGACTACCATATCAGCGCAATAGATTTTAGCAAGAATAAGTTTACAGCGGTCTTAAGAAATTGCTTTTTATTGCTAAATTTTCTAAAGCATCATTTTGTGACCAATAATCGTTGAAATATGAAACTCGATTGTATGCCATGATTAGTGTGACAACCAATACAATCATAATTTCATGTTCATCAGTAGGAATTATTTTTTCTTGGTGTCGTTTCCACATTTCTCTAAACGTAAGTTCATGCAATGTGCAATATGTCGAATGAGACTCCTGGGAAAGAGTTTTAGAAATATTTCTATTTCAGTCATAGTATGAGGAAGAGTACAATCGACTTTTCTTCTGATGATACCGAAAAAAGTGGTAAAAAAGTTCCATCGTTATGAAACCAAATACCCGGTTGGTACGTACCTTCACCTTCTTCCTTATTTTCGTCACTACTGCTTTTTTCTTCACTTTCGTCACTTATCATCTGATTCTCTTCATCCATCTTATTGCCTTCGAGACCTGAATCTATTTTGTGACCCTCTCATTCTACGTCTCGTTCTCCTTTTCCTTCTCCTTCTCCTTCTCTCTCTTGCTCTCTATCTCTCGCTCTCTCTCTCTCTCAGAAGATCGACTTCTGATTTAGTATCGCTGGCAAAAATGGCTGCTGCTTCCTCCTTTAGCTATTTCTCCGTCAATATTTTTCTACTCATCTAGAACAAAATAAGACTGTTGGGACACATGTAACAAAATACTAGTTTTATTGAATATATTTACCTTTTTTGTAGGTAGCTCCACTCACAAAAACAAATTCGCAACAACTGTCCCTATGATAATCATCAACAAAACTACATAAGCACATTCCATCGATCGACATCAGAAGCAAACACAGCTCGAAAACGGTTTGCAATGTTGCAGTGCAGCAATAATTTGGTTATTAGGAAATCTAAATATCCCTAAAAGTCCCTTTTAGACCAATTTCTCATTCTTAGGATAACATAATGTCCTTCCACTTATGAGCTCATCCGCCCAAAGCCGTTGGCCAGTAAATAGTGGATTGCTTATGCCGGCTAACACTCGGATATCAGAGCTTGGTTAGTTACCTAGCAGGATCTACCTTCTTCTTCTTAACATGCCATACACCAAAGTGCGTAGGCGACTATCTCATTACTAGAATTCTGTTCTTGTCGGCGTGACACAGCTCGCCTGTATTGTGTATTCCTGTCCATTCTTTAATATTCCTTAACCAGGATAACTGTTTGCGGCCGGCTCCTCTCCTACCTTCGATCTTCCCATGTAGGATTAACTGTGGTATTTTATATTTTGCTCCTCTCAATATGTGCCTAATCTTGCGTTTTTTAATTAATTCAAAAAGTTCTCTTTCCACGCCGGCTCTCTTAAGGACGTCATCGTTTTGAACTCTATCCACCCAAGGTATGTGCATCATTCTTCTTAATGACCACATTTCAAATGCTTCAAGTTTGTTGATAGATGTTTTTTTTCTTCATATGTAGCACTTGAGCATTCTGTAGCGTATTTCGAAATTTAGGTTTTGATTACATAGGAGCGGTCTAAATTTCACAAAAGCTTGTCTTGCCATTTGTATTCGGGTTTTTGTCTCGTGTTGTGGAACCGATTGGTCATTGATTGTTTTTGAAGGTATTTGGTCATTGAAGGTATTTAAAAGTTTTCACGCGTTTTACACGATCGTCACCTATGCATATTATCGGGTTTTCTGGTGGGTTTCTGCTAATGACCATATATTTCATTTTCAAAATGAGATTAGTTCGTTTCGTCAGGATCTACCAGATGACCATAATCTAGATCATCTGACATTTGCATAGGAGTGGCTATATGTTACGCATTACTATCCCATTACATACCAACGTGCTAATGGTTTTTATTAACTTTAAAAAAATTATACAGAGTAGAGGCTTAGACGCTTTCTAAACCTTCTTTGAAATGTGGTGTAACAGGTGCGTCTTAAGAATTTGACGGGCTTATTCGTACAAAGAGCATAATGTGAATAATATCTGAGCTATAGTAAAAGACCAAAACAACTACAACTACTTCAACTTTGGTACAACCGAAACTAAATGCATGCTCATCAGCAGAACACAACAACCTCCGATGCAATTGACATTAAGCAACCGAAAAATAGAAAAGTGGAGACATACACATATCTTGGAACCACAGTCAACACAAAATGGGACCAGTCAACAGAAATAAGGTCACGAATTGAAAAAGGAATCACCCGGAAGCACAACGGAAGCCACCCTGAAGAAACTAGAATCCTTTGAGGTGTGGATATATCGCCGTATTCTTCGGATATTCTGGACAGACCACATCACTAACGTGGAAGTAATGCAGAGAATAGGCAAAAGCAAAGAAATAATCTTCACCGTAAAGAAACAGAAGCTTGAGTACTTCGGACATGTCATGAGGCATACTAAGTACCGGCTGCTACAGTTAATAGTCCAAGGAAGAATCGACAGTAGGAGGGGACCGGAAAGAAGACGACACTCATGGATGCATAACCTGCGACAATGGTTCGGACTAACATCGACCGAACTGTTCAGAGGTGCTGTAAACAAAGTCAAAATAGCCTTGTTAATAGCCAACGTCCGAAACGGATAGGGCAAAGAAAGAAGAAGAAGAAGTAAAAGATATATCTTTTATAAGCACATATATCGCTTGTTGCAACTCGTTCTTCTAAGCAAGGTGTTATTCTTATTTTTGTGTCAGCTATTCGGAACAGCTGGATTATCCTTTATTCCGAAGAATAATGGATTGCTTTATTTCTTGGTTTATGATCGATCTTTGATTATAACCAATTGTTCCGTACTTCTGACCTCTATTTTATTCAGCTGTTTGTATAATACCAACATTTAATTATGTGAAGAATTTGCTTTAGAGGTGGAATTTGCATTTAAAAATAAATTTTAATTTTTTAATGAATTTAAAGTGCTCTCTACTATTTAATTAAAAAGGCATTATAAATAAAAACATAACTAGCCAAAAATTTAAAATACGTTAATTAAAATTCCTGATAAATGTTCTCTTTAAAAAGTTTACAATTAACGCTTTGAACAACCCTATAGGAAATAATAAATAGCGGAACCTAGGGCTTTCTGCCGCAACTTCTAATTGTTCTGACATCGCCTCAGTCTCCCTGGAGGGTTGAAACGTTGGTGACGCCACATTCTGCAGGTAACACTTCAATGTGCATAAAAAACCATTTAGACTAAAAAAACGCTTGCGCTACACTCAAAATGTTACCTACATTTTCAGAATATTTTGTGGTTTATGACACATTATTTGCAGCAGAATATATGAATTTACCCACATGTAGGACATTCTTCTCCTTTACTGACAATTGTATAGATCATTTTTGATTATTATAAAAATAATAAGATTACTTTTTTTTTATTCAGTATATTTTAAACTTTTACCTAATATTTTTTTCTTGTTGTTAATGGATTGGTAATAAGAAATTGATAAAATAAAATTTTTCCAAACTTTAATTTCGATAAAACATTGAGATAAACTAAACTGATTTGTAATTTAGTACTAATAAATTTTAAAAATTCGTTAAATTGTGTAAATATTTTGAAAACCAACATACCTAGGACCTATAATCTCTTTATTAACGTATATTTAAATTGGACTTAAACTAAAATATAAAAAACCATGATGTTAACTTAATTTCTTATTTTAATTTCTTCTTTTCCATAGTAGGGGAGAGTTGTCCAAAACGGAGACGTGGGATCAAACGGGGTCAGGCCACCTCTATCAACTGACGCTACAAAGAGCGACTAATGTTGGTAGTACTAGCAGCAGGCGTTCATATTGCCATTACAAGTTGGTTTTCGAACAGTTAGTGACCTCTGCTTGGTTCAGCCAGTATTCGGAAGTTTTTCTAAATTTATTTAACTATTTTCTTGTATTTTGTGGGTTCTGTAAGCGGTTAATAGAGGCAGGAGTAAACTCGGTAAAAAATATAACATTTCCCCTAAAGATATCAATAATGTTGACGAAGCAGAAATCATGACGGTTCCTAATAAGGCAATAAAAATTGTAGCGCTGAGAGGAAAGAAACAAGTAGGTGCGTTAGCTTCATCTGAAAGAGGAACACTAGTGACAGCCGAGACCTGTATGGGTGCTGCTGGAAACTACATGCCCACAATGTTTATATTTCCACGAAAAAGGAAAATTTCTGGATTAATGGACGATGCTCCAGCAGGATCCTTTGCTTTCTTCTATGAAACAGGGTGGATTACAACAGAAAGCTTTTTAGTTTAGTTCAAGCATTTTGTTAAGTTTTTAAACCCAAAACCAGACAAGCCAGTCTTACTTCTGTTGGATGGACTCAGAGCGCACTCAAAAGCATCTAATTGATTAATATTCTTCTTCTTCGGGTGCCGTCTTCAATGAAGGTTGGCGATAACCTCAGCAAAATCATTTCTGTCCCTGGCTTTTCTTATTAAAGATTGAGAATCCAAACCAGTCCACTCACGAATGTTCTTCAACCAGGACGCCTGCCGTCTACCAGGACCACGTTTTCCTTCTACCTTCCCCTCTATAAGAAGCTGCAGTAGCTGGTATTTCTCATTTCTGTATATGTGTCCTAAATATGAGGTTTTCCGTGTTTTCATTATTTTTAAGAGTTCTCTGTCGGTACCCATCTTGTGTAGGACCTGCTCGTTGCTCATATGCGCTGTCCAGGGGACTTTCAGCATCCTTCGAAATAACCACATTTCAAAACTTTCCAAACGCCTTAGTGAGTTGATTTTGAAGGTCCAGGCCTCCATTCCATATAGTAAGGTGCTGTAAACGTAACATTTCAGCATTCGGTATCGGATTTTGAGATTGAGTGTTTGGGACGTAAACATTTGTTTCATTTTTAAAAAGACATTTCTTGCTTGTTCAATTCGCGATTTTATTTCTATGTCTGGATCTATATCTTTCGTTATCCAGCACCCTAGATATCGAAATTTCTCGACATTTTCGATAATGTTACCATTCACGTTTAAAGCCATGGGTGGATGGATGGATGTTTTGGAGACAATCATTGTTTTTGTTTTCTTGGCGTTAATGCTGAGGCCGTATTGTTCTCCGATCGATCTGATGCGATCTAAGAGTGTCTGGAGATCCTGTGAGCTCTCTGCAATTAGGACCGTGTCGTCGGCGTATCGTACATTATTTAGAACTCAGCCGTTAATTTTAACACCTTCTCTTGATTGCTCTAGTGCTCGTGCAAAGATTTCTTTCGAATATATATTAAAAAGTAGTGGTGACAATACACACCCCTGTCGTACACCTCGCTTGATATTGAATATTTCTGTGTCACCGGCTTCTGTTCTAACTGCTGCAGTTTGGTTAAAATACAGCGTTTGGATAATTTTAAAATCGTTCTCGTCTAGTCCCTTTTGGTGAAGGCAATCCATCAGCTGATCATGTTTTACTTTGTCGAAGGCCTTTTGATAGTCAATAAAACATAAAAAGAGATCCTTTTTTTGGTCTCGACATTTTTGCAGCAGTATAATAAAACTAGTTAATGCTTCCCGTGTCCCAAATCCATTTCGGAAGCCAAATTGTTCATCACTGATATCCTGTTCACATCTCTTATAAATGCGTTGGTGAATAACTTTCACGAATAACTTTAACATATGCGACATTAAACTAATAAGTCTGAAATCACCACACTTCTTTCCTCCCTTAGTTTTTGGAAGGGGATTAATATTGATTAATATTGCGAAAGAAAATAATGTTATTATACTCTGCTTTCCCCCTCATACGACTCATCGGCTCCAGCCACTGGACGTTTCTTTTATGGCTCTTATTTATTATTATGTAATTGTGACGAGCGGTCACAATTACACATTAGTCTATTTGCACCAGCTGAAACAACGGAGAGACCCTTAGATCAAAATCACCAACCTAATCTTCCTTCGACATCAAACAACTGTCCTAATCTTCAAACGGCAGTGTTCATGCCTGAACAAGATAGTCAAGGAAGTAACTCGTGTCTCAAATTAACCTGTTTGGGTAAAGATACCTCTTCTTGCCTTCTGCCAAATTCTGTGTCAAATATAAATGCTGTAACATTGGTACCCCCAACCCAACCTGATTGGTCCACTTCTGGATCATCCATGGAGCAGCCTTCTACTTCTTTTGCTATAATGTCACCAAGGTGTCTGCACCTCCCCAAGAACAAGAAAGAATCATAAATATAACACATAACAGAAGACGAGACAAAACCGAAGTTTTGGCGTCTTCACGTTACAAGAAAGAACTAGAAGGTGAAGAAGGAAAAAGAAACATGAAAAATAACCTAAAATAAAACTGTTTAAAACGTCTAGAATGCTGAATAAAACAAAACTGAAGAAAGTTGGCAACAGTAGCGATAAAGAAAAACTTTCAAAAACTGATGTGGGTCCCGCATTAAAGAAAATGAAGTTTGAAAACCAGAACGAGTCTATCTCATCTGAAAAAGGGGCAGTGATGAGGCTTGTATATTTTGCAGTGAGATTTTCTCTGCTTGTAAGGACAAAGAAGGGTGGATTCAGTGCTCAGGATGCTCTGGTTGGGCCCACGACTCATGTACAAATGCAGATGAAGAAGACAACTATTTCCTATGCGATTTCTGTAGACGTAACACTTACAAACTCACAAAAAATTAATTTAAAATTGTTTTGTGTCTATGTTTTATCCTGCCACAAGTGTAATAAGTATTTATCATAAACTTTAAATGTGTGCTATTGTAATTAAAATGTTAAAAAAGATAAAAAAAAAAAATAAAAATAAAAAAAATCCATTGGTTTTAATGAGGTCCCCATATTACCCGAACGGTGGTCTAAAACTGGGACATTTACATTTTTTCATAGTTTTAGATTTTGACCAAGTAATAAATAAAATAAATTTACCAAAACTTATTTAGTGTTAAAGTAGTAATCACTTCTTGTAAATCACTAAAAATACACTAGCGTCCCCATTTTGGACAACTCTTCCCTATTGGTAGTGCTTGGTAGACCTTTTTAGTAACTTCAACCAACCACTCACTTACAGATTGTTTAGTCTAGTTCTAACAGTTACATTCTATGTCCACTCTTCTTCTTCTTTTTATGGTGCCCTATCCAATTAGTGGATGTTGGCGACAATTCTGGCATACTCCTGTGGATCTTGTGTGGCTTTAAAGAGTGCATAGGCATCAAGGTTTGTCCAATTCCTTATGTTTTTAAGCCATGAGTATTTCTTTCTTCCGATGCCCCGTTTTCCTTCTATCTTCCCTTGCATAATAAGCTTTAAGAACTGGTACTTGGAATTTCGAAATATATGACCCAGATAAGCAGTTTTTTTTCTTTTTATTATTGGCAGCAATTCTCAATATAATTAAATATTAAACATCAAATATAATTAACAACAATATGTACTATCTTTGGTAACCTTCTGTATTTTAAAGGATTTTCACCCTAATACTTTAGTGGCTCAGGCAAACTAACGTGCATTTTTAACCTGATGATGGAATTATTATTCCGAAAACGTTCGTATTAATTTGATGTAGCCCTTTTAAGGGTTTATTAAATATACCCATTTACAAAGATTTAACTTGTTTTTTGTGATATGTGGTATACAGCCAGCTGCAGGAATTATTTTTCTTGTGGATTTTATTTTAGATGTTTCTGAAGATGCTCTGAAAGCGAAAGTACTTAAGCAATATTTAATAGAAAACATGTGCTTGATGTCTGCCTTTATGTGTAAAATTCATTATTTTAATTAGTAAGTTAGGAATATTTTCATTAAAAAAAATTATTGTTCATTAAAAAAAAATCATTAAAAAATACGTCAATGTTAATTCTACTGCTGATATCTTGAACATTTATAATATGCAACTACAAAGTTAACTGTTAACTTACACATACCCACTTAAATTTCTAGTTTTTGTTCCCATAACTTCTGCTTTAATCGGATTAGTTGCGAAGTACTGATGTCATGGCAATTTAAATAAAATATCCTATTAAATTTGCTATAAATTTTTATTAATAGACACAACTAAGTTCGATATTTAACGGAGATGTAACATATATGTTTATTTGCTGCTACCATGTTGTTAAAAGCATATAAACTTGTTTTTAAATATCAAATTTGATTTTTACTATACAGTGTGACCGGGCGAAAACGAAACAGAGGTTTTATCAGGAACTACGACATTTTTGAAAAATTTAGCGCCAGGTGAAGTTTGGATTAATGAGGGACAAAATTTTTTGGCATGTTCGAATATTTTACTTTCATTTCTACGTCAGGGTAAAAATCAACCCACAATTTTTAATGACGACGCTGCATTAATCGCTGAGACAGAAGACGAGCTCCAAAGATCAACACACATCTTCAATACAACAGCTAAGAAATAGAATATCAGCAGAAAAAAACAAAAATAAAAATCCAAATAAAAGAAAAGAAAGTATCTTACCAAAAGCGGCTGACCAGAGAAGATCAAGAAAACATAGAAGAATACAGAAGGTAAACTTATGAAAAAAACAACAAATAAAGAGTACAAGAAAGCAATTTTGCAAAAAAATGTGAATTGTGAATTTATAATAAAAGGTGGAAAAAATACTAAGAGCATTTAAAATCGATAAAGGACTTATATAACCATACTGCCTGTCAAAAATCGTATTTAGCTTTATATAGATGATACACTAAAAAACTGAAACAAGAAATGTGGACCAGACAGATGTGATTAACGGCAAACAGAATAAGCTGTTGAAAGATATGGATAAGTAAGTAACCCAGATATCAAAACCAATACAGTAACTTTTCTTCTGATCGTTGTAGAGGCAGAAAAGTTTGTTTTTGAAAATGACTGAATAATTCACTGCAATGCCTTACTCATTTGTATTGAAAGAGTTAGTAAAATAAGTTAAACCCAATAATAATATGTATACAATCTGATTCTCGAGTGGTATCCTTGATTTTCTCTATACGGTGTGTTGAATCGTTAAGTTTCTAGCTTACGTAACAGTTCAATCACAAATTAATCCCTTAATTTGTAATCTCACATTATTCTTAACTTCTTAAGCTTTTATAGTTCACCGTGTGTAATTGAAACATTGTGAAAACATATCGTGTAATATTTTAATAATTAGTCCATTTACCTGCAACTTAATAAATTGTCAAATAATATATTTTCAAATTTAACTTCCTAAGTGTTGCAATTACGGCCTAGATTAAATTGTATTGTAAGCTCATAGTTCAAAGTTTGTTAGTATGATAAAAGCATTAACCTCTGTACTAAGGTATATATTATTTGTGAAATTTTAAATTGGGTATATGAGCTCATTTGAGTGCAGTATATTATAGAGAGTTACCTAACCAACATATATAGTTTAATTATTCGTAGCTGTCAATAAAACCATCAGCTTCACTTCACCACTTTAACGTTTTACTGTATTTAACATCGTCGATCGAGAAGAAGCATACTAAGGGGCAATACAAAATGATTTGAACCCCATAACTACGTTCGAATCTGTCCACTAACAACTCAAGTAAAATACCACAGGAATTAGAACAGGAATTGCCTCAAGATATGGCAAACTGAAGAAGAGAAGAGGTCAGCATTATACAAACAAAAAAAGTGAGATAAATTATGATAATTAAAGAATCAGTCGACAGAATTAGAACTTCAAAACAAATCGTTTGTCTTATACAGAGCATAAGAACACCAACAGGAGAATTGTACTCTCATCATTGCAAGTGGTTTATTTTGTTAAGAAAAATCTCATATTAGAGTAAGAACAATTTTTTATGAAGTGACAAAAACAAAACTTGTTTAATTTATTAATGCTTTGTATTTTCAGAACGATTTCAGAAGTGAAAATCGAATAAACTTATTTTAAAGTAAAATTCTGGCTTATTCCCAAAAAAATGGTAAACAAAGTAAAGAGACTAAAATATCACAAATCTAATATATTGATTGTAATTTATTGTATTATTATGTATAGAAATAGCTTAAATATCGTATGTCGTGACTTTCCATAGTTGTTTTATGAAAACCCCTTTTAAAGTCAATTTCACCCATCTCTTAAGGCAATTAGTTTTATTTTGCTTTATTAATTACAAAATCGCGATAAAATCCTAAAGTTGTTGCGAATGTGCTTAAGTTGCGTGCTCGGAGCTTAGATCCTGATTTTAGTGACGTAAGGCATAGTTCCTTTGAACATAATATTCAATTAGAGTTGTAATTAATTTTCAACATGTCCGTTCCGGTTCGGCAAGAAGAACGAGGGCCGTATCGAGAAAACTTAATGTTTTTGTACTATTCAGTTAAATGTAGAAACTGTTTTTTAGTATAAACCGAATACTAAGTACAAACATTCGGGTTGTTAAGTTTCCATATCCTTCCTTGACGCTGTTCCAAATAAGACGGGGATGTTGGAAACAATATAGTGCTGGAAGATAGTTTTTGGCAGGTAGGATTACACTGCTCTACAAAAAATTGGTGTTTGTTTCAGTTCATGAGCCAACTCTTACGATATTTACGTTAAATATTGTATTTATATGGGATTAAAACCAAAAATTAGTGGAAATGAGAAAAACTTTTTATATTTGTTTTGCCTTTTCTATTTCTAATTCGTAAACGTTATCAAAAAAATTTATAAATTAAGAAATTATCTGTCTTCTAAAAGTACTGGAGAGTATCAAGAAATGCCTTTATGGTCTTGATCTCAATGAAGGGAAACCCTCAATCTACACCTCCACGCGGTAGAAGACAGGCAACACTTAAGTAGATAGCTTAGGTGGCTGATTTACGTGCACTACAATACAAGCCAGATGGAACCATTCAGTTTAAATTCAGACATTCCGAGCAATGGCAGATTCTTCCTCTCTCTCTTCAATCCTGACCCCCAGGGGGAGTGTAGTGGTCGACGTGATGTCGTGTATTGTCCGTCTCCAGAGATCTCTGTCTCTGGTCATTTCTTTTAATTCATGCATAGGTCTTTGGCATATTCCTGTAATTTGATATATCCATCTTGTTTGGGATCTTCCTCGTGATCTTTGGCCTTCTACCTTTTCTTGTATTATGAGTCTTTCCATGTTTTCTGTGTTTGCTCTCATAACATGCCAAACATATTTTAATTGTTGGAGATGGACTTTACTAGAGAGTCGTTGGCTTTTAGCTCTCTTAAATTTGAATTATTTGTTTTACGGTCGGTCCAAGGAATTCGTAACATTCGTCTCCAACAGTACATTTCAGTGGAGTCTATCTTTCTTCTCTCCGATTGTCTCAGAGTCCAAGATGCACATCCGTAGGTCAGTATTGGGAATATTAAGCAGTTGATCAACCTCATCTTTATCGCTCTTGAAATTTGACAGTCCTTCCATATTTTGGTCATTTTTGCTGTGGCAACTTTTGCTAGATCACATCTACGTTTAATCTCTTCTTGTAATGACCCTGCGTGTGTGATTAATGATCCCAGATATAAGTATGAGCTCACAACCTCAAACCGGTCAATTCTTTGTCACATCTTTGTCTTTGATATGTTTAATTGCAGACCAAATATTTGACTTTCGTTTTCAATCAGTCGTATAAGTTCCATCAGCTCTGCTTGACTATTTGCAAGAAGGGCTGTGTCATCTGCGAAACGTAGGTTGTTTAGTTTATGACCATTTATTGAGATGCCCTTTTCCCATCCTTCAAGTGCTCTACTCATAATATACTCCCCATATATGTTGAATAATTGTGGAGATAGTATACATCCTTGTCTGACACCCCGTTCTGGATGAAACTCGTTCGAAAGTGTGTCAAGTACTTTAACTGATCCAGTAGTGTGTTCATATAGTTCAGTTATAAGCGTAATTAGATGTTGTGGTACGCCTACTTCTTTTAGTATTCGCCATAAGTGTCTCCACTTGACCCTGTTGAATGCTTTACGTTAATCTATAAAACAAATGTATAGTGGGACGTTGAATTCTCTAGATTTCGCGATTATCTGTCTTATATTCAGCAGGTGTTCTCGAGTGCCTCTACCTTTGGTAAATCCAGTTTGCTCTTGTGGAATTTCTCTTTGAAGGAATGTTTTCAGTCTCTCATTGATTATATGTAGCATTATCTTGCTGGCATGGGATATAAGAGAGGTAATTCTATAATTATCTTATCGCATTTATGGAAGCTGCCTTTTTTATGTATGGTCGTTATTGTAGATTTTGTCCAGTCTTCAGGCCATTGTTTGGAATGCCATATTTGGTTACAGAGTAGATGCAGTAACTTTACGCCGGTTTCTTCTGTGGCTTTAAGCATTTCTGCTGTTATCATATCTGGACCTGGTGCTTTGTTAATATTTGAGCTTGTTGATTCTTCCAGTCAGAGTAAAAAAAAGTAGTTTTAGCAGTACCACTTGAAAAAATACCACTGTTTTATCTGGAACCGTTGCAAATTAGAAAAGAAAAGTTTGAACATTTACAAATTTTAAAAACTACTATGTCGAGTGATTATTACTAATTTTATGATAATCTCAAACACATTTGAAAAATGATATTATGTACCTACTAATTCTATTAGAGTTGTATTGAAAATAAGTAGTAATATTGTAATTTTCAATTAAGAAGTTAACTAAAATGTTATTTGGCAATAAATTTGTTTTATAATGCTTGTGTGCTTTTAATCTCGTAACTCCAAATGAATTGTTTTAATTGGGACAAACCTTGTAGCTTCACAAACTTTTAGCATGAACTCTAACATATTAAAAATGATTCTCGACAACATCAGGTATATTATTTTATTTTACAATATTCGATTAATTTTGACAGAATCGCAAAATTTATTCCAAATTCAAATTTTTGCGTCTTCTGAACAATTTGTCGTTTTGGAGTACCGAGTTTTGCTAATTAGGGTGACGATATTATTATCCTGATACTTTTTACAATAAAAATCTAATTTTTAAATAAAGAAATTATGTGTCTTGAAATTTTAGTATAATACGTTTAGTCCGGGCCTAAAGATCGGCTACTACCGAAACCACTTACTTTCAGATGCATTACACTTGGAAGTCGATACACATTTAGCAGTCGGACCAGTGTCCATCTTCATTGGCGTTAATTCAATTTTGATTTAAAGTTGTTATACTGAGTATCGACTACACCGGTTTAATGTAATTATTAAGATAATTATGTTAAGGGAATAGTTATCTGTTTACTAGAGTTGTTGGAATGCTCAACATATTTAATATCTAGTTGACGTGCATAAATCTTTTATTATTACGTGATACTTTAATGATTGTTTTAATAAAATAGACAGGCGGCTTTAAAACTTTGAAATTTTTATGATCTTACACTTTATTAACCACAGGAACACCTGTAGGAAAAAGAAGCAAAGGCCGACCGCGAATTAGGTGGTTAGATAGAGTTGAAACCCACTTACGAATAGAATGGCGACGGATCTTAGAGCAGGCCAAGATCCACAGAGGATTGTCGAGCCAAAGATGATGATGATGACACTTTATAAAAAAAAAGGTTGAATTTAACACACGATAATATTTTTACAACTATTGGTGGTACCACAAAACCTGTAGATCTCACTTTACACATCTGATCGTAGAGGTATTTTCTTTCAGACAACTTAGTTATCAACAAAATGTGCAACCAAAGTTTACATAAACCAATATCACAGGATACTCTATTTAACTTGAACCAGGTTTTCCAGAATTGACACTTTTATTTTATATATAATGCTAATTGGGATTTTAATTTAAAATTCAAGGTTCTAATTGATATTTTTTTAAATTCCATAAATCCCTGTCTACCAGAAACATTCAAATTATTAAATTAAAATAATCCAGATAAAAAAAACTGGTTCCATGAGACATTGAGAAACATAAGTGAGAGACTTCAATTTATTATATCATTGAATAAAAACGATTCCATTTTATCTAAAAGTACCATTAATAAATTTAGAAAACAATACAGGAAAGCCATCAGACTTTCAAAATATATTGCAAACGATATGATTGTAAAACAATTCTGGCAACTCCCAAGAACCAAGGTCTGGCAACCCAAACTTATTAAGTCATCATTTATATTATAGTGTATTTTTATGTATGAGAGAGTAATAAAACAATAAATTATGTATGCAAATCCCTAAACTGTTGATACGGGTGACTCAATGAAAAACAGATATTTGTCAACAAGTTTACAGAAGTATATAGGAAAACAATTTTAAATTGAGTATGACCACCAGGTATAAAGGTTGGAGCAGAATAGAATACAATAGTTGTGAGGGTTACTAATCGCTAAATAAAGTTGCCAGTGTCGGAGTGATGGAGGTTAACAGGTACTAATGAATTTGCAAGAAATGTAAGATGTTTATTTTATTGGTTATATATTACCAATAAAAGTTTAATAAGTACCTACCTATTTGCAAAATAAAGTTTAATTCTTTAGATAAAATAAAACGTTTTATTTTATCTGAAATGAGTGCATTCCACGAAGTAAGGGTTTCAACAATCAAACATTTAATTCTTTAATTCCAGGAATCTACGACAGTAATTGACTAGATAGGTAATTACCTTCTAAACTTATTCCACAGAAAATGTGATAGTGGGTTTTTCCATTTTGTAGGAAGGTCCAAGTGGCGTATTTAAACTTCTTAACAGTTCACTAAAAGTAGGTACTTCAGTTGCAAGGTGCAGTTTATTGTGTATACTAGTGTTATGGAAAATTTGGTAGTGCCGTGTAAACGCCGAAAAATTGGTCCTTTAACAGGTAATGAAAAAACATTAATATTTAATTGTTTTAAATCATTTACAGACAAACGTTTATGTAAAAGTGTTGATGAGACCGTTGAGTTAGTTAGCAGTACACTTGGTGTTGGGAAATCTACGATTTACAGAGTTATTAAAGAAGAGAAATGTGGTAGTTTTCAAATGCCACGTAATGCTCCAGGGAAACCAAAATTTCAAATAGAATATCATTTTAAAGAAGGACTTCGACGGAAAGTGCATGAATTCTTCTTTAGACAAGAATTTCCAACATTGGATAAAGTTCTTGTCTCAGTTCGAGATGATAAGGATTACTCAGAAATGAGTCGAAGTACGTTATGGAAACTTTTAAAAGAAATAGGCTTCCGCTGGAAAAAAAATCCCAGAAAGTCTATTTTATTAGAAAGAAGCGATATTGTCATATGGAGAAGACATTTTCTAAGAACCATAAAGGAAATGAGAAACCAAAAAACAAAAATATTTTATCTTGATGAAACATGGATCAACGAGGGTCATACACCAAATAAATTTTGGCAGGATGAAACTGTTAGAAGTCAAAGGCACGCTTTTGTAAATAACTTATCTACTGGTTTAAACCCACCATCAGGAAAGGGACGCAGGCTGATAAAAGTACACATTGGCAGTTCAGACGGTTTTGTTGAAGGTGGTTTATTAACTTTTGAATCAACTCGTACCGGTGACTACCATAAAGACATGTACGCTGATGTCTTTCAAGAATGGTTCAAACAAATGATAGATCTTCTTCCTAAGAACTGTGTAATAGTAATGGATAATGCAAGTTATCACTCCAGACTTATAGAAGGACTGCCCACAACCAAGTGGTTAAAAAAAGACTTGCAGAATTGGCTGAGTTCAAAAAATATTACGTACCATCCCAGATCTATAAGAAAGGAACTTTATTCGTTGTGTGTCCTTCATAAAGAAAAATTTAAAAAATACGAAATTGATGAAATTACCAAAAATCGTGGAATGACAGTACTTAGATCCCCACCATATCATTGTGAATTAAACCCGATTGAACTGGTATGGGCACAGATAAAGAGTGAAGTTTCAAGAAAAAATACCACTTTTAAAATTCATGATGTTAAACAGTTGTTTTTGGAGGCCGTAAATAATGTAAAACCTGAAAACTGGGAAAAGGCAGTAAATCACACTATTAAAGAAGAGGAAAAAATGTGGAAGCTGGACAATATTATTGATAAAATGATCGAGCCAGTTATTATAAATCTTGGTTCTGAAAGTTCATCTTCTGAATCTGATTTGGATTTGTAACAAGTAGCTGTAAGTTTTATATTAATATTTTTATTCATCTATTTAACATACCTTAGACGGTTTTAAAAACTCTTTTTCTCTTTTGTAATTTTTAAAAATTAAAAAAAATGTGAATTTTTTAAAACCCTTTTTAATGTAGGTCAGTCAGTTCTAATATAGTGTGTGATAAAAGAGGTCACTTTTGTTTACATACACATAACACTTTATAACACTGAAATAATTCATTTATTTTTTACAATTATTCAAAGTAATTTTTCAATTAATCTTGAGCACGCCCATAGAATGGTCGAAGGTACCAGTTAAAATTATGCTAATTACTCTCTCGTTCATAAAAATAAACTATAATGACTTATTAAGTCATCACAGTATACTCTTAAAATGAGGGAGATAACACTGTTTTATTTGCTGATGACACTACTTTCTATATAAGCTGTCACTTTTTGAATTTGACACTGATTGAATTAAATTTGATTACCTGATGATTACTAGTAGCCTTTTATTATTATATTACACTTTTCTACGATTCTGATGGAAAATAGGTCTACTTTAGGGAAGCGTCCCTGCCCACGCAAGCCATGCCTTGCTCTCAAGTCCTTACTGAGGGAAATTATGTCCCATTCCTTTATCCTTTTAAAATCTAGTTTCCTACTTCCTATCCCTCCCTGGTCAAGGGCAGCAGCGATCATCAGTAGCAGTTCAAGGCGTAGAGGAAATGATCCTGGACCCGCTTGAAACCGGATTACCACAAGCATGACTGGAGCAATTTAAATGGTTGCGGTACTGCGATAAAGAAGGCAACGGGAAAATCACTCCATTATGTATGTATGTATGTATGTACAGCGTTAACAGGCCTTTTATGTCCATTGCTGGATGGATAATTTCCATCTTTTTCTATTATTAGCTAACATCTTCCAAGCTCTGATTCCCATCTCTCTGACATCTTCCATCACTACATCTCTCCATTTCTTTCTTGGTCTTGCTCTCTTTTTTCCCTCAGGTACTCTTCAAGCAATATGCTTGACTAGTCTATCACCTTGCATTCTCTCTATATGACCGAGTCATACTAGTCTACGTTTTTTCACCACTCTTGTTATTGTAGGGTTAGCATACAAATGGTACACTGGAACTGCATTAGTTCGTCTTCTCCATTCTCCCTCTACTAATTTTTCACCAAATATTCTGCGAAGTACCTTTCTTTCCCATGCTTCCAGTGTATTCTGTATGGTTTTGTTCATAGTCCATGTCTCGGCAGCGTATAGCACTGTGGGTCTAATTATAGTTTTGTATACTCTTATTTTTGTATTACGAGATATATCTTTGGCCTTCATTATTTTGCTCATGGCTCCAGGACACCTGTTGCTCTTGGTTAGTCTCAGGTTGATTTCAGTTTCTTCCTTACATGTCTGATCAATAAGAGTACCTAAGTACATATATTCATCCACCTTCTCGAATTCTACAGCCGATCCATCCTCCACCTCCAATTTAAAGGATCCCCTGGTGTTTGTTTCTTTTTTTGCTCGAGATCTTCATGTACTTTGATTTATTAATATTAACTTTTAGTTCCAATTTAGAGCTTTCCAGAATCAATCTTTTTGTTATATCTGATAATTCTTTTCCATTTCTTGCAGCGAGAACCACATCATCAGCGTATGCTAAGCATTGGTGCTCCTTGTATAAAATAGTTTCGGACCTATTTGTCCCACTAACCCTTACAATTTTTTCTAGAACTATATTGAATAGCAATGTAGACAACGTGTCTCCTTGGCGAACACCTTTTTTCACTTCAAATTCTTCTGAGACTCTACCGTTGCATCTCACAGCACAAATGGTTTGTCTAATTGTCATTTTTACCAACCTTATTATTTTTCTGGCACCTTGAATTCTTTTAGTGTTTCTATTAACTTGTTTCTTTCTATTGTATCGTAGGCAGCTTCGTAATCAATGAAAAGTACTTGTGCTGCAAAAAATTGGGACTGAACATCGTACATGAGGACGTAAAATATTAATTTAAAATTAAAGAAACATATAGAAAGGTTATTTGATATAAATTGATCGGCCAATGGGGACGTTGAATTTTCTACCTTTGCATCACTTAAGCTGATAACTTTCTTACATCTAATGCCTTAATAAAAACTAAAGTCAAAGGATCTGAAAAGATATTATAAAGATTAAACTTTTAAAAAACTCATCTTTGATTACAAAATGCTTAAAAAATATTTCTATGTAATATACTGCTGAAAAACAACGAATATTAGAATTTGTGATAATTAGCTAAAAAAGCTCTGTATCCGCTTATGTATTTAAACCGACACAACCCCCACACGTCTAAGGAATCCAATGGCGTTCGTGTAAGAAGATTACAAGGACTCTCCCGTTTCTACGATGTACTGTTTATACGAATTTCGTACATAGACGTATTGTATGTATTGTTGGTTTTATTGGTACCTATTCAGGAAGATTAAAGATTACACTGCTTTAAACGCAGCATGAAACACACTGCAAACAACAGGCTTGTTTCTAAAGCTTTTGCTGCACAGCGAAGTTAGTAAACTATACATTTTGAACGTATATTTAGAGAACTGGAATATAGAATAACGAGTATTATTAAGCGTTTTTCATTAATGCATCATATATGTGGTTTAAGGTAAATGTAGTATTATATAAAATGTTCTTAAAATGTTTTTTTGTCGTATGTCTAAGTTAAATCATTAATAGTGTAGAAGTATATAAGAGCGATATAATTGCAGTTCAGGAAATGAGATAATTGGGAAATAAAATATTAGAGAAAAAGAATTATACGATATATTATAGCTGTCAACCAACGGAACACAAATTAGGAAGGGAATTAATAGTCAATAACAGAGTAAAGCACCTTATAATAGACTTCCAACCTATCAACGAAAGATTATGCACACTAAGAATTAGAGGTAAATTCTTTAAATATTCAATAATAAATGCCCATGCTTCTTCTTCTTCTTCTAGTTCCATGACCGTTATCGATCGTTGGATATCATGTTGGCTACCATATTTGCTATCGTGACTTTATTGACAGCAGCTCTAAATAACGATGTAGTTGATTTTCCATACCATTGCCTTAGATTTTGCAGCCATGATGTTCTTCTTCTACCAGGACCACGATTACCTTGGATCTTTCCTTGGATGATAAGATGTAAAAGATCACATTTTTCAGGGTGTTTCGAGATACACGAGTTTCTCTATTCTGTCCAGTGTGGCATCTCCGACTTTTATACCGTCATCCTGTATATAATGTATAATATAATAATGTTATATAATTGTTTGCTAACTATCTAACTAACTTAAATATTTCTTCCGAATATAAGTTAAAAAGTAAAGGCGACAATATACAGCCTTGTCTCACTCCTCGTTTTATATTTATTTCATTCGACAGTTCTTGTTGAACCTTTATTCTTGCCACTTGATGCCAGTATAGATTTGTAATTATTCGTAGATTTTTATCGTCCAATCCAGCTGTTTCCTATATTTCTAGCATTTTGTTATGTCGGACTTTGTCAAAGGCCTTTTCAAAATCGATTGCACAAATATACACATTTTGATTTATATCTCTGCATCTCTGTACTAGCACCTGTATACTAAACAAGGCTTTTCTTGTACCCAAGCCACTCCTAAACCCAAATTGAGTATTGCCAATTCTGTCCTCTAACAGCGTGTAAATTCTGCTGTGTATTACCCGCAGAAAGATCTTCAAAACGTGACTCATTAGACTTATTGTCCGATAATCACTGCATGTCTTTAGATGATGTTTCTTAGGTATTGTGACAAATGTCGACTTTAACCAATTAGTTGGTAATATTCCAGTGTCATAAATTCTGTTAAAGAGATTACACAGAGCTTTAATTCGATTTTCCCCCAAAAACTTTAGTGTTTCAGCACTTGCTTCATCGGGGCCAAGAGCTTTTCCATTTTTTGCCGTTTGTATTGAACTTGTACCTCACATTCGTGTACCTATAGATGGACCTGATATAGCAATCGGTGTATAGTATTCTATTCTCTCATCTTCAAATAATTCAGAAATGTAGTTTTCTGAATTATTTCTTTTCCATTCCTTTCTTTTCTTTCCATTCTTTTAACTGTTCATTGATGTCTAATATTCTCTGTCCGTTTCTGTCTTCTAAACTTTGGGATACTTGTTTCCAGCGACCTCTTTTAATTTCTTGTGCAGATGAAATGTATCGTGTTTCTTTTCATATTGTTGAATTTCATTACATTCTTTACTATGAAATTTTGTTTTCGCATGTCTTATCTTCTGCCTGATTATTGTGTGGATCCTCTTGTATTAGTTTTTATCTTTATTTCTGACTTCTCTTCTTTGATCCATAGATCTCAGTATTTCTTGTGTCATCCACCCTTTTTTTTTTCTTGCTTTTAGCGCACTCAATTTTGTTTCTTGAACAGTATTTAAGATTTCTTTAATTCTCGTCCAGTTTTCCTCAGTACTTTCCTCTTTGCTTGATGTTAACACTATTTTTTGTTCTAATATACTAGTTATTTCTTGTTTTGCAGTATCATTTAACATCTTTTCTCTATCAATAGTAACTGTTTGCTTATTCGTTGTTGCAACTGTTTTTAATCTCAGTCTTATTTTTCCTACTAAGAGATTGTGATCTGTTGGTACATCTGCACCTGGATATGTTTTTACTGCTAATACTGAATTTCTGTATCCTATGAAATGCCCACGCACCAACCAGAAAACCAGAAAACTAGAATACCTAGGCCACATGATAAGGAGTCCAAAATATGAAATTTTGAGACGTATAATACAGGCAAAGATTCAAGGAAGAAGATCTGTTGGCCCAACGCAGAAGCGACGAATGCTGAGAATACCATGGGTGGCCCGAAGAACAAATGAATCCATACTGGACCAGCTAAACATAAAGAAAATACTAAGAACACAAATATCAGAACAAATAATAAGCTATTTTGGACATGTGCTTCGAAGAAATGGTCTTGAAAAACTTACCATCAAGGGAAAAGTAGAGGGCAAAAGAAATAGAGGTAGATCTCCCACATGATACACGGACCATATTGTTGCTACCATTGGCGCTGCATTTTCAGAATATGCTAGAATGGCAGAAGATAGAAAAACGTGGAGGAACATTGGGAAGTTTAGCTAATAGCTTCATGATATCACGATACCAAGATTTTTATGCTGTTACAAGTAGTTAAAGAGTTAAAACGGTTGTTTTAATTTTCCAATAGTAAAGTTTTTGGAATTTTATCCTTTTACATTTCACTGATTCAATTGGAAAACTTGCCTGAGATTGTGTGAATTTTAACTCATTCGAGAATTTTTTGCAACTGCTTATTATAAATTAGCTATATTTTATGCATACGATGTTACATGATTATTAAAGACGATATTAAAGAGATCAACTTTGCTTATTTTAAAAATGTTGGAGACGCCACTGGAATACCTACACATGGATACCTGATAAATAGGTCAAGATTTAATGTAGTATTGGAGAATGGGCCGGTTAAAAGCTCTGATCGTAAAATGTATTCTTTGTGTAGGATTCATCCCATTTTACAATAAGATAAATATTTATTCAACCATAAACAAATTTTGGAGATACAACAATCTTCAAAATGAGATGTCAGATCAAGAAGGCAGTGAAAACTTCAAATCAATATATATATATTTTAAGAATACCACAGAATTTATTGGATTTAAAGGATATTTGATTTATAATACATCTAAATAAGGTAATAGCTACTCGACATATATAATTAATTGCCTGACTTTTTAACTATGTCAGACTCAAAGTCTCACTAACTATTATTTTGTATCCTTAGGTACGTTCAAGTAGGTATATTGTCTTTTTTTCATGAAATAATTAACTTGGGATTGATTTTGTACATTTCGCCATATTTAATGCTGTAGCTAATTCCAGTATATCATCTTCAGCTTAATTTCTAGTTCCAATGTCTAGTCCTTCTTATAGTGATTAATATTTTCTCTTGGATTGACCATTTTCCTTCTTCTTATAATGACTAATCGTTACGGATGTTGGACACTAACATGGATATTTTGACTTTATTAACTGCTCTTTTAAGATTTTCGTAGTTTATGAGGCCAGGATGTTCTTCTTCTCCCCGAACCTCTTCTTCAATGGACATGTAACTTAGTCTATGCAGGAAATCCTTAACATACGTCTATACTAATATATTTGGCATCTCTACAGTGAAACTCCAGTACCTGGAGGTCCCTGACCCAACTACATTTAGAAAAATGGAGACAAAGTACGTATTATAATTACCAAAATTTTATTTAAAAATTTTTTCATTTGACGAAAGCTGATCTTCTTCGACCATCCTATCTTAATTTCCATCGAGTATTCCTATTATTCGTTTAAAGGATACCCTCCGTGAAGATCCCTTCTCCCCCTACCCCTCACTCTGACCCACAAACAATATTTTTTAGTTTTTATTTTCAGCGGATTGGAATCAATTTGAAAATTTAAAGAAGTTAGATCCATAGTTAAGGCTTTTACAAAACTTCTCCTGTATCTTCTACATGTCAATATCGGGGAGCATCCTGTAGATGAAAACTAACCAATATAGCTCTTTAATATGCTATGAAAGGAATATGAATGATTCCAAATAAATAATGTATTACTAAAACCGATGAATATTCAATAAGTAAGAAATAATATTGGATTTTTATTTTAATGTCGGAGTTTTATCTTTGAACATCGCTGAAATCGAAGTTGTAGATGTAACTTCACATATCCATTGTTTTAAAGTGGGTATAAAATCAAAGTTCACTTAGAAGGGCATTTTCTTTATTCAGATTTTATAATTTAGAAAGAAAATAGTTATTTTGACCCCAAGGTGAGTTTTCGTTCTTATTAAACGTTTTCTTGGTATCATTAAACCACATGGTTATTGTTACTATACCTACCTATAACATAGCCCAACAAAACAGAAAAAATTGGCACTAAAGATGTAGTAACTTGTTTTAAATATATTTTTTTTTTAATATATATCGTAATTTCCAAAATGTTTTGTTTTTCGTGCCGGCCTTAGTATTTTTTGAAATCGCTTGCATAGTTTTTATAAAAGAAATAAATACGCTCATGGACAAAAATATCGAATATTTTGGAATTTTCTAATTTAAAATAAATTATATTTTACAATAAACGATTTGATTCATCAAAATTTATTTTGAAAATACAAAAATTAGAAAATTTCAAAATATTCGATATTTTTGTCAATGAGTGTATTTTAATAAGAGAAAAAATATTTTATAGGTCAAAACCAATATTTTCCAGGTAAAATTAAAATTAAATTACTTTTTTTAGGTACTTGTAAATTTCCACGACGTAAAAACCAAACTTTCCTTACGAATCAAGTTTTATTCTATCTATGAGCGAAGTTCCTAAAGCCTCTGCCGCTTCTCGCATTTCGACCGCTATCGTTTTCTTTCCATCCATTAGTCTTCTTTGATGGCTCTATATCTCATTAGTTATGTGTCATACATTTTTTCCCAGGCAACTAAAGGCCTTCCCATTCTTCTTTTTTGTTGTGGTATGTAACTTAAAGCTTTCTTTGGCCATCTATCTTCATTCATTCGCTTTACGTGACCATACCACACTTACTAGTTGTCTTGTTTCAATTCTGTCTACAGTGGAATATACAGTATTTGTTCTCCTTCTAATATCTTTATTCCTGATGTTCAATCACAAATTAACCCCTTAATTTGTAATCTCACATTATTCTGAACTTCTTAACCATTTATAGTTTCACCCTGTATAAGTGAGGCATTGTAAACCATATCGTATAATATTTTATATCGTATAATATATTTTTTAATTGAACTTCCTAAGTGTCGCAATTAAGGCCTAGATTAAATTGTAATGTAAGCAAATAGTTCAAAGTGTGGTATGATAGAAAGCAGTAACCTCGGTGTTGAGGTATGAATTATTTGTGAGAATATAAATTGGGGATTTGAGCTCATTTAAGCACAGTCTATCATAAGTAGTTACCTAATGAACATCATATTGTGTAATTACCAGTAGCTGTCCATAAATCAACACTTTGACTCCACAACTTCACCTTTTATTGTATGTATCGTCGTCGATCGACGAGAAGCGGACAAAGGGGCATTTACAAACCGATTCGAACCTTATAACTACGTTCGAATCTTTTCACCTCATATAATCTTTTCTGGATACACCACAAGCTCTTCTTAGAAAATCAATTTCTACTACTTCTTTTTCCATCTTTTTTCGTGATCTGCAAAAGTTCTGCCAAAGTCATAATGGGCTCTACCAAGGTTCGATAGATTGTCAATTTCGGTTCTTGTCTAATATCTTCAGACCATAGTAGATAGTTTAGAATGTTTACCGCTTTTTTCCTTGCTGCTGTTTTCGATTTCCCTTTTGGCAGTGCCTTTTTTTAGATATTATAGATCCGAGATTTTTATAATCACTGCATATTTTTGTGTTGCCTTAACAAAGCCCCTTTGTTATTGGAAATGATTTAGATATAAAGTTTCCTTCTAAACAACTAATCAAACAAATGGAAAACCTGTTTCCTACCTTATAATAATAGCTTTTCTTATAAATTCATATCATATACTCAGAAGACCATGATAAATCTTATGCTCCAGATTTAGTATGTAAAACATGCGTTGAACAATCAGAACGAGAAAGTGCCTAAGGTTTGGTATCCAATGATTTGAAGGACACCAAGAAACTATCACGATGATTGTCTTGAATTAACAATAACTAAATGACCTTGTCAGAGACCTACCTATCTGACGAGGCATCTGAATTAATTGAATGTACATTAAAAAGAAGAAATATACTAGATCTAGTATAATATTATATGTTACCCTTCAAAAATAATAAGAATTTGCTGCTATTTTCACGAAAATAACCTGGTTTTGCAGGCACATAAAAAGATAAGAGTATTGCTAGAAAAAACAAGTTTATAAAAATACACAACAAATGAATCGCGCCTTTTTTTTTCGTTAAAAAAATTGTTTGAAATGTGTCATTTTACACAACATTAAGTTCTGAAATAAATTATCATGTTCACACTCTACACACTGCATAAACTTAACTGATATGTTCTTACAGGTATGTGCTCCCTCTATAAATATGACCCAAGGGTGAACATTTTTTCACACAGACCGCTTTGTGTTGATTATTCTTGAATCTTTGCAAAACCTCGGTATATGCCTGTAGCCAACCTTTTAAAACTAAATATTCTGACAATCCCAGGAAACCTAAAACTTTCGCTAAATCCATTTATAAGGGTTAAACGATAAAGCAGAACAATGTAAGCCTTATAATAAGATTTAACGGTGTTTGTTTTCTACGATATTGCATGTACTCTTGTAACAAAATTTCAAATTTTCGTTCTTACAGATTACACTGAGAATTTGCCGCTTAAAAATTATATGTGCACTAATATTCCAGTTGATTATTTTATTTACAAAATACTATATTTTGTATACATTGGTTTTATTCAATGTTTAAGGTGTATGTGAGGGTTAGCCGTAAGGAGTAGGAGACTTTTGTGGTGGGCACACAATAAGTGTGTATACAGAGTGGCCAAAAAGTCTGGAAACGGCTTATTATCTCGTAAAATGCTAATTATAATTATACAAAATTTAAGGTACACCTATTTTGGGATACGGAGATTCCATATTTGATATTTACAATGTTGCCAGATTTGCCGTTTTTCTTATATTATTAGTAACTTTGGTTTTTCAAATACATCACCCTATATATTCAGTCATTATTGGAATCTCCTATTCAATACGAGTTCAACCATATGAAACACTTATGATTTTATGTATTCTGGAAGGTCATAAATACATAAAACCGAAGTCTGGCAACGCCTAAATTATTTCAATAAATTTTTTAATACTTACTATTTTCAAATACATTAAAACGTAACAGTTGATAGTTTAGAACATTTTTTAACATAATAGTTACGTTATTAAGTGTTCAAAATGTGCTCAATTTGTGAGTTGACAGCACCCTAATCGATGGTAGAAGGCGTCTACCACATTTCTCCATGATTGTCTAGAAATTATTCGAGATTCATTAATAATTCGTTGCCTTAGCTCTGCAAAACTTGCTGGTTAAGTTTTGTAAACTGAATTTTTCAAGTATCCCTAATAAAAATAATCTTTAGGATTGAAATCGGGTGAACGTGGAGGCCATTCAATTCTACCTTGTCTACCAATTTATCGTCCAAAAAATATCTCATCTAAATATCGCCGAACATTTACACCAACTATCTGACGTTAAATTTCTTTCAAAAAAAATGACCCAATTGAATAATAATTAACTACTAATATCTGACCATACATTTAATTTTTGTGGTCTTTGAGTATGGTTTTCACGCATTCAGTCTTCAGTATGAATTTTCGTCACACCAGTACCTTAAATTGTGTCGATTTACACTTCCACACAGTGTAAAAGTTGCTTCATCGGAAAAACATATTCTGTTAACGAAGTTTTAATAATTTTCAATTTTATCCATCATTACCTCAGTAAACTCTAATCTACGACCAAAGTCATCTTACTTAATTCTTGCAATAAGTTAATTTTGTATGATTTAAATTTATTTTTACGTAATAAACGTAAGACTGAAGAATGACCTACATTATGTACTTGTGCAACCCTGCCTGGAGATGTATGTGGATCTTCAACAAAACTTTGCTTATATCTGAAGTTTTGTTGTCATTGATATCTCGTTTCGGTCAACCTGATCGGTATCTATCTTTTACTTCTCCAGATTCCTCAAATCGCCTTACAGTTTTTTGTACCGTCGTCTTATGAATAGGAGAACGGTTTAGAAAATGGCATTTTAGAGAAGCAATTGAAATTGCAGAACTTTTTGAATCACAACTACTGTCAATTTTAGTTCATAATTTAAATGGTGAACAAATGTCAAAATCACAGCATTTCTCCATTTAAATATTTAAATTTATTAAAATTTACATATTTTGCACTGTTTTGTGTATTTAAGATCTTTCAGACTACATAAATCAAGTAAACATATATGGTTGAACTCGTATAGAATAGCTGAACTCGTGTGAAATTCACACTGAATGCGTGAAAACCATACTCAAAGACCACAAAAATTGAATGTATGGTCAGTTATAGTAGGTACTTATTTAATTGAGCCATTTTTTATCGAAAGAAATTTAACGTCAGATAGTTGGTGTAAATGTTTGGCGTTATTTAGATGAGATATTTCCCGGACGATAAATTGGTAGACAAGGTAGAATTGAATGGCCTCCACGTTCACCGATCTCAATCCTAAAGATTATTTTTATTAGAGATACTTGAAAAATTCAGTTTACAAAACTTAACCAGCAAGCCTTGCATAGCTAAGGCAATGAATTATCGATGAATCTCGAATAATTTCTAGACAATCATGGAGAAATGTGGTAGACGCATTCTACCATCGATTAGAGTGCTGTCAACTCACAAATGGAGCACATTTTGAACACTTAATAACGTAACTATTACGTTAAAAAATATTCTAAACTATCAATTGTTACGTTTTAATGTATTTGAAAATAGTTAGTATTAAAAAATGTATTGAAACAATTTGGGCGTTGCCAGACTTCTGTTTTATGTATTTAAGACCTTCCAGACTACATAAAATCATAAGTGTTACATATGGTTGAACTCGTATTTAATAGGAGATTCCAATATTGTCTGAATATACAGGGTGATGTATTTGAAAAACCAAAGTTACTAGTAATATAAGAGAAACTGAAAATCTGGCAACATTGCAAATACCAAATGGAAATGGAATTTCCGTATCCCAAAATAGGCGTATCTTAAATTTTGTATAATTATGTCTAGTAATTTACGAGATAATTAGCCGTTTCCAGACTTTTGGGCCACTCTGTATATGAATATTGTGAGATATATGTAAAATGAACTTATAATGTTTCAGAAAAATTCTCCATTTTATTTTATTTATTTTCTCTTTGTTCTCTTTAGTCCATTTCTTAAAATAATCCATGGCTACCATGATATATTTATTTAAATTATCCGTTTTTGGAAATGGGCCTGCAATATCGATTGTTACTCGTTCCATAGGACTACCAACAATATACTGTTTCATGGGTGCCCTCTTTTTACCAACTGAACCATTACTGGTTGCATATAGTTCACATTTCCGGCACCTTCTTACATTATCTTTATAGTTCATCCAATAGAATCGTTCTGGAACCTTTTTGCAGAGTCTTGGTAATACCAAAGTGTCCACCTAATGCACTGTCATTCAACTGGCGCAAAACTTCTAACTCTTTTCTTTTAGGTACAGTCAACTGAAGCTTAAAATCTGTTCTCATAAGTTCTTCAAGGTTTTTACAGAAGTCATCTTTTAGTACCAGGCAATTTTATTGGTTCTGGACTTGACTTCTGGGATATATGCACTAATGTCTTGCCAGGAAGCCCTCACACATCGACGCATCCAATCTAATATTCCTTTTATACATAAATCATCTGTTTGGGAGTTTTGTAGCTGTTGAGGCTGCCATTGATCATTGATGACGGTAGTTCATCTCACGGGGCACACTCGTTCCTTTAATTTAAGCCAGTGATTAGAATGTGCACTGCATGGCCGTCTTGATAGATCATCAGTATTTAAACATACTTTTTTAGTCCAGTGTTCGATCTGTTTTCGCTTTCTGACTGTTGTATTATTTTCTTGCAATTTATGGCAAACGTGACCTATGTCGCCACCCGTCCAATATCTGGGCTCGCTTCTCTTCGGCATCGTTCGCTTACGAACTATTTTTCATACGATTTCCTCCAGTCGTTTATCGATTTATTCGTCGCTTGCTTCAGAAGTCCGTACTCGATATCTCCATAAAGCTTGACTGACCATTTTTTGTTCCAAGGCAATTCTTCTTATATTGCTCTTATGGACCAATTATTGTGGATATTGGCAACAACTATTTATAGCATACTACTTTCGATCTTGTGTGTAAGTAATGAGTATTTCTTTCTTCCGATGGCCCCAAGAACTGGTACTTAGAATTTCGAAATATATGACCCAGATTAGCAGCTTTTCTTCTTTTTATTATTGGCAGCAATTCTCGTTCTCTGCCCATTCGATTTAATACATCGACATTTGTTGTGTGATCTGTCCAGGTAATTTTAAGTAGTCTTCTAAATACCCACATTTTCAAAGCCTCCAATCGGTTCATCACATTGGTCTTTATGGTCCAGGTTTCTACACCATATAGTAGTATGGAGTAAATGTAACATATTACAAAGCGATATCGAATTGTTAAGTTAAGGCTGCTGTTGCTGAGCAAGATTCTCATATTAGTAACTGTTCTAGCTTGCTCAATCCTACTACGTATCAGTATGTCTATTCTTTGTTTCAAGTTAAGAAAATAACATTACGCTTATGGAGATCAGTGTTGCCAAAACTCTCAGACACTCGCTTTTGCACGGATGTCCAAGATATTCCCTTTGCTTAATTTTTGAATTTTCATTTTTAATTAACACTTAACTGTAAAATTAGAATAACTACTAAATAAAAGCCTTATTATCATTATGTAGTCAGAGAACGACATAAAATAGCTGACATACGCACATCGTATTATTTTAAGTTGCAATTAGTAATTAGATATACGCATTCCAAGCGGTCAATATTTTCTACTGATTTCTATGATTCATGGCATATCGTATTCTCACCGAAAAAACAAATAAACTGTCGTTACTATAATTAAAATAAGATAAAATAAAATTATCTTTTGTAAATACTATTTATCTAATTAAAATCATTTTCCCTACTTTTCATCTCTTGTTTCGAATGGGCACTTTTGGTCAATTACGTTAAAAAACATTAATTTAATATTCATGTTTGTGGAAACAAAAATACAAATTATACAACCCTAAATTGTGCTTGTGTGTGTCGTGGTAACGCCGCGTTGCTATCGTCCATAAGAAATACATGGGCCTATCTCCGCAATGTTATTTTCTAAACGTGGAACGTAGTATAGATCTAGATCTTCAGTTATCCAACTACCGAGATATCTGAACTTGGGGACCTTTTTGGATGTTCTTATTTTTTACTGGTATATTTAATTGCATATTTCGTGTTACTACTACTAACCACCATCACCATTTACTGCAATCATAAAAACGCATTTCGAATTGTTCCAAAATATTTGATAATTCAGCCTCATAGGTATCATAATTCAACTGAAAAATCCTTGCTTTCAAAGACGGAAAATGTTTCAGATCCTTTCTTTTCAGTTGATCTATCATAAGTTGCAATTTACTTTTGAATGCGTTTACTGCGCTAATCATCTACATAATAGTTTTTCCTTTACCTTGAAGCTCCAAGTTAACGGTGTTTAAGTGCATTGTGATGTCAGTCAAAAATGCCAAATCATTTAGCCATTTTTCGTTTTTCAACCACCTGACGTCCGTGTGAAGAACTAAATCAGTGTGTTCAGCTGACTTCCTATCTTCCAACTGCAACTGAAAGAGCTGCCGTTGCAAGCTACGTGCATGGATGGAATTCACAATTTTTTTGTTGCAATGCCCATTATTTTTTCCGTGTTTAAAACTTTTGAACACAAAACTTGATGTATAATGCAATGGAATGAAAAAAATGAAGGGAATTCTTCATTAGCTCGACACAATGCCACAAAACCGTTTTTGTTTCCAGTCATTGCTGGTGCTCCATCGGTTGTAATGCACACTAATTTATATATTGGTAGCTCGTAGTTTTTTACAAAATTTAAGAAAACGTGATATATATCTTCGCCACGGGTCTTCCCCTTCAGAGGAATGATTGTCAAAAATTCTTCCTTAGCCAACATGTCATTGAATACCATCCGAATTAAAATACACAGCTGGGCAGTGTCTGTCATATCGATGGATTCGTCAAACTGTAAAGAAAAGTATGTACATTCCATGATATCATGTTTTAGTTTATCTGCGATGTCTTGACTCATGAGTTCAATACGCCTTGTGACAGTCGGACGAGATAACTGAAGTTCTCTAATAGCAGACATGATTTCTGTTTTATTTTTAAAAATCTCCAAATAAAGTCTCACCCGCTTCAATAAATGCTTCCTTCACCACCGATCCATCTTCAAATGGTTTCTTGTGTTTCGCCAAAATATAAGATATTTTAAATGACGCGATCGTAGCAGCTCTTGATTGTTTGCTGGTCTTGTGAACATGGATTGTTCTTTTTTCAAACAAAATCTCAAATCACTTACTTTTCGTTTTCTTAATTCACTCTGTGGCGGAAAATCCTTTTCATAGTTTTTATGAACCGTTTTATAATGCCTCTCTAAGTTACCACGCTTAGGTATTGCAACTGACGCACGACAAATAACACAAATGCACTTATCCGTTACCATAGAAAAGGAAAATTCTTCCTCCCAATCCTTATTAAAATAATACGTTTTAGATTTCTTCACTGCACCCATTTCCACTATTTAATAATAAACTTTGTGTCGACGTAGGATCGCTATCAAGTTACAATTCAGAATAACTCCAATTCCTGCAGGCGCAACATTTATATCGGCGTGAACGAAAGTCTCGAATGTTGCCCTCAAACGCGCCGCCTGAAACTAGACTGTACTGTCTCTCGTCTAGAAACAACACGGCTTTCCTTTGACAAGTGCCGCGCGTTCCTTTGATAAAGCCACCTTTTGCCGCAAGCAGTGTTATTTTATTACGTAATACATTTTTGTAGTTGATAGAATATCATCCCAAATTTGATTAATAATTATAATAAAGATTGAATTAATAAAATAATTAGTTAATATATGTAAATATAAAATATGCTGTGTGGACAGTATTTTGTTGTCCCCACTTCTTTGAATTGCAATGGTGCTTAGTCAAGCATTCTATGTATTTGTATAGTTCAGTATTAATAAAAACGTTTAACTCTGCTGACAGTAGTTTAGTTACCTACCTACTTATTAAATTTTTTTTCTTCTCGAGATCTACCAAAAAGCACTCGCGATCGACCAGTCGATCGCGATCGACCGTTTGAGCACCCCTGCCAAGGGTATAGGTTCCAAATATTGCCAGTTGGCAATTGTTTAAAAAAAGAAAAATATACATTTTTTCTTGTTTTGTTTTTATTGTTTAGAAATTAGACTATAAACATGTTTGTTACTTGTTTAACAAATTTACAGGCTATTTCAAATAAATTTGTATTTAATAAAAAATTCTATTCTAAAAATTTGTATTCTGCCTTCGTGAATTATTTCTGTTTGAATTAGTCTGTGAAGTAAACATTTTTTAAATGGAGTAATTATTCGTTTATGGCCAATTCTTTGATTTTGAGATACTTTTCAAACAAATCGTGCTTTTACCGTTTAAAATATTTTAATTTAGCAATGAAGTTATAAAAATAGACGTCGTATAAAATTTTCCGAATAATTTAACTGTTCGTGCTTTCTAATTAGCCAATATCCACAAATTTGAAATAATTAAAGCAAATACCGTGAAAGAAAATTTCCTCCTCATCTTTATTAAGCGCTTCATCCCGATTCCCGACCCGTCAACACTCCCAATCAATACCAGTAACTGATTGCCGCGTTATGATTTTTTCCATCATAAATGCCATGATTTTGGATTGGATTCAAACACACTTGTTCGTCCTTCATAGATAATTGGATTTTCAATAATCACACTACGAAAATTTAAAGATTTAACATGACACATGTCAAAACCAATGTACTCAGAATAATAGGCAAATTATTAAGAGGTTATTTAAAATCAAGTATAAGATATATACACTAGAAAAAATATTATTCGGAATCCATAACATTCAGTATGAGAGCCAACTAATGGCTTTTCACTGACATATCCAGTGGCGTCGGTTTTATTATCTGTTGGCGATGACTTTTGCAAACTCTTGTTTGTCTTATTTGCGACTGGAATTCTAAGGCAGTCCATTCTTTGGTAAATCTTAGCCACGTAATCTACGTAGGTATCACGTCTGTAACTTAAAAATTAATGTTAACTAAACATGCATCAACAACTCCTAAATAACACAATTTTATATAAATATTAAATTTCTAAACGGGACTCTACCGTCCCAGTATTAGTTTATACCATATTTATCCCATTTGTATTGTTTGGTTGCAAACTTACTATGGCACGAAGACGTTTTGTAACACAAAAAGAGTTTCAAGAAAAAAATTGAAAGCCTCTCAAGTATATCTGAAAATAAATCCGAGGAAGTATCTTATGCTGCCTCAGAGTCTGATTATGTACCTGGTGACGATTCTGCCTCAGATTCTGATTAAGTACCTCAGAATACTTCTGACCGTGTGGATGTAAACATTACTACTTCCGACGAAGAAAGCTCTGATAACGCGGAAATATCTGAAGATGAGTCTGAAAGGAATGAATTGACTGCACAATGGAATATGCCAAAAACAAACTTTTGTCCGAAAAAAGAAATTCCTACCCAGAGAAATAGAATAACAATACTAAATATTGATAAATGTTCTCGTCTTGTTGATATTTTTCTAAAAATTTTACCGCGTAGTTGAGTTATGCATATTGCTTCCTATACAAACCCAAAAATAAAAGCACTTTGATGACAGTGGTTGGTTGTACTGTGGTTATGTGTTACAATAAACTATCATCTATCTCACTTTACTGGTCACAAAACGAATCACTGTAGAACTCCCTAATTAAAGAAGGTGTTTTCCTCAGTCCTCAGTCAAGGACTGAAATTTCCCATCAGTCCATCGACAAATCAATGACTAAGTTTAAAGGAAGATCTACCCTGGAGCAGCATAGTGCTTTAAGCCTGAGACCTTCAATTAAAATTATACAAAACAATATAAAGTCCTAAATCTGATTACTCACGGTAAAATATGTAGAAAGAGAGGCTTGATCAAAGAAGAATAACATGGTTTCGTAACCTTGCTTCACAACATAACTCTATTACTCAGAATCGATTTTACTAATTTGCCAGCATAATTTCCATTAAAATAACGTAAAATTTGACAAAAAAATTAATCTCAATCCTAGTATATAAAAAATAATTATTTTCCTTGTGGTTAATTGAACGTAGTATGTTGACGTGACCATTTACTTTGTTTATTCTGGCGCCTGGCAACACAATGAAAAATAAAGTATATCATAAGGTTGTTCCGTGAAACTCATCGGCACAAATGCAATCCATTCAGCCAATAGCTGCTTTGTTGCTACGTGAATTTGCTTATTTTGAACTTCTCTTAAACTTAAATAATATAATCTTAATACAAAAAAGTTAGCTAATACAACTCAGCTAATAATAGACCAGAACATTTATTAATTTTAAAGAGTTACAAATTTTGCCGGGTCAGCTGGTATTTGTAAATTTAAATGGGTTGTTTTGTTTAAATTCGGTCCCATTTTTATGGAACAACTGTTTCCTGATAAAATGCAATACAAATGGCTATTATAAGCGAATCAATTGTATCTACCAATCTTGATTTGATGTAATCAAAACACACATTTCCTGTATTTCTAGCTTGCAGACATTTGCTATTTAAAGTTTTTCAGTACATTAGATAATACAATTTTTTAGTATTGAGGCCAATAACCTATAATATAATATCAATATTTGTAAAATATTGAAATATGAACAAGGCAATAAATATCAATAATGTTTTTAAGTGATTTGTTTTATATACTAATAAATCAAATGTATGAAAGTAAGAGATATTTGATTACATAGTTATTTTATATAAAAGTTTTATTTACCGTCCAATTCTTTTATTTAAATTGTATAGATACAAAATTCACATTCTACACGTTTCTCAACTTTCGGAAAAATGAGAAAAACTGTTTACTATTAAAGGCCATTGTATAATGCTTCAATTTTTTTTGTGTAAAAACTTTATTATGATAAAAACTGTTTGCCATATATTAATATATACCTTTCATCATGTAAATCTTCGAGAACTAGACAGAACTGCTATAGTATCCTAACTATGATCATTAAAACTTATTTCGAGGAAGACAAGAAGTGCACAACTGAGGTTGCTTCTTCGCTCACTCTACTACCTTTATATTTGGACCACTGGAAACGTCCAAATAAAACTTATTTTAAACTAAAATTGTGATTCATTTCTAATAAAAATAGTTAACTTTATATTTTTATTTCTATACCCAAAAGATTTCGGCACTTCCTAGACCTCTATTAGTTATTCTTTCTTTTTTCCTTTTGTCTTTGTGTCTATTGTATTTCCATTAGTGAAAACAAACTGTCGTCAGGAAAAAAAGTGCGCCCATACTTTACCAAGGGTATAATCTCACAGAGTTCTGCAGCTCTCTTGGGCATCTACTAGACAACACTTTCTGTAGTACTATGGATACAATGACATGTTCTTGGTTGGTTTGGTTTCATACACTTCCTAAGGGTTCCATAAGGGAAATATCATAAAGCATATAAGGCTAAGAAAATGGAGGAGACTGGACCACACAGTACATAGATCCCAAATGACATTACCATTATAGCGCTGAAATCCTCAAGGACGACGTATAGTAGGTAGACCTAGGAAAATTTGGAAAAGGACAATACTGGACTAGGCAATTTTTTTAAGCCCTTATCTTTATTCGGATTGCTGAATATAGGCCTTTCCTAATTCTCGCCATTCATCTCTGTTGTTTGTACGACGTTTTCACATTGGTCTTTCCACTATTGGACAAGGCAATAGAAACAGGAAAATCGTTTCCATTTTCCACCATTTTGTGGGTCTGATATTATTCTTAGCAATCTCTGCACTATTTGATACGCCTATGGATACAATGGTGTTACACATGGGCACTAAAGGCACAGTAATTGCAGAACAAATCTCATTATATCAAAGTGGATCTGAAACAAAGGATGCTGTTTCAGAAGCATTCAGTCCATTTGAATCAGAGTTCGAACCATCAAGCACAAATGACTCAGATTCCGACCATGACTTGCCATTCGTTAGTAAGAAAAGAAAAAGAAGTTATAAAAAGAGTAATAGGTTAAAAAAACAGTTTCTTGCGGTGTTTTCAAGAAAAGAAAGTTATGGTTCTAAAATCGACAAGAAAAAGAAATGTCCTGTTTAACAAACTCCATCAAACAAAGAAACATCTCCAGAAATTGCAGCTAAAGAGAAACAAACTCGGTTGCCGTCGAGTCCAAAAGGCTAAAAATGAACACAGGTAGTCCTCTCAACCAAAGGCCGCTACTTAAACTCCAAAACGTAACTTCGTAAACTTTGTTAAAAACCCCTCCGATAAATCCAAGAAAGCACAAACTTCTTTAGATGCTTTTCATTGTTTTATGAGTCCAGAGTATCTGGCAAAAGTTGTAGGATAAACTAATCCTGAAATTTCTGTTAGGACATAAAGATATAAAGTCGAAAAACTTACAAACTCGAAAGTGAATCTTGACGAATTGCATGCACTCCTAGGACTACTTATTTATGCTGCTGCCCAAAAAGACAATCATTTAGCGACAAGACAAATGTTTAATGACAAAATTTCTGGTGAGATAAATAAAGAAATATAAACCGGGATAAATTTGAATTTCTTATAGAATGTTTACGTTTTGATGATAAAATCTGGTCTAGACCAGACAGAAAAGAAACAGATAAGCAGCTACTGGCTTTTAGGGAAAAATGTCCTTTCCGGATGTATATTCCAAAGAAGCCAGCCAAATATGGACTACAAATAGGTTGGACTACCAAATATATGTTTGATGTAGAATTGTATGTAGGTAAGAGGACCTAAAACAATGGTCTGCACCTAGGAGAATATTATGTAAAACAATTAACTTGGGATGTGTACGGAAGCAACCACAACCTAACCATTTATAATTGGTTAACGTCAGTACCTCTAGCGTCAGAGTTCTTAAAACCTCCTTAGAATATAACTATAGTTGGTACACTACAAAAAAATAAAAGAGAAATACCTCCCGGATCATAAATCTCAAAGAGAGTGATATTGATCATTCCGTATTTTGCTTCGATGGTGAAAAAACAATAGTATTCTATCAGACACAAGTAAATAAGTCTGCGCTTCTTCTGTCGACAGTCCACAACGGTGCAGTAGAATGTGATCCAACTAAAATGCCAGATATCATTAAATTTCATAATGCCACCAGTATGGAGTAGACATATTTGACCAAATGTGGGGAAACATGAACATCTCTAAAAAAACGAGAAGATGGCATCTTTACCTGCTCTATTGCATAATAAATATAGCTTGCATAAGCTCTTGGATAATTTATAATCATAACCAACAACGACAGCAGAAAAAATCATCACCAGAAAAAAAATATGGTCATTCTGTCTGAACAATTGACGAAAAACCTTGGCTACTGCATCCTGTAAATATGCCAATTTTGAACCGCTTGGTAAAGTTGCTTATTGAAAATATTTTAAATCAGGATCCGCAGCAAGAACGAATATGCCCTATTGTGTCAAAACGTGCTGTGTCAATTTTGTCTGCCTAGTGCAGTTCTAAAATGTAGAATTTATAATTTTTTTTGTGGTTTTTAGGTTTTAGAAACATCTCTTTGTTCAAAATAATGTGTTAAATGTTAGTATTCTAGGGTTAATAAACATATAGTTATTTGTTGATTCGTGGGCATTATTTGGTAATATCATTAATATTTACAAAACAAAGAAACGTTTGTGTTAACGCAAGAATGTTCTTTTAAACTTAGTGATCAAATACAGTACAATAAAAGAGCCATATGTTACAATGGATACAATATAATAAGTATACAAATAATATGAAATATCCACCCAGTCTGTCCTGCGTGTAGTACTGCAGAGGTTAGATGCACATTCTCAGACTGGTGTCTTAACAATGTCATGTGGATACATTGGTATTTGGGTTTATAGGTCAGTGTTTGAAATTGTTTTTATCTGCTGTTTAACTATTGATCATTTTAGTGCTTTTGGTTCTAGAGGACTTTAGTTATCTCGAGAAATACAGTCTCTTGTAGAAACTGAATAACTATTTTCTTTTATGAATTCTTCCCGAATTGTTTCTTTGCAAATTTACACCGTTTCTACCTGGTCTGAACAGAAAGTATTTCCTTCTGTATACTTATACTGATGCACGATAGTATCAGCGGAGGAAAAGAAGGTGTATGTGAGAATTTTATGGGTTTTGACATGGTTTCCCGGCAAAAGAGATATTAAGGGGCAAAACCATGAGCTCGCGAGGGCAGGTCTGCTATTAGGTAGGTATAAAGGAGTATATTCCCGCTGTCCTTAGTACTTTACTCAGAATGTTTCCGTATTTTTTTTCGTATTTAAGTAGGGTAAGTCCGGAAGAGATGAACCACCGGGAGAGATGGACCAGTCTATTATTTCCGAACTGTGACGACCAGTACGTTTTGGTAGAGATGGACCACGTATTTCAATATGGGAGAGATGGACCGGTACCAACGTTTTTAAATGTTACTTTTATTAAAACGACTTATAGTGTAATTACTAACTAAGTAGCTGGTATTTCTCTGTTTCAGAAAAATGCCAAATAACTACGTAAGAAAGAATACCAGTAGAGGAGCGTGGACGGAAGATTTATTATTACAAACGGTTAATGTGGTGAAAAATAAAGAAATGGGTGGCAATGCTGCTGCTAAAGCTTATCAAATTCCTAAGGCCACTCTTAAAAGAAGGATTAAAAACAAAAATTTACGAAGGACAGCTTAGGGTTTTCCTCCATGTCAGCAAGAGTAAATGACCAGAAGATTGTAGGCCACATAAAAAAGTTACAAGCTTATGGGTTTCCTTCCGTTACGTCAGGGGAAAGGGTGAAACCGCTTCATTTCTAGCTTGTGCTAGTGCTAAAGGCAAATTTCTTCCCCCATAGTGCATTGTGAAGGGCAAGAACTTGAAAGTTGAGTTCATGGACGAGATGCCTTCTAAATCAGTTGTAAAAATGTCACAAAAATCTTCTTCAACAGTACTTCTCTTACTTGATGGTCATACTCCACACACCAGTTCCTTGGAAGTCCTAGTGGACACGGAAGAAGTCCAAGGATTTATTTTGATGAGTATTCCACCCCATACTTTGCACTGGCTACAACCTTTGGACCGATCCTTTTCCAAATCACTTAGGTCCTACTTTTATATTGCTTGTAATTACTTCATTAAAAACAATTCATCCATAAAGATCAATCGTCTGCAGTTTGGAAAACTTCTCAACTTTGCATGGATCAAAGCTGTAGGTGTACAAAACGGTGTGAGTGCCTCTGTTTATCCTGTTGCCTCCAATGCAGAACTTATCGGACAACATGTCAATGCTGTAACTAGTGTGCCAATAAGTGACACTGTTGATTCTTCTGTCTCCTGTGCAGTACCAAGAACTCAATTTGATCTTGCTAGTAGGTATCCTCAGTAGTTCTAGAAGCCTTACACCGTTAAAAATGACCCCTTCTAAACTTCTAGAACATATATCACCCCTCCCTTTTCTCGCGCAAAAAGTAACTGTTAAGAGATGTTTGACGACTGTTTCAAAAGTATTAAATTTAGCTCAGAACATTGCTGTTATAAAAAGGAAGGTAGTTGAGCAAGCAATGAAAGATAAACAAAAAAGAAAAAGAAACAAGATCAACTGAGAAAAAAATTGAATAAAAAAAGAAGTTTCTTAAGCCAAAAAAGGAACCAAGAGTTTGAAAGATCAGACTCAGAATGCTATGATTCTGCAGATCTAGTCCAAGCTGACGGTATGTCAGTAGAAGAATGGGATGAAGATGAATGTGTGAAGGTTGCTCTAGATTTAAAGTAAAATGTGACTTTTGCGGTACCAGGGAAATAATGTAACAAAAAGAGAAGTTTCCCATTAATAGGAAGATTGTGGTCAAGAAAGCAAAAGAATAGACTTGTTTGTTTTTTTTAATTATTTATTATTATGTAAAATATACATATCTTTTACTTTATACTTAGTTTGTAGTCATTGATCCTACTTTTTACCCCTGGTTTATCTCTCTCAAGCTACTGGTCCATCTCACCCAGACACGTCCGGATGAGATGGAGCATGCAAAGTTTTGGAAAGAATGCAAGGTAGCCTTTATCAATAATATTCAATTAGAAAGTAAATTAAGGGTATAAAACTAAATTATTTACCAAACGCTTAAATAATAATGTTAATAAGTTGACAAATATAATTTTAGTGAACGTCCAAAGAAATGTGGTTCAACTCTTCCGGACTTACTCTACTAACACAGAATTTGTATATTATTATGTTGGCTTTCAGTAAAATTCGTATTTTTGGTTTGCTGTTTATTTTTTTAGTTCAAACATAAAATTGGTTGTTCATACTCAATTAATACAATATAATAAACTCAAATCTTTATGTAGATACTTAAATATAATATATTCACACAAAAACATTAAAATATCATTTATCGAACCCGACAAACAAATTTGACTTATCAGAAATTATTTTTCTTCGTCTACTTTTCGATATTTACGAACTACTTGTTAACATTTCATTCATGTCAAATACACCTGGTGCCAACTTAGCTGAACCTAACTCAACGCACTCACACTCTGACGAACAACAGATCAATACACCTAATGCCATATCGAATTTAAATTTAAAATTTAAAAAATCGTTTATAAATAGTTTTCATGAATAATAATAATACCTCCCAATATGTCGACACAAATCTATATATAGTACACTCATTGACAAAAATATGGAATAGTTTGAATTTATCGTAAATGTGCTTAATATGTAAAGGAACATCTGTTTACCATGTTTAAAGTGAATAATTAGAAAAATAGAACACATTTTAAGCGAATTATTTAAAAAAAATAACAATTGAAATTTTTGAAATATAAAAAAATAGCTTGAAACTAAGTATGACTTAAGCTATTATATTTTAATGCTTTCTTAAAAAAACAATAAAATTAATAACTAGTACTCGCTCTTGAAGCATTGACTACTGTCTTGGAATGCTCTGAATTAAATCTGAATCTGAATTACATATAATAAGGACTTGCATTTCATTCTTCCTGTGCTACAATCTTAGCTGTCCCAGTCTTGTAGGAACAGGATTTCTTTTCCGAATACAACGTTTTAAAGTGTCCCACAAATGCTCGATCGGATTTAAATCCAGGCTATATGGTGGCTAATATAATATTTCAAATTGAACATCATCAAGGTAACTATTCTAGCGACGGGAGGAGCTGCATTATCGTAGATTGGCACGAATCTTTCGTATCTAATATGGCCGGGAAATGTAAAAGCGTGATCTTCTAAAATTGTTTCAATGTACAAGTTACCCTAAATAACCTCCAAAAGTTCGGTATGTCTTTCCCAAGCAATACCGTCCTATAGCATTATGCTGCCACCAGCAAATCTAACATTTTGTATGACATTACAACTAGTATACCGTTCACCAACTTTTCTGTAGACGAACTTTCATCCATCTAGCTTCCATAATTGAATTATGGTCTCGTCTGAGAACAAACCATTTTTCCACTGTATAAAATGCGGTAATCTGCGGCTCTTCCCTGACCCAGTCCGCTCCAGTTACTTGTTTCGAGATATCTTTTTAAACTTTTGACAAAGAAAGTTGGGTTACATGGAGGCGCCTTAAGAGGCAATATATTTCTGTATGTACCCTTGATTAGATACAATTTGTACTACTACAACTTCATCGCAATGTCTAAGTGAAAACAAAAATGTAAACAAAATTACAAAATTCGATGTATGTTTTGTCAGCATCACTTAAAATTATTGAACCGCAAATTATAATAATTATCGCGAATCTTATAATTTTAAAAAAAGATATTTCAACAAAATACTTAATTCCTAAAGAACGAAATATGTACATCTGGTTTTTGTCTTTGCACTTAAAGAAGTAGAATTGGCCACGTCGTAGTACAATTAATTGATTAAATTTTAATAAATATTGGGGATGTCTTTAATATTGGTCTTGTAGTGATACAGCTTTTTTATAATCATTAGCTATATCATCTTCAGCATACATGTTTTATTGTTATTTTACCCTCTAAAATTTGTAAAAATTTAAAATAAAAATAATTAAGATTATTTTCCAAATAATCTTTATCTAAGGATTTAGTGATTGGTTTATTTTTATATATCGTATCTATGTACATTAATTCGTCTATGTAAATATTGATGCGCCTGGCCAATATGTATATCATGAGTAACAGTTTTCACAGTTTATTTCATGAATTACATCTGTGTGATTGTCTTATTCACAATAGGTTTAAATATTGAACAATATTTATTGGATGTTCTTGCTACATGTGATACCCAAATATATATAAAAATTCTTTGTTGCTTGTACCTAAACGTACAATAATTTCTTAGTTATTAGTTAACAAACTCTGCAACTGAATAATATGGTCTTTCAGATAGATAGGCTTTTGTCAGTTTACGGAATTTAAGAAAAGAAGTTGTAGATTTAAGTTGCAAAGGGAGATCTAGGTTGCAAAAATTTCAAGCAAAAAAAATTTCCATGGATTTTTGGATTCAAATTTTTATATGTCTTCATTTTTAGATATTACACAGTTCTTAAAAACATAAGTTGTATTTTCAATAAACCTTTTATGTTTAGTAAGTACAAAATTAGTTAATTTTTAAAGTAAAAAGCTTTAACTGCCTATACGAGGGAGCTGTGATGCTGGAGAAAAAAGTAGGTTTTCCTTGTCTCCTGTAAAATTTTGTCCGTGTCCAACAAAATTATCGAAAAACACCTTTTGTGCAGAATTAGAAGACATTTTACCTGTAAGTTAATCTTGTTATTGTTTGTGTATTAAATGACCATATTCTAATCTTAGGAAACAGGTATATATTGTGTATTAACAGACTGAGGACAAAAAAAAGTCAATTTTATTTATTTTTTCTCTGAAAGAGATAAACTCTATGATACACAGAATTTTTAGAATAAACATTAACAGTAGTAAACAAGATTTGGGAGAGTAAACAAGGAGACCGGGAGCGGGGCAGTTGTAATTTGGCCATCGAAGGAAACAGTCGTTTGTTTAAAGATATGGTGTGGTTTGTGAGTTTGGATACCGGCATTGTGAAAAGAAGTGAATAGTTTTGCAGAAGGAGATAACAAGTATATTAGAAGAGGTCCGTGTATCTACCGTGGGCAATTTGTGAAGTATATGTGAAAGTAGTTTTACGGCATCAAGTTGACAAAAGGACGTCCTTGTGTCAAAAATAAGTAGCTGAGTTTTTTGGAGAAGTGAATCAGGTGTTTTTGGGTAGTCTGCAGGAGGTTTGCAGAAACGTTAGGAAGGAGCCGAGGTGACAAAGAGGAGAGATCATATCGTTGAGGAGACTGGACTTTTCTGGGTATGTTACAACATACAATTCAATAAGGAAAAAAGCTGTAAGTGTTTTGTACAATTGAAATTGGTATCTGTGAAGGATCTGTGTTGACATCATGATCGTTATCATTCAAATTTAAAGAACTCAGTTTTGTTGAGACTAATCAAAATTTTAAAGTTTTGTTGTTTTTTTGTTTCAACTAAAGGAAAGTTTAAGTGGTTTTCACTTAATATAAATGTAGGTAGATTTAAAATTTTATTATTATAAAAATTTCACTTAATTTCTTGTATGCTGATTGATAAGATAACGGCAGAATTTGATAATTGTTTTATTCTTTTTATATAAAATAAAGAATACTTAATTTTTTGTAATACACTATTCTCGTTTATTATTATCCTTCTTCGCTATCCCCATAAAGGACGACTAGAAAATGTTTGAAACCATTGAACACAGGTAATATAAAGAGTTTTATTTTACATTTGATAACAATTAAGTTATATTTTTTGATTGGCGTAAAAGCGTAAAATTAAAGTCAAGATAAACAATCATAACAATATATAGAATATAATAGAATAGAATAGAATTTATTTAATCAATATACAAAAATAGTTTTGTTTTTGACAAGTCAAAGGAATAGTGACAATACTTATAAAACATAAAATTTTTTTTGGATAATTTAAACATTACAAACATGTATGTATTTAATATTAACAGTTAAAAAAACGACAAACACACTTTGTGGAATTATAAAAAAACATGAAATATAATTATAATAGGCAACTGCCCTGACCAAACTAGTACTATTGTGTAAAAGCTGTACTTAAGTACTCCGTTTTTGAATAGAAACAATGTTTCAAAAAGTGTGAATTTTTTTGATTTTATGCTTAAATGATAACAAGTAAAGACTTTTTACTTCATCTGGCAAAAAGTTATACAAACTAACGTCAGTCGAATTTTTTACGCTCTTTGTCAACCTAAAACGTTGTGCTCTAATAGCATCTCTAGATCTTGTATCGTGATCATGGACGTTGGAGTTTACGTTAAACTTACCTTTGTTGGCATGAATTTCAATCAGCGTCTCATATATATAGAGTGAAGGTAGTGGCATAATACCTAAATCCAGAAATAAAGGTTTACAGTGTTCCCTATACTCTGCTCTTGCAAGTATCCTCACTACTCTTTTTTGTAATTTAAAATTCGATCTGCGTAAGAAGAATTACCCCAAACAGTTATTCCGTACTGTAAATGGCTATGAAATAGTGCAAAGTAGCACATTTTAAGGGTATTTTTAGGAATCATATAAACTAAGTTGCGTATTAAAAATATACTTGTAGCAAGTCTAGAACTTAAGTAATCTATATGAGCACTCCAATCCAAATTATCGTCTATAAAGATTCCTAATAGTTTAACACTATTTCTTAAGATATACTTCCAATCAGAACTAAAAATCGAATTCTGATTTTTCTCTTCATTTAGCATTAGCCCATTATGTGAGAACCAGTTTTTGCTTTCTTGGTATCACTATCTATTTTAATTTTTAAATTATTCTGATTAATATCAGTATTTATGAGAGTTGTATCATCTGCGAAGCAAACACATTTTATAGGAAAAGTGTAGTGAAATAAATCGTTCAGATAAATAAGAAAAAAAGTGGGTCCTAACATCGAACCTTGAGGTACACCATATTCGACAGTGTTAAACTCAGAATAGCTGTTATTAAGAAAAACTGCCTGTTTTCTATTTGTTAGGTATGATCTAAATAGATTAAGATTTTTTCCCCTAATACCGTACTTATGCATTTTTTTTAACAGTAATTCATGCGAAACACAGTCAAAAGCTTTGGATAAGTCACACAATGTCAATGACACAAAATGACCTTCCTCCAAGCCATCAACTATATCTCTCACAATTTTCTGTATAGCTAGTGTAGTGCTACACTTTTTTCTAAAGCCATATTGGTTACAGTGAAGTATTTTGTGTTTTTCTAGATATTCTACCAAACGAACATTTAGAATACTCTCAAAAATTTTGCCGAAAATGGGAATGATTGAGATGGGACGGTAATTTCCAATTTCATCTAAAGCTCCCTTTTTGAACACTGGTAGCACTTTTGTTACTTTTAAGACATCTGGGAAAATCCCCTCAGTAAGACAATTATTATAAAGCATAATTAATTTGTCAATAATAATATCGATGGTTTCCACAATTATTTTTTTGTTTAAGAAATAAAAATCCGTGCAATGTGAATTTTTCAATCTATGCAAAACATTCCTGATTTCAGTATCACTAACAGGTAATAAAAATAAGGAGTTGCAAGGAGAGTGTACATCTTTCAAAAATCTATGGCTACATTTTCATTTGTAGAATTAAAATAACTTCTAATATGTTTAGCCACTGAAGTAAAGTAATTATTGAAATCGTTTGATGTAATCGCGCTTGGACAGACTTTTTCATTTTGAAATTTATTTCTGTGATAATTTTTAACCTTCCAACTATCACGAGATATATTTTCAGAATTGGAAAAAAAATTTTCATAAGCCAGTTTTTTCTTTAATGGTATTGTTGATTTATAGTGCTTCTTAAAATTTTTATACTCACTATATTCCTTTGTAACATCAGCAATTATCTTGACTGTGGAAAGATTTTTTCGCATTTCTATTAATTCATCATCAAACCAAGAAATTGGAGCTTTACTATGAGTTCGTGATTTTTTTAATGGAAAATTAATTTCAGTTAACTTAACATACATTTCGGTAATAAATTGAGCTAATTCTGTTGCTGTTTTGAGAGAAACAACTGAAGCCCAGTCAACGTTGTTTAACGACTGTTTTAACATCCGGATGCCATTACTTGTTGTATGTCTTCTGTATGGATTTGCACTATGTTTTTTTTCAGATTTTATTTTTAAGTAGAGAAATTATGCATGATGATCAGAAATACACGGGTCCACAATTCCACAACCAACTATCTCACTGCTTATGTTTGTTAAGATGTTATCTAAACAAGTTGCTGATCTAGTTGTGATTCTAGTAAATTCATTAATATTTATGGTTAATCCAAAAGTAGAAATTAGATCACGGAAACTGTTTAATTCATTAGAAGCTTTTTTAAAATCAATGTTGAAATCTCCAATTATTATTATTTCTAAAAAATTAGCAGAGCAAAACTCCAGTAACTTTTCAAATAGCTCTAGAAAAACTTTAAAATTCCCATTTCCGGTTCTATACACTGTTACTAAAATAGTTTTAATATCTACAATTTCTAATGCACAAAATTCACCCTCAAATTCACATGATATATCATTTAAGCAAATTGGTCGTGTAGTAGGGATTTTATTATCGCTAAAATTACAACACCTCCATGTTATATAATAATATAACACCTCCATAATATATATATATATATATATATATATATATATATATATATATATATATATATATACCGGGTGGTGAATCGTCAAACGGACCATAGGAAACTCAATGAGAAATTTTAAATTGTTGAATTGCTGCTTCCCTAATTATTTTAGATGAAAAGTCATAAAAAACTATTTGTAGAGGACTAAAATCTGAATTAAAAACAAATGTTAAAACCGTTCTACGACTCAAATGTACTTAAAAATTTTTAAAAAATATAATACATTTTTCAGGCCACCCCTAAAAGTTAGGACACACGTAATGCAAGAATATATATTAGGACGTTTGTGTTTTATCATATTTATGTCAGATGTTTGACAATTTGAATTGTCAATTTTTTTATTTTATGATTAAATTATAAACAATGAATTTTACTAAATACTACTACTAATGAACATTATTACTTTGTGAACAATAAATTATATTGTTTACAAATCGATCAATATAATGAAATGTACTCAGTTGACGAAAAATCGCATAATGTTGTATTCAGGCAATAGCGCGAACCTTTTCCTGCCACTACCGGATCTTTATTTAACGTAAGATATTCTAATTCACTAAAATTTAATTCCATGTTAAGTTATACAATAATTCAATGAATTCCAATATACTGTTACTGTGATCTTTATTCCTAATAATAATATATGATAATTTCTAAACATAAAACTATAACAAATGTTATAATAAAACATGAATAAAACATTTTTATTATTGCTTTTTTCTTCTCAACTGAGTACATTTTTTAATCAACTTAATTTTTTTTTAACAATAATTCACAATATTTTGGCCATTTAAATCATAGATAAATGTAATATAATTGATTTAAATATTGTCAAATATCAGAAACAATATTATGACAAAACGCAACACGTAATACACATTTTTTCACAGAAAAATGTATTATATTTTAGCAAAATTTTGAAATACGTTTAAGTCGTAGAATAATTTTAACAGTTGTTTTCGATACATATTTGAGTCCTCTACAAATAGTTTCCCATGACTTTTGGTGTAAAATAATTAGGGAAGCAGGAATTCAACAATTTAGAATTTCCCATTGAGTTTCCTATGGTCCGTTTGACGATTCACCACCCTGTATATATATATATATATATATATATATATATATATATATATATATATATATATATAATTGTAAATATACATGGGAAATGTAGAATAAAGGCACCATCTGTTGTTCTATGACTATAAAATAAATACAGCAAGTTTAGTGAACTTCTTAAACGCAACCATAATATTTACGATTCCTACACGCTCGAATGAAACGCCTTTAAAAAATGTTCATTGTTGTGCGGCGTGTAAAAGCGAAGATTCATTGGCCGAATACGTCAAGCATACAGAACAAAAACATAAAAATCCAAAGTGTCCCAATGTCACTGATATCTTAAAGCGGTTTCTGTATCCATAAAAGATATAATTACAGTTTTATCAGCGCCGTAGGCCCTCCAATAATGGTACCATATGGTACACTAATAGGTACTACCTTTCAAAATAAAAATCAAGTCGAAATTTCCACAGGCCTAATTAGTTTCACGACCAATATGAACAGACAGTTGTTTGTGAGTAACTGGGGGCATATTTAAATCAATAAATAATTTAAAAGTCTCACAGATGGTTTGTGATATTCATCAGTAAAGTGAAATGTTTTCATGTAGGCGTAGGTATGGAATGCTGAATAGTGGACACGTTCAACGTCGTCAGGCCTCTCACTATTTCTTTCATTTCTTAAGAATCTCTTGAATTAATAGTTCAACAATCAGTTAAGTCTTTGCTATAATTTAAACACGGAGTATACAGAACGATATTAAAACTAATTGTAATATGTTTTAAAGCATGAAAAATATTTACGATGTTAATTTTATTTGAACAATATAAAATTTGAAAGCTACTAAAAATCTAGTCGTACAACATATTAAGAATATATGATATCTAAAACTTACGATTCGTTTTTGATATCAAAATACATATTAATGAAAGTAGTTAAAGATAAGAATAAAATAAAAGCTTTCATAGATCACGAAATAATCAATCTAAAAATCGCATATTTGAAAGAAGCTGTTAAATAAAATATAGGTTATTTCACAATTCTAAAAATATACGACTGTTTTTGATTATTGATGGATGTACTCTTAAAAGTTATGAAAGTAACGGGTAGAATATACCGACTGTTGATAGTTAAAAGCCCTTTTTTTGTTTTTTTGTTTCACACTTCGTTTAAATCACTTAATTGAAAAACCAAATTGTTTACAATACTAAACTTAAGGATAGTAATTATATACTTCAAAATCTGAATTACAACTGTTCTATCAACTATCAACTCTATATTTATATCATGACTTCATATTTAAATCTAAGGTTTATATCTGTCATAATAGTATTTTAAAAATGGGAAGAATTTACTATTGTACAATTCAGCACATTGGACCATTTAAATCGACAACTTAAACCGAATTTAGAACAGTCGTATATTCGTGGAATGAGGTATAACTTTTTTGATTTCGGCAATCTTTTCTAGTTTTAAGAATCACCAAGTGCCAATTTTTCATACACCAGTGTGCGCTGTTATAGAACAAGACAAAAATCAATTTACCAATTTTCTACACGCTCAAATATATCTTTTCTCAGTAGTTAGAGGTTTACAAATATATCTTTATATTTTATATGTAAATCTCGTGTCACGATTTTTGTCCAAACTAATATGCAAAAACCACCGATTGCACGATTGCAATAAAATTTTGGGAAAGTGTACTTGTTCTCATCAATATGGGCGATTTTAATGCCAAGATTGGAGCTGGAGATAAGACACATTATATTGGAGCATATGAACTTGGAGTCAGAAACAAGAGATTAGACCTCTTAGAAAAATTCGCAAAAGATTCAAAATTAGTTGTCACCAACACATTCTTCCAATTACCGCCTCACAAGCTTTACACGTGTAAATCTCTTCAAGACAGACCCGGGAGAATTATTAGGAATCAAATAGACTACATTTTAGTAAATAAAAGATTCCGAACCAGCTTTACGTCTGTCAAGACTTATCCTGGAGCAGACTTGGAGACAGACCACGTTCGGTGGGAGTATTTGGAGTCAAACTCAAAACAGTGCAGAAGAGGAAAGCACAATCATACACCTACGTATGCTGAAAGACCTGGATACAAGGATGAGATTCTAAGCCACGTTAAACAAGAAAGTGACTGCAATTAGAGACTAATCGAACGAAGAACAAACGATTAAACATATTACAAAAATAATACAAAATGTAAAGGATAAACAGTTGAAGACAGATGAATTCTGCCAGAACAAGAATATCCCGAAATTGACCATACATCCAGTTCACATCATTCCTTAAAAGGTACTTTTACATCTTTTGAAAAACCATCAACTTCTGAAGACTCTAACGGCACTCAAGAACTTATAATGCCAAGGAAATTCCTGATTACACCTGAGCAAATCCGACTATTTCATAAATCTGCACAACGCAAAGAAGCTCGAAGAGAAAGGAAGAGAGGTAGAAGTTGTATTTTAACTAGCATACCAGAGAAAGCAAAGGCCGAAAATTAGCTCTCGAGAGAGAAAGGAAGAAGTGTGGTAACTTATCTGTAGCCATCAACAATCTATCTAATAAAAAGAAAGTTTTTTAAGATTCTGAGTCTTCGTCTGAGGAAGTACAAATTCCATATCAAGATACAAATGATGATCTATAAATATCTCTGAGTTCTGAGGAGGATAAAATGGATTTTATCCAAATATATTGGAATAATAGTTTTGTGAATCTTAAGACTGACGATTTTGTGCTTATTAAATTTTTTGTACTAAACATTGAAAAAAAAATCGTGGATGACAGATGAGATCCTAAAACTAATGGACGAGAGAAGAGAAACCAAAAATGACCCAGACAAATATAAAACCATAAATATATTAATCAGAACGAAAATCAGAGAAGCGAAAGAAAAATAAGCAAGGGAAAGATGCGAAGAAATTGAGACTCTGCAGTCAAAGTACGATACTCACAATATACATAGGAAAGTAAAAGAACTTAAAGAAAAGATCTTTGGAAACCAACAATAAAAGACAGAAGAGAGCAAGTGATACTTACCCATCTCCGTATCGGCCATACACGACTTACATATGACTATTTATTACAGAGCAAAAATAAAACAGTGAACGACTCAAATATAGCATACCCAACTCCCTAACAGATGTCCTAGAAGAAAATACACATAACCGAAAAATATTTTCCTATCTTAAAGACTGTCAACTTCTTCAAAAGATCTAAAACGTACATTTTAACATACATACATATTATTATTATTATTGTAAACTAATGTATATTTACATATTGTATCAACTGTCACATATGTTACATAATCTAAATACGCTAATGACCCTGCGTGGTCGATGCATTAATAAAAAAGTAGATAGGTATATGACTGAAACAAGAATTGGACAGACGTGGAAGGCGATAAAGTCTTTTTGGGTGAAAGGAAAACAAAACGTTAATATAAAGAAATAAATTTAAAGCAGTGAAATTATTAGTAAATCATTCATAAAAAATTCACCAGTATATTCCGCACGCCGCACGAGACCAACAAAGACTGAAGTCCAGACGACCCCCTGTCCAATCCGTTCAGGGAATGGGTGATAGCTACAATAAGCAAGTGCAGTGGACGAAAAGATGGATGCCAACAACAGAGCCAGACATCATCAAAATAACAAGTACGTCGATCGGCTTCACTGGATCAAACCTGCCACGCCCTATATGGACAAAATTAAATCGCATACGCGCGGGTCATGGCAAATGTGCCGATTCTCTATACCGATGGGGTCATGCAGAAAGCCCACAATTTGATTGTGGATCCCCGAGACAGACCATCCAACACATCATTGCGGATTGCCCAATCCGCAGATACAGCGGAGACCTTCAAGATTTTGCAGAGTGTTCTCCTGGTGCAATTGAATGGTTACAATTCCAATTTCAACATAATTATTATCTAAATATTACTTTTATCGTATTGTAATTATCCATACGCTAAATAAATAAATAAATTAGTAAATCATTATAAGAATCTGTTGACAAAGTGAGTTTCAGTAAACGAAGAGGAAGAAATATGTAAACATACACAAGCAAGTGAAATATCAATAAAAAAGATAATATATGCTCAAAAAAAACTAAAAAAAAACGGTTTAGTCACCAGAGTCAGGAGATATCACAATTATGTACACAAGTACTAAGACGAAGGCAGAAAGGAAATGTAATTGATTCTGACGGAAACATCATCTTGGACAAACACAGTAAAATAAGGACGTAGAAAGCATATCTAGAAAAACTATTTGAAGACCAAAGAGATAATAACTTTGACCTAAGGGAAGAGGTAAATGATGGACCAAGAATATTACAGCAGTAAGTTTATTCCGCAATAACACAGTTAAAGGATGGAAAAGCGACAGGCCCTGATAATATACAAGCGAAACTACTCAAACTAATGGACAACGAATCAATAGCAATAATCGTAAAGATATTCAACAACATATACAACTCTGGAAAATACCAACAGAATGGCTGAAATCTGAGTTTATTGCACTTCAAAAAAAACCAGGAGCCAAAAAATGCAAAGATTACCGTACTATAAGCCCCATCAGTGATCTCCTAAAATTGTTCCTATAGATAATTCACAAGAGAATCCAGAAGCTGTGTGAACGTCAAATTTCCTCCAACCACTTCGGATTCACAAATGCTGTTGGTACTAGAGAGGCTTTTAAAAACCCTCAGAATCTGGTTCAATATAACATCTGTGCAGCTTTTCCGCGCTGCTGCAGATAAGATAAAGATTGCCATGATGATCGCCAATATTCGTAACGGATAGGCACATCAAGAAGAGAAGAAGTATTGGTTGGTCCAACTTAGGAGATAGAATATTTTTTATCTCGATGAATGACTCTTATGTTTTCAGTTGTAAATTCAAAAAATTTTTTATGGCTTCCCTTCTACAGTTTTAATTCATTTGATCCGTTTGACGGCGAAAAATGTTGGTGTTAACGAAATTGGCTTCCAGATTCAAAAGTTGTTATTAGGTGATCTGAGATATTTTATATCACTACCAAAGTACAATTAATAAAATGGACAGAGCTCCCAAATAATGGAAATTTTCCTTGATAGTTCCAAAGAAATCGAAGGCCCGCAACAACAAAATTAATAGAAAAGCTGTCTCAGAAAACCAAAATAATGCTAGAATAAAGAAGGAAAATGGGAGAAAGTTGTTTTTAACAGTCTAAAACTTAGGAATTTTACACATTTTAGCGAGAAGATAACAATTTTAACAATTATTTTATTTTTAATAAATGAGCTATAGATAACAAAAAAAGCAGAAAAGGGAGTTATAATATTTTAATTAAGCAGTTACAGAGAGAACCGTCCAATTGCCTTTTCCTGGAACTTCATCGTGCCCCGCATTATTGTTTTTTTATAATTGAAGCGTTATCGTTTAAAAACAGCAGGGAACAGTGGGTAGTCGTTTCTAATGACTGTGACGAAATATTTATATGGTAATTTGAATACCGTTTATCTGTCTAGAGTCGACCCTCTATGTTTGTTATTCACATATGGATGTCGGACGTCAATATATAATTTTGTAGGAAAATCAAGACCATAACAAAATTATAAACTGTTAAATGAAATGTTAGCAGATAGTTATTTAACATTTTTCAATATATAACCAGTTTCGGAACAATCATTAGCATATATTTTTGTGTTATATCATACATACCAATATATTTTATTTTAATACAGTACCATCGTTTATTAAAATATTCATTTGTTAATATTTAATTTTTGTGTAGAACTGGGGGAAGAAATTAGAGATAACAACATTGAAATAGTAGCTATAACCAAGACAAAGAAAAAAGGAAGAGGATCAATAATATTAGAAAACGGAATGTTACTAATATACAGTGGAGTGGAAGAAACAAAGAGAGCTCAGGCAGGGGTAGCGTTTATGATATAAAGACGGACAGTATCAACAAAGTAAAAAATTGGATATATTACAAGGAACGTATATTAAAAGTAGACATAGATATGGATACAGAGGAAACCAATACAAACCTAATAATATACTATGGACCAGATGAAGACGCAACAAATTCTGGGACAAATTACAAGAAGTGATAAATGATTGTACAGAGAAAATTGTGATCACAGGAGACATGAACAGTAGAGTAGGAAAAGAAGCAGAAAAATGGAACAATGTCATCGGACGTTATGGGGAGGCAAAAATAAACAAAAATGGAAAATTACTACTTGAATTCTGTCTAGACAATAACCTGGTGTTTATGAACACACACTTCCAATATAAAAAGATACACAAGATCACAAAAGAAGTCAAATCAAGAGATGAACAATCAATTATAGACTATACTATAGTTCAAAAAACAGAGAAGAACTGGATAAGAGACGAAAGGGTGAAAAGGAGTTATGAAATTGGTAGTGACCACTATCTACTAGAAACCACATTCAAATGCAAAAGAAAAGAAATAAAAAGAAATGAGAACATAAACAAAAAACACAAAGAAATAATAAAAATTTATAAACTAAGGGAAGAAACAACGAAAATAAGATACTCAGAAGGGCTAGAGAAAGTAATGGACAATGAACATGAAATAACAGAAACAATAGAAGAAGAATGGGGAAAATTTAAAAATGCGATGATAAAAACGGCTAAATCAATATGTGGAACTACAAGACATAACAACAGAGGGAGACGTACATCTTGGTGGAACGATGAAGTGAAAAGAGAAATAAAAGAAAAGAAGAAGTTATGGAAAGAATACATAAAAGACAAAACACAACCAAAATATGAAAATTATAAGAGACAAAGAACAAAAGTTAAAGAGATAGTTAAGAAAGAGAAAAAAAAGTTGGGAAAAATTCGGAGAAAAAATGGAAGAAAACAGCACAGAAAACGTAAAATTATTTTATAGAACACTGAAAACCCTAAGAAGCAACAAAGAAACGAAACTAAAACAAATAATGAACAAGGAAGGAACAATAATAAAAGACGATACGATAAAAATGGAAAGATGGAAAGAACACTTCCAGCTGATACTGAATGGAAATCAAGCAAATACAATGGAAAAGGAAAGCCACATCAAGAGAGTATCAATGAGAAACATGGAAAATCCAGAAACTATAGAAAAAGAAAAACTGGAAGAAACAATAAGAAAGATAAAGATTGAAAAAGCACCAGGAAGCGATGAAGTAGCACCAGAAATGATGAAATATATAGGAGTAAAAGCAAAAGAAAAATTGTTATACATATATAACCTAATATGGAAGATAAAAGTAATACCCAGAGAAGGAACAAATGCAGTAATTATACCTATATACAAGAAAGGAAACACAAGAGACTGTAAGAACTATAGAGGTATGTCACTACTATGTGTAGTAGTAAAAGTATAGGAAATCATAATAGAAAGGAAAATCAGAAAAGAAATACAACATAAATTAGAGGACGTACAAAGCGGATTCAGGAAAGGACACAACACACAAGACCATATATTCACCATGCAACAAGTAATAAAAAAAGCCTTAAAGAAAAATAGAGAAATATATCTGAGCTTTATAGACATGGAAAAAGCATTCGACTCAGTCAAAAGAAAAGATATATGGGAAAGCCTAAAGAAGATGCAAGTAAGTGAAGAACTGATAGAAACAACAAAGAGTATATACATGAAAACAACAAACACAGTCAGAATGTCAAATATGCAGTCAGAACCATTTGAAACAACTCAAGGAGTTAGACAAGGAGGAAGTCTCAGCGCAGTGCTATTCATAAATGTAATAGATGAGATAGTAAAAGAATGTAAGAAAACGTTCAAGAAATACTGCATCAGTTGGAACAGAATACAAATGATAAACGCTGAGATGTGTATATTTGCAGACGACATAGTATTAATTGCGGAAATAGCAGAAAAACTGAAATACAACTTGGAGAAATGGAATCTAGAAGCAAGCAAATACAACTTAAACGTCAGCAAGGAGAAGACTTAGATAATGAAAATATCAAGAAAATAAGGGACGGAAGATCAACTAGAAATAATGATAGACCAACAAAAAATAATACAGACAAATTCATACAAATACTTAGGAACAGTAATCAACAACAAAGGAGACATCGAGGACGATCTTAATAACAAACTGGAAAACACAGGAAAACTATTCCAAGCACTAAACAGAGGATTCCTTAATAACAAAGAAATATCAACAAAGACCAAGATGACAATATACAAAACAATATATAGACCTACAGTGACATATGGAGCAGAAAATTGGATACTAAACAAAAGGCATCAAAGCAGAATTCAGGCAGCAGAAATGAAATACCTCAGAAGAACGATCGGAGTAAAAAAACCTGATAGAATAAAAAATGAAGAAATAAGAGAAAGACTAAAAATCAAACCGATTCTCGACTCAATCAAGGAGAAAAAATTGGCATGGTTCGGACATCTAACCCAGATGGACAATAATAGACAAGTAAAAAGAGTGTGGGACGCCAAACCGATAGGGAAGAACAGAAGAGGAAGACCCATTAAAGAATGGAACAGTAACATCTCGCAGATACTGCAGAGTAAGGGTAAGACTTGGCAGGAAGCAACACAGATGGCATACAATAGGAAGGAATGGAGAAAGTTCGTTAAGAGCTAGGACAACCTCAGCAGATTGTAAAATATTGTAGGTTGTATTATAAACGGCCCAACACCGAAAGGTACAAATGGGTTTACTGATTAAATAAGTAAGTAATTTTTGTGTGTTATCTAGATCAATGAAAACTACAATAAAACTAGAAAAAATACAAAAGAAAATAAAGAAGGCATTCACCAAATATAAAATTAAAAAAAAACAGCTTTATTTAAACAAAGTACTTATAATTTTGGCAAATTTACTATATTCGATTCTAGCTTTCTTTCGAGTTTTCGATTCAACTCCACAAATGATTACATTCATGAGATCAAAATCAGAATAGAAAAGGCTAGAGTAAACTTCAACAAAATGAGAAAAGTGCTATGTACAAGGGATTTAAAATTGGAACTAAGAGTTAGGTTGGCGAGGTGCTATATTTTTCGACTTTGTTTTATGGAATGGAATCTTGGACCATAAATGCGACATCAATGAAAAACTGGAATCATTTGAGTTGTGCGTGTATAAAAGAATTCTGAAAATATCGTGGACCGAACACGTCACAAACAAAGAGCTTCTGAGAAGGATAAATAAAGAAATATAAATTTTAACTACAATTAAAACAAGCAAATTGGAATATCTCCGACATATAACACGTGAAGAGAAATACACCTTGCTCCAACTGATTATGTAGGGAAAGATCCAAGGAAAGAGAAGCATAGCGAGGCGTAGAATGTCATGGCTGCGCAACCTGAGAGAGTGGTATGGATGTACATCAAATGAACTTTTCAGCGCAGCCGTCTCAAAAGTCCGAATATCGTGATGATTGCCGACCTCCGCCGCGGAGATGGTAAAGAAGAAGCAACAATTGATTAAATCAACATTTATAAATCGGCATTTTAAGGCTCTAATCGTCATTTATCAAATAATTATCTTAAAAATTCGTTAAAACTGCTTTACTTTTGACTGGTAGATTAAAGTTCTTAAAGTAGTGTGTTTTGGCCTTAACCTTAAATTGTTATTAATACATCAAGCCTACCGCACCCACTACAGCAGTGTTTCCCAAAGTGGGGGTCGCGACCCCCTGGGGTGTCGCCATGAGGTACTAGGGGGTCGCCAAACATTTCCCAAATAAGACAAAAGCACCACTTTGTTAGATCATGTATTTTTATTTTAACAACGCCGTAAATAGAAATTAACAATTAATTATCAGACGAAATATAAAACTAAATATTAAAGTTAGTAAAAATAAAAGAGTAAAACAAAGTCAAATATTATAATCTTAATGAGAGCTATGCGCCTGTTTCTGTGAAACTAATCTTTCACGTCTAGTCAGTCATAGACGAGAAACTTAACTCACACAAATATGATGTTACAAATGGAACCAAACATTTTACAGCTTCACTCGCCAACTGGGTGTATTCCTACATCTTTTCGGTCCAAAATTGGTCCGAGTTCTGGGAAAACAATTGGAGCTTCAACATTCCATCACTTGATATTTTATTAAGTTTTTCTTTCATGTTTATTGTTATTTCAACATGCTGAAAGGAATCGGCTAAAAACGGATTTAGTATCTATCTGCAGCTGTCGTAACGGTTTTGAATTTCTTCGGGGAAATAATCACAGAGCTGTTGTTTTAAAAGAACATGCATGTCAGCAAAAACTTGTTCAAAATTTTTAGCACTGTAATTGGATACATTTTCCATAATTTCCTGAAGGCACTGGAATGAATCGAGTTGTTTTTTTGCCAAGTGAGGTCGACCATAAATCGAGTTTTCTTAGAAACGCGTTAATTTGATCTGTGGCTGTAATTATATTAACGTCGTGACCTTGTAAATTACTGTTCAAAATATTTAATTGCTCGAAAATACCAGCAAGGAAACCTAGTTTTAGAAGCCAAATAGGATCGGAAAATTGATTTTCATATGGGGACTTCTCATCTTTCAAATACATTAAAAGCTCTGCTCTTAAGTGAAATACTCTTTTTAAGACGTTGCCCCTTGAAAACCACCTTACTTCGGTGTGAGAAGATTTTCAAATAAAGCACCCATGTCTTCGCAAATTTTTTTAAAAATACGGGTCTGCAAAGCTTTTCCTTTAATGGAATTTACAACTTTAATAATGGTTTTCATAACACAGTCCCTTTCAGGAGGTAAAGCTTTGGACGCAAGAGCTTCTCGATGTAAAAAACAATGTCTCCATTTGGCATTATTTCTTGTAATTTGACGACAAGACTAGATTTATATCCTGTCTTAGCTTTAGCGCCATCTGTGCATATAGCAATACATTTACCCCAGTCAATATCATATTTACTTGTACGTTTCACAAAAGTGTCGAGTAAACATTTTCCAGTGGTATTGGTCTCCAATGGGGAACAAAATAAAATATCTGCTTGAATGCCATTATTTCTATCATATCTTACAAACGTAATGAATTGGGAATAGTTAGATATATCTGTGGATTCGTCCATGTGAAGAGAAAAGTACGTGCATTTATTAAGATTTTCCACAACTTGTGAATATCTTCTGCCATATCACTAATTCTTCTTTGGATAGTATTATTTGACAGAGGTAATGTATTTAATTTTGCAGCCTTTCTTTTCCCACACATTATATGTACCATTTCAACAGCTGCTGGAAAAATTAGATTTTCAGCAATTGTGTGCGGATTACTAGTTTTGGCAACACGATAAGCAACTTTAAAACTTGCTAATAATGCTTCATTAGTAGTGGTTGCCAAGGGAAAACTATCTTGCTGTTTGTGAAGGACGTTCAGCATTATTTCAAAGAATTCTACGGGCTTGTCTTTTTTATCTGGATGTTTGCTATTTAAATATCGAAGTAACTTTAATGGCTTCATGCTTTCTTTAGACTTGTCCACAAATAACACATTGTGGTTTATTGGAAATAACGGTAAAACCATATTTAAGATATTCATCAATGTAGAATCTGTTTTTCTTTTTATTGCTGCTACTACCACTTTCAGACGTAGATGGTTCTGCATTTCTTTTTAAAAACTTATCCATAATTTATAATTTATCCTAGACGTAAATACGTAAACGGGAATACGTAAGTCGTAAAATATTTACTCATTAATCAACACCGCGTTCGCCAACATGGGCTGTTTGGATCCGAACTGAGGTTTCGTTGCTCATCGCCGCTTATATAAAGCCAAAACGAGGCTACGAGAACGTTCCAGAGTGCCATCTAGTAGCGAGTGCTTTCGCGATTATCATGGAAGAGTTTGGCGATGTAGACACAAGCTAATATGCCGCGGTGTACAATGTGCAGTCGACTTCTTATTATTTATTTTTATTGTAAGTGCTATTCTGGCAAAAGTACCTACTACTAATTACTAGTGGGACAGATCGAAATCATTAAAATAATAATATTGAATAAATGAGTGGAGAGAAATTGGGGGGTCGCGAACAAATTTTTTAGCAAAAAGGGGTCGCGGTTTAAATAAGTTTGGGAAACTCTGCACTACAGGAAACAGAGGTCTTGGTTATCGAGGTCCATAAAACTCATAAAACTTGTCATACACATCGCTGGGTTAAAGTCCCTAACAGGTACTTTTTTACATTATTTCTCTGGACTATAATACGAAAAAAGTTTATATTATATTGCTCGTTGCTTAATTATTCATCTACTGGCGCCGGCGTAAAATTGGGATCTAAATTTATTCAATTGTTTATGTACAGATTCGATACTACTCGTGAATCGTAAAAAAATCGGTGACAGGTCTTTACAATATCTATAATAAAACTTCAAAGTAATAATGAGATTCAACCGGTTGTTAGGTTTTGACAAATAAGGTAATAATTGTGAGTTGTAAATTTGATCAACAATCATGACCGTTAAACCTTAAAAACTTTCTTGTTCGTGTGAATATTTGCTTACATACAATAAATCAACAGGAAAATCAATAAAGCGGTTACCAGTTTGTTTGTGTTGCGTATTTTTAATATTTTTAGTCTTGTTTGTTTTTTTCTTAAATAATATAGTATTAAAATAATACATACTTTTAATACATAATTAAATCAAATTAACTTTAGGCTTTCAGTAGACGTAATTTAATTTTCACTAGGAAACTAAGTTCCTGTAGCTGGCTGTATAGCATATATCACAAACATTTTTATTTCAAATCCTTTATAAAAGGTATATAATAAAATGTCCAAACGGGCTATCACAATTAGGTTACAGAACGTTTTCGGACTGTTAATTCCATCATCAGTGTAAACCTGAAAGTATATAACCACTTTAATTAAAAAGAACGTTGAATTTAAAATGTTGACTAAGGTTGAAGCAAAATGTGGTTAATACTTACGGGGTATACATGCTATGTATACCCCGATAGATATGCTATGATAGACTAAAATGTTCTGATTGTGATGCCACCTACATAGGAAGAACATCTAGATCATTGTCTTCACGCTCTTTAGAGCACATAAAGAGAGAAAATACTTCCACTTTCTCTCAACATCTTAAAGAACACACCCAAACTCTTAATATCCCAGAAGATCTCAATATCACTTATTCATAATATCCCATAAAAAAACTTTCTCAAACTAGACTTATATGAAGACCTAGAAATCATTAAAGAAAAACAGAGAAGTCTAAATTGTGTCAATCGTCATATCTCATTCAATTGAGACTTTCTTCCGCTCCACCGTCAACTATTCTCATAACCCACTTTCCAACTTTACTTCTTCATCAGTATTTAAATTTTCGTCCTTTTCTTATCACCTACTAATCGTCCGTAGCCTTCTCAAACTTTGTTCAATATTTTCAACTCCCCTTCTTTCCTCACTTCTGTCTAAGCATCTAAGCGTCAAATCTGACCCCATACCTAATATTCTCCATGCTTCATTTCAACAAAATAAATTCAGAGCAGATTATTTCACTTCCCCTTCCAAAATATTTTTTCATTAACATACATCTTCACCTACTCAACCACATATCTTCACCTTTTCATACTGTGTTTTTTCTTTTTTACTATAACTCCTCTTACTCGTCCACTTTCGCTCAGGTTTTGGTTTTCGGATCTCTGACGAAGATACAATGACAGCAGATATTCAATCAATATCCAATAATCTGCCTTTAGTTAATCAAGACAACTCATTATCTAAAGAAATTGACACCTCAATCAACAAATTCTTTTTGGCCAAAAACCCCAGAAAAAAAGGACAAAAACCAAACAGAAAGGTTACCTTTCGTGCTCACTTCTTCAGATCGTCAAAATGCCAAAATGCAGAGAGGCCTAAAATTGAAGAAAAAGCAGAACAAAAAAAAAATAGAATTAGAACGAAAAAAAAGTGAATTGACGCAAAAGCCAACAAGAAAGGTCAAAAAACAGGGAAATCAAGATGAAAGTAATAAAAAAATTGCCACAGGCGTCAATTCCGGGAGCAAAAAACGTCAAACTGTTGTGAAGAATAAAGAAGATATTACAGTAAATACAGTTAATATTGCAGATACAAATTTTTAAAAGCATACACACTTATTGATCATACAGTTAAAAGCACTACTTAGAAGTTATATATATATATATATATATAATATATATATATATATATATATATATGTATATATATATATATATATATATATATATATATATATATATATATATATGTACATATATCAAACATTATCTTTACCTTTTTTTGGATACATTAACTGACCTCTCACACGGAAACAACAACTGGCCATCTACCGAATGAGAATCAAGTTGATCAAATGGGTCCGGTGTATAAACTTCGTTTACCGTCGTACGTCTGTAAGACTTAACCACAAATAAGGGTTCGTTCGAATTTTAAATGTTTCATGGAGGACACAACAAAAGGGCAGAGTCCTTCAATTAAACTAACCCAAATTCATTAAGGGGATTTTATGAAGCTACTTTTAACGAAAGTTATTCAGCGCAATTGACAAGGATTTTCTGAATGTGTACTCTTAAAGCCGTGGGTAACGCTTTTCCAAGTAAATATTTGGGCTTTTTTTTTAATTGTCGAGATACCTTCTGGAATAATTAATGCTTCTACAGCAGGATTACTGAGACTAACGTGTGTAATAGTATTGAGATTAGTTAGAATTTTTATGCAATTAATATTAAATTCATGGTTATATTACTGGTTTACAAATACTAAGTAATTATATTCATGGATATTATAAGAATCATTTAATTAACATGAAGAAAAAAAAAAGGTTTTAATCAGACTAGATGTGTTTGATAGTATAAATAATAACATACTAGTTCAAAAAAAGGATGTAAAAAGGAAATGAAACAAGTACTTTAACGGTTTATTAAATGGATAATGGTAACCAAACATGTTTGACATTCTTTGAATCCATGATATTCATAGGATTCTTCTGCAACACCAAAATTCAAAGGCAACTTATTCAGGTGAACTTGTTTTAGTGTCCAAGCTTCCAAACCATAAAGAAGAGTAGAGAAAACGTAACATCGAAGGATTCTCAGGCGTAGTTCTAACCTTATATCCCGACAACAAAGAAACTTTTAAGTTTAATAAATGATGTACGTGCTATTTCAATACGTGTCTTAATTTCTTTGGTTTGGTCTACATCTAATGTTATCCATGTTCCTAAGTATTTATAGTTATTAACACTCTCAATTGCAGTATCTTCAATAGTCAATTGGATATTTGCATGATCATGCATTTAGTTTTCTTTAAATTTATCTTCAGTCCGTACTCATGACAGCGTTCATTAAGGCGTTGCATTACGTTCTGTAAATCATTGTTGTTATCCGTAATTATTACTGTATCGTCTGCAAAACGTAAGTTATTCAAAACTTCTCCATTGATAGATATACCTTCTATTGAGTCTGAGAGCGATTCTTGAAATACCGCTTCACTGTAGACATGGAAAAGTAGTGGGGACAGTACGCAACCCTGACGGACTCCTCTCTGTATTTTGATATTTTCGGTGTACTGGCTGTCAACTCTTACCTTGGCAGTTTGATTCTAATATAAATAGGAACTAGAGAAGCTTTATTCGGAGTCAATGTTCGGACACAACAATGTCTGGAAATGAATCAGGACATATATGCTTGCTTCATAGATTTTAAAAAAGCTTTTGACAGAGTTCAACATGAAAATCTTTTAAGTATTCTTAAGACCAAGAACGTAGATAGTAGAGATCTACAAATTATATTAAATCTGTATCAAAATCAGAAAGCAAGAATAAGAGTCAAAGGAGAACTGACAGAGGAAGTAAGTATACTTAGAAGAGTTCAACCAGGGTGCATACTTTTACCACTTTTATTTAACGTCTACAGTGAAGTGATATTTCAAGAAGCTTTATTATACATACGATCATATTTGCAAGTGGCATCGAAATTATACAGTACATAATACAACATGTATACAATGCATGTGAAAGGTACGGAGTGCAAATGAAATTCAAGAAAAAGAAATCAATGATATTTTCAAATAAACACAAATGTGGATAAATATACGAAGAAAGTTGCGTTTCGATTTAATTTGAGTCTCTTACCACTCTCTGACACGTGTTTCTGGGTCTACCCGTCATCAGAATAAAGAAGCAACCGTTACTTAGTGTAGAAACTATTTCAAGAGATTCGTCTCACCTAAATACAATTGCCAACGATCTTGTGACTCTACCAGTGCTTAGAAGACTAAAATTTGGATCCCCTAGATTTCTCCACCATCAGAAACTAGATAGAAATTACTCATAAAAGTCAGAGATTTGGTAACGTAAACTGAATATAACTAAAGGGTGCTCATCACCGGGTGTAGCTCCTACTGTGTTATCTTTTCTATCTCTTTCAAACACAATGTTTATAATTATATTGATAACAGGTTCCAACAAATAAATGAAGTTGAAAAAAACTCTAGCTCCACCGTAAACATGAAAAATAACATGAAAACCTTGTGATTGCCCGCTGTTAACTTATAAATAGGTTAATCATTTGCATCTCCAATAAGAAAGTTAAAGAATTAGCTGGGGTAGCAAAACAAAAAACCTCAAGCATACTATTGGACAAACAAGGAAACATTTTAGTGGAGACGGAATAAAAATTAGGAAGATGGAAAGAATATATAGAGGAATTATTCCATGACAATAGACAGGAAAATATATATGAAGATAATTAGAGCAAAGACGAGAGACCCGAAGTAGCAAAGTCAGAAGTTATGAGGGCATTAAAGTCCATGAAAAATACTAAAGCTGCTGGTCTATATGAAATACCAAGTGAAATGCTAAAACTGGTCAATGAAAAAAACATAGATCTTTTAGTCCAACTACTGACCACAGGAAACATTCCGCATGAAATGCTGACATCAACAATTATTTGTCTACCAAAGAAAGTAAATGCCAATTAATGTAGTAATTTTCGAACGATCAGTATAATGTCACCTACCTTAAAAACCCTGCTAAAAATCATCCATAATAGAATACACGCTAAGCTGGAGATGAATATTAGTGATTCCCAGTTTGGATTTCGGAATGGAGTGGGCACAAGAGAGGCACTATTTTATTTTAAAGTGCTAACCCAAAGATGTTTGGATGTTAATCTAGACTTTATGTATGCCTTATAGACTACAACAAGGCATTCGATAAGGTAAAATATGACCGACTTATAGAAGTAATCAAAAACAAGAATCTGGATGTGAGGGATGTAACACTGATATCAAATTTATACTAAAGCCAACGATCAAATGTGAAAATTGGAAGAGAAGTGTCAAACGAAGTGCAGATAAGAAAAGGGGTCAGACAAGGTTGCATACTGTCGCCGTTATTGTTTAATGCTTATTCTGAAGAAATCATACAAGAAGCTTTGGTAAACAAGACAGTCATTGGCAAGACAGCTTTGGTAAACAAGGCATAAAAGTGAACGGAAGTTTAAGTAACAACATTAGGCATGCCCACGATACAGTCATAATAGCCGACAAATTGGAAGACTTAGAAAGAATAATGAACAAAATATTAAGATATAGTGGAGAATACGGACTCTCTTAACACAAAAAAAAAACAAAATTAATGAAAATTATCAAGAACAACAATACAAACGAAATATTAACAGTAGGTGGCCAGCAGATTGAGAGAGTAAAAAGATATACTTCTTCTACTTCTTGGCCTACGCAACAAAACCAAACTAAACAAAAGTTTAGTTTGGTTTTGTTGCGTAGGCCAAAAAGCAAAGAACAGGAAATATGCTGAGAGATCGAAAGAGATGAGAAGATATTAGAATAAAATGTAACGTACAGTGTATAAATAAATGAACACAAATAAGAAATAAAGAATGGAATAACCACATAAGCAGAATGGGGGAGACCCGTGTGGTCAAAATAGCAACAGATACGTTACCAATCGGCAGAAGAAGTATCGGACGACAGCGCAGAAGATGGAGTGAAAATCTTTCATAGATTTTTTAATCCGCCAATGAATAAGCGAAATTGCTTAACAAGAGGAAGATGAAGAAAAAAAAATGTTAAAATTTCTGCTTTTTTTAATGTTGTAATGTAGTATTACTAATTTACGGAATAACGATAATCTGATCCAAACTATTTACTCTGGTTTTGGCAAATATTCTTGTGTCCATGGCTAATTGTCTCAAATGTATATATTTTTTAATTTTGCATCCATAATTTTACTAACCTGGTATTAATATATAAAAATATTAATATCTCCCCTAATCCCTGCAAAGTATCTCTTAAGCGGAGTCAAAAATTTCCAAGTTTCATCAGTGTCAATAAGATACAAGATGTTATGAATGCTTGTTTTGGAAAACATTTAAATTAAATCGCAATGGCATTTATATTTTGACACAATGTGTATTAAAAGACCCAGAAAGCGTTAATAGAGGAATTCTAAATTTTTGAATTTCGGGATTAAGAGGTCTATATTCTTCTTTCTTTCATCGTTTCTCGCAATGTGCAACGCGAGCAATATTTCCACTGTGGTAGGTAAAGCAAACCTGCACTCAAAGCGAGTTATCGATTGGCAATGAGAATTTTACCATCTGTATTTCCGAGAGCTTCGGAAATATTATTTTTGAAAGTAAATTTTAATTTAATCCTTGCTTCAGCGTTTGGTGAATTACTGTTAATTTAAAGCAGTAATGTATTTTGGACAAAAATTTGACAATCGTATTATTTATTAAAACGATTATTATATTAAAAAATATTTATACTTAGCATGTCGTTGCCTACAAATAATATTCAAGAATACGTTCTAATGTGTGATATTTCAATACATGATTTCAGAGTTATTTTACTCAGATATCTGAAAAATAAATAATATGCTCTGGACAATAATATAACTGGGGAAAATTGGTTTACCAATGTACGACTAACACCAAAATATTGGAAGAGAAAAAACTAACTTACGTTGGTAGCATGAAAAAAAATACACGTGAAATAACACCAGAGTTCTTACCTAAAAAAAAAAATAGAGAAGAACGAAGAATATAATGAGAGCATTATGTGGCACATAGTGGGGAGCAGACCCTATTTCACTTCGGTTAATTTATAAAGGTATTATAAGATCACACCTTGATTACTCATGTACAGTACTAAAACCTTGCAGTAAAGCCAACCTCGTAACATTAGACAAAATCCAATTTAAAGCTTTGAGGATTATCACAGGTTGTATGAGATCTACTCCTACGAATGCCTTATTAGCTGAAAGTGGAGAAACATCATTAAAAATCAGACGAAAAATCCTGTCTGCTAAATTTTATCTTAAAATCTCAGCTGATATAGAAAACCCTTTCAATGAAATATTGTCTGAGCTAGAGTTCAAAATCAATAATCAGATAGGAATGTGGAAATTAAAAGAGATACCATATCTTATTTACATTAAAAGTAAATTTGATCAAGATCTAAAACAATTATTTAAAGATAGTATTAAGTCCTTTACCAGATTGAGCTAAAATATCAAATAGAAAGAATAAAAACAATATTCTTCAAAAATAAAAAAGGAGAAACATATAGTAATCAACAATTTCTTAATGAATTCTCAACCATCTATGAAGAATTCACTTGGATATTTACAGATGGGTCATTAGAACCCAGTTCAAGAGCACTAGGGTTTGGAGTTCACATTCCATCAATAAATTATAACTATGCATCTAGACTACATGATCACATACAAATATGCACTGCTGAAATTATTGCCATTAATAAGGCAGTAGAAGTTTGTTTAGAAAAAAATATTAAAAAAGCAATAATATTCTCTGATGCAAAAAGTGCAATCCAAAAATTACAAAGTACCTGTTGGGGAACAAATAACCACATTGTAAATTTAACTAAAAGATTAATACTTAAGGCAAATGAAGCAGGACTTGATATTATTATAGCCTGAATTCCAGGCCACTCAGGAGTAAAAGGGAATATTGTGGCAGATCAATTGGCGAATATAGGTAGAACCCTAAACATCCCAGCTAACATAAAAATTGATAAAATGGACTATCTTTCATTTCTTACTCAAACACTAATAAATGAATTTAGACTTGATTGGCTTAAACAGTTTAAACAAAAGGGAAAGTGGTATCAACAATGTCAAAGCGAATTCTCTATAAAACCATGGTTTCATAAGTTTGACTTTGTAGACCGTAGACACCTGACAACAATTATTAGGTTACGAACAGGACATTGTTTGGCTCTAGATCATCTATTTAAAATTAACTGTATTGATTCCCCTTTTTGTGAGTGTGGTCAAATAGGAAGTATATATACACATCTTGCTAGAGTGTCCTATCAATAAGACACCACTATTTGATTTATATCAAAGACTTATTAAAGATGGATGCCCAACGCCCATTTCAGTACAAAATATTTTCCACAATATCAATACTAAAACCTTGAAAACGATTGGTGAGTTTATCAATATTTTCCAAATTAAAATGTAAGTAAAATATAAATAAATACCCAACCTAACCTATCCTTTAACCACTGATGTCCTGTCCAAGATGCCAAATTCCAGATATACCTTACATAGCTGAATAGATGGAGCAAGAAAAATCTATATCATTAATGACATATAGAATTATTTTAGAATATCCACTATAAATTGTCCAAAATAGTTGAAGGGAATATGGTTATTTCCAGAATCTCTGTGAGGAGAATTCCCTTCTATAATTGAAATAAAAATATATACATGAGCTGGTCACGTACCTAAGAGGTGGAGGCCATAAAACGAAAGAAGAAGAAGAAGAACGAACTTCATTTTGTGGTGGTCAGAAAAATTTCACCATGGTTTCCTATTGTCTTAAAAAGATTAACGCTATACTATTCATTTCTTCAACGCACGAAAAAGGTATTCTACTAAATGGTTACCGGCTAAACAACATCAGATATGCAGATGACACCGTAGTATTTGCGGACAACTTCGAAGACCTACAAGTTCTTATGAACAAAATCACGTATTACAGTCAACAATATGGACTCAATATAAACGTTAAGAAAACAAAGCTTATGGTAGTTAGCCAGAAAAGGATAACACAAGGTCAACAGCACCTATCTGAAAAGCTAGATCCACCTTCAATCGGATGGGGGGCCTTCTTCAAGAGTCACAACCTCTCTCTTGATACAAAAGTAAGAATACTGCGATGCTACGTCTTCTGTGTCCTTTTTTATGGTGTTGAATCGTGGACCTTGAACGAAGATATGTGCAAAAAACTGGAAGCATTTGAGATGTGGCTATATCGGAGAATACTTAAGATCCAGTGGACTGACCGAGTCACAAATGAGTAGGTCGTCAGCATAATGAATAAGAACCGAGAGGTACTGACCACTGTTGAGGTACTGCTTATATTTTAACAAAGGATCCTGAGAAGAATAGTCGGTGGCATCTGTGAAAATGGTGTTTGGAGAAGGAGATACAACTATGAGATATATCACAGATATAAATATATATCTGGTGGTAAAGACATAGTATCTCTAGTAGCTAAGATCACAGCAGAACGATCCTCCTAGAAGAATCCTCATGTCACAACCAGTGGGAAGTAGAAGTAGGGGTAGGCCAAAACTCAGATGGAGGGATGGTGTAGATGAGGATGGTAGAAAAATAGGCCCAACAAACTGGCAACAGTTGGCAATGGATAGAACTGACTGGAGTAATAGACTTGAGAAGGTCGAGGCACTTTTATAGGGCTGTAGCACCAAACGAGGTCTAGGAAGAAGAAGAACATCTTGGTTAAAGAACCTCAGAGTCTGGTTCAATATAACATCTGTGCAGCTTTTACGCACTGCTGCAGATAAGATAAAGCGATGGTGATCGCCAACATTCGTAAAAGATAGGCACATCAAGAAGAAGAAGTATATAAAGCTAATAACATACATGAAAAAGTTTCAAGAAGCAATTTCATTAAAAACTTAGCATGGGAACTAATCAAACCACACATTGAATATAAATCAACTATACCTTCCCTACCAAAAGACGACGAGCTTGCATACTACTCAGAGTTCAAGAATTCGTACCATCTCCCCCTAATATTAGAATCAACTACGTAGGATGATGTATTTGTCCACGAGTTCGCAATAACTCAACAAGAAGCTCATGCCAAAGATGTGGCAAATTTGCTGTGAGGATCATCTCAGGGTTATTTGCACTAAATGTTTGATGAACTAAAATTGTACCACTTTTACCATTTAATAGTTTTGTTCTTGGTTTATTTTATTGTCCTATTCTCTGTTGTTCATTACTATTGTAATGTACTGGGAACACCACTGTCGCCAAATGTACAACTACTGGGGCTCCGCTGTGACCACTGTACAACTCTATGGAGGTTATATCCCCTATTGCAACATTTGGAACTAGAGGGTGAGAAAATCTTCACCACTGTACAACGCTGTTACCACTGTAATATACTGGTAATCAACCTTAAAGGATACTTATCCCTGCGAGCGGCTGCAAGGAATACTGGTCCCACTGGTTTGGAGGGCTGGCTCGCCTTCGTCTATTTACGAGAAGGTAAGGAACTTCGGAATAGGGGTTAGGGACTTCTAGGTCTCAGGTCCTGTAAAGAGTTTGAGTCTATGGGCTTACTTTAGAAGCCGGATAAATGTATAAGCCGAAATTTGGTACTCTTCTGGTCTCTGTCTGAATCGGTCGGAAGGAACATAAAACTAATTTTAGAGTCTACAAATGTATTGAATATATTATGTGGTTTACAATTAAGTTAACAAGCTGTCAGATATAATAACTCGTTCGGCGCGAAGGGAGACGAGAAGAGATCTTAGCAAGAAAATAAAGGGGTGACAATCTGTAATACTACAATTTACTCGGGTTAATATATAGAATTTTGTTACCTTTCGCGTATTTAGGCTCTAGCTAATGATGCGCCATTCAGTTCCTCTGGAAATCGGATTTCTTTCAGTACCCGACACTTATACGGAACTATACCCCGTCCAAATATAACAATCGCGCGTAATCCGCACCTGGTGCCGACTCTAGTATTAACAACCCTGCCCGAAGACACCGACTGCCTGTGCGTACGGGACGCTATCGCGTCCGACCCGATGCCGGCAATACTGCCTGAGCGGCCAGTCACGGTGCCCAGCTATTACTGATCGCTTCCGCCGTACTACCCCCGCTTAGCCTTCTTAGTTTGGTTTTTATCAACGCGTGTCCTCATTGACCGGTTGTAGTACTAAGGTTGTTTTTAGCTGAGTTAGTAATTATATGCTTCATTTGGGTCCCGAGCGGTGTTATTTTTACAACAACAGTTTCTGTTTGACGTGCTTTTTCTACGTTTAAACAATTATCAAACAATGCACTAACTTGGTCAATTTCTTTGTGTAATTTGAATGTATACTTTACTGTATTAATTATCCCTTATTTGATTTGGAATATATAATAATCATTAAAATGATTATTATTCTCCCCTATGCTACTATCCTTTATTTTAATTCTGTACTTTCTTGCTATGTTTACATTACACTATTGGTCATTTTATAAGTGAAAAAATATAAAGTTTTGTGTTTATTATTAAATTGAGTTTCTCACTGTCAAAATTACCAAAGCTAAGAAACAAAGCATAATTATCTAATATCAAAGTACAGATATAAATAAACATGTTTTTAACCATTATGTCTTAAAGTTGTCAAAATTTGGTATTATAAAATAAAAAAAAAATATTGGTCTACGATCGTAGACCGTCGGACCAAACTCATCAGCAAAATCCACGCGCCTAACGGAGGGTTCAGAAGCAAGGGTTGAAGAGCTTCTTGATAGGATATTGCTACTGTCTTCTCTATATTAAAAGAGAGTAAATTATAGTCGGACCAGGTTTTTATTTTAAGTAGATCAGGAGTTACAGTTGCATGAACAGTTGCAATATTAGAGTTCGTCCAGGTGATACTGGTATCATTAGTAAAAGAAAAAAAATTTCCCTCGATTTTTAAATTTTTAGATGTCATTTATAAAGATAAGTAAAAGTAAAGTACCTAATACTGAACCTTGTAGTAGTCCACATACAATGCTTTTGTGACTAGAGTAAGTATTTGCTCTAACTAGTTGTTTACTATTCCTAAATAAGATTGGAACCAATTCATAGAAATACCTCGAATTCCGTATAAATTTAGTTTCTTTACCAAAATGTCGTGATTTACACAATCAAAAACTTTGACATAGTCGCAAAAACAGTGCTAAGGTAAAGATTATTGTTCAGTGCTTGATAGATAGTTCATGTAGTTCAGGAAACATAGCATAACTGGTACATTTATTAGATAAAAAGCAGAACTGACTGTGTGATAAAATGTTGTTTTCAACGAGAAAGGACATATGTCAGGCTTTTATTAGTCCCTCAATAATTTTGGATAGAACCGGTAGTAGGTAAGGCAATAGGTGTATTGTTGTAGGCATTCGATTTTTCACTACCCTTATGAAAAGGAATAATAATGGCTGTCTTTAGGCACTTATTACAAACAATAAAACACTGAAAACTTTGTTTTCAAACTTCCACAAAATTTATTTTAACTATTATCATTACAGCTGTTTCGGCTGATAGCCTTTCTCAAGTGATCTATTTTTGGCATGCGTTTACAATTTATAGTCTCTAATGAAATAGGTTGAGGAGGGAGAACTGTTTGTCTCAAGTTGGTCATTCAGAATTATATCTGTGTTTTTTAATTTATTGATTTCCATAGATTCTAACAAAGATAGCTTAAGGCCTTTATTTTGAACGTGAAGAATTTTAAATTTGTCATTGAAAGAATGATTATGATCTAGAAGGTGAAGTGCGTATGTCGAATCTGTTTTTCTATTCTTGAAAGCCCTTTTATGTTCTGCTATTCGTTTCTCAAAGTTTCTACCAGTTTGACCGATGTAAGTTTTTGGGCAGTCGCCACATTGAATTTTATACACACCACTATTTAAGTGTTTTTTATTTTGGCTCTTGTTATTTTTAATATATTTACCTAGGTTGTTTTTTGTTCGGAAAGCTGGTGTTATTCCTTTCTTTTTTATATGTTTGGCAATTTTTGTTGTTATTTTGCCTGTATATGTAATCGAGCAGAAGGTACTGGGTTTTTTCTCTGGTGGTGGAAATACTATTTTCAGGGCTTTCTTGTGTAGTTTTTGATTTAACATTTTATTAATTGTTTGTTCGTTGTATCCGTTGTTTACTGCTATTTGCTTAATTATATTTAATTCTGTCTCAAAGTTGTCTTTTGACATCGGAATTTCTGTTAATCTATGTAACATACTATGATAAGCTGCCAGTTTATGTTGTGTTGGATGAGATGATGAATTGTGTATAGTCGTGTCAGTATGGGTAGGTTTGTGAAATATAGAGAAGTCATGTTTGTTTTGAAGTCTGCTAATTTTTAAATCTAAAAAATTTATGCATTGATTTTGTTCTGTTTCTATTGTAAATTCAATATGACTATGAAGTGAATTAATATACGATGAAAATTGGTCGAGTTGCCTGTTAGTTCCTGTGAAACATACCAGTACGTCGTCTACGTATCTCCACCAATATAAAAACTGTTTGAATACGGGATGTTTTGAAATTTTTGTCTCTAGATGATCCATAAAAATATCTGATAGCAATGGGCTTAGAGGATTACCCATTATAAGTCCTGCACTGTTATTTGTATATATTTTATTATTAAATTCAAAGTAGTCCTGGTTTATGCAAACTTCAAGAAGATGTAATATTTCAGATGTAATTACTGCATTTGTACTATTTTGGTCTAAAAGGTTTTTTACTAGAATAAAAGTCTCTGTAGGAGGGATACTAGGAAAAAGATTTTTTACGTCAAATGAAATTAATCTGGAGTTGTTAGGTAATTGAAAATGTTGTATTTTATTAACTAGTTCTATTGTATTTTTTATGGTGAATTTAGGTGAAAATTTAGTGTGTTCTAAAATAATCTCTAACAGTTTTTTGGAAAGTTTATATGACGGAGCTGTATAAAAAGAAACTACAGGTCTTATTGGGTGATCCGGTTTGTGTAGTTTAATGAAAGAGTATAATTTAGGAGGATGTGGGTTCATGATATTGAGGTATTTCTGTTCTATTGGATTTAATACAAACGTCCATCAGTACTACAGGAAGTACACTTATTACAAACGTCCATCATTACTACAGGAAGATTTGCTTTTGATACTACTTATTGCTTGGATCAGTTTAGATTTATTAACCGGTCTTATAAAGAATTTAAGACCTTTTTTGAATTAAAAAAATAGGAAATAGAATCTTGTTGTGACAAAATAGTTGATGTTATATTTTTACTCACAATAACGAAGTATTTATTTAGATTTTTAGGGTTTGGGAGAGAAAGTGTTTGAACTGTGTTAGTTTTATTTCGAAGATCGTTTATACCAAGATCGGACCAAGTTACTTTTGCAATGTTTTTAAAGATTTTAATACTACATTTTTTCTTCTTCTTCTTTAGCCTAAATTGAGCCTTCGCCTTCTTTATTTTTCCCTTCACCTTTGCTTGTCTGTGGCTGATCTTCTCCATACACGAACTCCTAAAAGGGCTTATGCGTCTCTGTTTACTGTGTCTTTCGAGCGCTTTCTTGGCTTTCCAACCGGTCTCTTTTCCTGCATTCATTGCTCTTTTTGGTAGCCTACCCTCTCCCATTCTTGTCGCATGTCTGTGAAGACTGACGTGAAGTCTGACAATGGTGCTTCCTTATAAAGTTGATAAAGTTCGTTGTATTATGGACTTCTTAAGATTCCGTTTTCCCTTACAGGTCCTAGGATTCTCCTTTGTACTTTCCTTTCAAATGTGTAGAGTTTGCTTTTGGATGTTTCTTTTAGGACCCATGCTTTACTGCCATAGCATGCTATTGATTGAATTAAGGTTTTATATTATATTCTCATTATTGTATGTCGGTGGATATTTTTAGACCGAAATATATTCGAGGGCAAAACAAGCTCTGCTTGTCTGCGTTATTCTCTTCCGTATTTCTCCATCTCCTGATCCGTTTTCATATATTTCTACTCTTCTCTTCTTCAGATGCAAATCTACTAATGGATGTTAGCGATCACATTTTCCATTAATTCTCTATTTCTTGCAATATGTATCAGAGATTGTATGTCGTTAATCCCTGTCCATTGCCTTATGTTTCGGAGCCAGGACATTTTCTTGCGTCCCATTTCTCTCTTGCCTTCAATTTTACCCTCGATTATAAGTTGGAGGAACTGGTATTTTTCATTTCGCATGATGTGACCTAGATACGCCGTTTTCCTTTTCTTGATGGTTTCGAAAAGTTGGCGTTCTTGGTTTATTCTTTTAAGGACACCTATATTTGTGATTTTCGCTGTCCATGGTATTTTTAGGATACGGCGATAAAGCCACATTTCGAAAGCTTCTAATCTGTTTATATCCCTCGTTTCAAGTGTCCAGCCCTCTACGCCATATAGCAGCACTGACCATACGTAGCACTTAGTAAACCTTAGTCTCAGTTGAAGATCAAACTCTGAACAAGTCAGTACTGCGAGCTTGCTCAATGCGACATTTTACTTCCCTGTCCGATGCCCAGTCTTCAAAAACCACGATCCCAGGTATTTAAATTTACTCACTCTTTCAATGGACTTAGTATTCAGTGTTATGGTGGAGTTTTCAAGTGCATCTAAGTTTCTGGAGATGATCATAAATTTGGTCTTTTTGGTATTAATCTCTTTTTGGTATTAAAATTTCTACTCCCATGTATGTAAATTTATTGATGTACAGTAGTAAACGCATATTCTTGGCTGATATGTGGATGCCTTAGTTAGTCCAGGGTTTGTGATGTTTTGACTTAATTGTAATTAAAGGAAATGCGTTAGTGACAATATAGATCTAAAAATCACTGAAATTATAGTCCACGCCCACAAAGGGAAAGTGCCACTCAGAAGTCAAACACAAATTTTGGAATTTACGAAAGTTCTGAAAAACCTAATAGAAAAACAACGCTTATTGATATAGCAATACGCAGAATCAATATTTGTGTTAAAATAACGAGAAAATTGCTATGTATAGGGATCTTGACATAAAAATACAAAAAGAATGTAAAAAGAAAACCTATAAATATGTCAATGAATTTTTCATTACTTAAAGCCTATTAGAGATTGTCAAACACTTTGGTAAGGTACACACCTCTAATGAAATTTTATCAAAGTTTCGAGAAGAGCGCCTCCAGTACGCATGACGAGCAGTTGTTTAGACTAGATATTTTTGTTTTATAGAAAATATTGAAGACGTCTTATTTAACTTATCTGTACAAAAGATGTATTCGCTCACCTTCTAATTAATCTTTTCATTTTTCTGTTTATTTGCTTAATGTATATTTTTCGTCTAATTTAACAACTTTAAAAAGAATAGACAAAAGAGTTTAACATTTTAAAACTATGAGCTGACGAAAGTTAAAAAGCCGTAGATTCGGAGAAATTTCCTGCAATTTTCTTTAACTAAAGATCTATAATAAAGTAGCGTCGGTTGATTAAAGTATCAGGAATTTTCAAAAGCTGGAACTTGATCTTAATTAAAATTAACTTTATCAGGGACAATAGGGATGCAAAATTGACTTTAAATAGGAGTTCTTAACTTGCTCGGGGTATTCGAAAACTTTGACAAGAAAAGTAAAGAGCTAATATTTAACTAATCTTAACTTTTATCAAATGCATAAGTGAATATAAGATGATGAAAAATCTGAAAATTATCTATTTTACTGATATTTTGGATCGATGAAAGAAACAAGTTCTCTCAGGGAAGATTATACATAATATAGTTTATTATAATAAATAACAAGGTGAAATTGGGTGACTGTGGTTTGGGGTAACTGGGATTTTGAGGTAACTGTGGCACCTCTTTTTTCTACAAACTGTAAATATTACACCAGTCTTCCTGCAGTCCATTGATTGATTATACATCTTCTATTATCTATTATACAGAGACTTCAGCAAGTCTGCTACAGATATCAGCCGACAGCTGATGCAACTTTTATTTGATTCTGGTATACTCAAGATTCTTGTATTAAGGCGATATCAAACTAGTATAAAAGATAGCAGAAGCTACCTTACTCTGATGAAGATTCACATGTAGGACCGAGGTTGTGTTGATTTACATATATTTTCCGTAGATAGAGCTTCTGCGACTGTGGTCGCCTCCCTACTTGTTCTCTTAATATTGTTATCGTCGTCCTCTTAATATATGTCGTCGGCTTATCTAATGTTGCTACGCACTTCGATAACTAATACGCCATTCTGAATTTCTCCCAGTGTTTGTTCAAAGATATGTTCAGAGTACATGCAAAGAAACAACGAGGACAAAATGCATCATTGTCTCACTCCTCTATTTATGGAGATTCCCTCTATCAACTGGTCATCCACTTTAATGGTCATCCACGGTGCTAGAACATGCAAGAATTTGGATTGGATGAAAAAGGGAATAAAAATAGATGGAGAATATCTAAACAACTTACGTTTCACCGATGATATACTTATAATAGCTGAAGATCTAGGTATGGCAAGAGAGATGGTACAGGAACTCGTTGTGGCTACAGAAAATGTAGGTTTAAATGTAAATATCTCGAAAAGAAAAATCATGTCCAATTTGGTACCCAACAAGAATATCAGTAGTGGTGGAAAAGAAATAGAACTCGTAGATAGATATAAATACCTGGTACATGAAATTATGATTGGCAGGGATAACCAGACTCATGAACTGAAGAGAAGAATCGGCCTTGGATGGCCAGCATTTGGAAAACTGAGAGAAACTTTTAAAAGTGAGCTGCCCACATGCCTAAAGAGAAAGATATTTGATCAGTGCGTCCTCCCAGTCTTGACGTACGGAGCAGAAACACTTACCTTAACAAAAGCAGCAGCTACCACACGCAGAGAGTTACGCAGAGAAGAATGGAGCGGTCCATGTTAGGATATAACTCTGCGAGACACAATAACCAACGAAGACATCAGGAAAAGAACCGAAGTGACTGACATCATCGAGGAGATAGCCACACTAAAATGGAGATGGGCAGGACACATAGCCAGAATTACAGATGTTCAATGGAAAAAGAGGTTATTGGAATGGAGGCCAAGGGAAGATAAGAGAAGCGTCTGGACTGACGACTTAGGAAGACTCAATAAAAACTGGATAAGAGCGGCGCAAGATAGACGGGGTAGGAAACATGAGGAAGAGGCCTATGTTCAGCAGTGGACTCTTGCGGCTGGATGATGATGATGACGAACTTCGTGAAAATGAAAAAGATTTTATGCAGCAAAGATCTGACATTGGCCCACAGAATAAGGCTAATTAAATGTTATGTACACAGTGTACTCTACTGTGGAGTTGAGGTCATGGTCATTAAAACTGAATAAAATAAATTGACTTAACGCGTTAGAAATGTGAATATTTAAAAGATTGTTAAGGATTCCATGGGTAGATAGAGTCATGCATACAGAAGTGTTAAGGAGAATAGCCAGAGCGAGGGAAATGAAAAATACAATAAAAGAAAGGAAATTGCAATATTTCGGACATGTGATGAGAGACGTAAGATACATCTTGAGACTCATAATTCAAGGAAAAATAGAGGGTAGGAGAAGCGTAGAAAGAAGACGCGTTTCCTGGTTGTAGAACCTGAGTGAGTGGTTTGGTTAGAGCTTATGGCAATTGTTCACAGCAGCTGTCTCTGAGGGTCAGAATAGCCATGATGATTGCCAATCTTTGTCGCGGAGATAGCACTTATAAAAGAAGAAGATAATTTAAATTGTGGTAATTAGTTATTAAGGGAAACGTTATTAAAAGTATTATTTGAATAAAGTTTACCATTTTTTTAAAATTCTTTATTAATATTTTTCTCAAATGTTTTGTTATATACGTTATTCTAAGTTGCTGTAGTAAACTTCTAGATTATATAAATAATATTCGTGTATAGCCTGATCCCAGTAATTGGTAGAAATTTTTATTTAAATAAAGTTCTTCCTTATGCTAAACTTGAGACACACAATTTTCCTTCGCCACTCTGAGATCTGCATTCTTATTACTGAAGACATCCAAAGTAAGTGCTTGTTTCGTTGCTCTGGAGTCTACCTTGCAATTTTTAAAATTTGATACAATTAACTAAACCAGAGGATTTTCAATTATACGCGGTGCCCAGTGGCGTTACGATTAGACGGGAATACTCGGAATTTTGCTTGTATCGCAAATCATAATAAATGAAAGAAACTGTGGTAGCATGTTATTTAAGTCAAACAAAAGTTATTTGAAAGTGAACAACCTGTTGATATAATTTCTCATTTTTTATATAATTCTTTAACAGTAATGTAAGAATATAGTAATATCCTTTTCAATATAAAAGTAAAGTAAATATTAACTAAGTAACTACTCGTAATAATAATAATAATAATAATAATAATAATAATAATTAACCGGGGCCTTTTCCAAGGGGACTCGTTGAGTCCACTTTGGTTCTGCCTAGCGATGAACCCACTATCTCAGCTGCTGAACTCTACTGACTCAGGATTTAGCATCAAAAATAACAACACCGTTGTAGCGAAGCTTAATCATCTGTTGTATATGGATGATTTAAAATTAATGGCTTCCACCCGAAATCACCTAGATGAGATGCTAAAAACTGTAGAAAATTTCTCAAATGACATCAGTATGCATTTTGGACTAGACAAGTGCCGTATACTAAATATAGTCAGAGGAAAGGTTCAGCCTGGAGGTTTCGATATGCAAGATGGCCAAAACATCGAGGCAATGGGTGAAAATGATATGTACAAATATCTCGGAGTAAAACAGGCGCGTAAAATTGACCATAAACAAATGAAAACGGAACTAACTTCGGAGTTCGTGCGAAGAGTAAGACAACTAAATCGGTCATATCTTAATAGTAAAAATTTGTTTAAGGCAATAAATACGTACGCCTGTTCTGCGCTGAGCTACTCATTTGGTATTATAAAGTGGTCAAAAACGGATATAGAGGGTCTTCAGCGGAAAGTAAGAACACTTCTCACAAAGGCGCAAAAACATCATCCACGTAGTGCAGTAGAGAGAACAACATTACCGCGGTATCAAGGGGGAAGAGGACTTATGGATATAGGTGAGCAATTAGATAAACAAATTGCTAATCTAAGACTTTATTTTCAGGTACAGGCTGAGACATCTACTTTACATCGAGCAATTTGCGCAGTAGATGATACGACGCCGCTTAAACTGAGGGAACAAGAAATGCGCATAAACCACCTGACTCAGCAAGAAAAAATGCGCACCTGGATGAGTAAACCTCTGCATGGGCGACATCTCAATGAGATCAACCAAGAATATGTCGACAATACAGCGTCGAACTATTGGTTGACATCAGGAAAGATGTTTCCCGAGACTGAGGGTTTCCTACTTGCCATTCAGGATCAGGTTATTCCAACTAAAAATTACCTGAAATATATTGTTAAAGATCCTCAAGTCCAAAATGACAAATGCCGATATGGATGCCAAGCCCAAGAAACCATCCAACATCTTACCGGTGGCTGCCAGGCATTTGTCGGTACTGATTATAAAGAACGCCATGACTCAGTAGGAAAGATTATTCACCAAGAACTAGCTGACAAACTGGGACTTCTCCATACCGACCATCTTCCTTATTATCAATACGCTCCTGATAGAATGCTTGAAAATGACAACTACAAGCTATACTGGGACCGCACTGTGCTTACAGACCAACCAGTGGCCCATAATAGACCGGATCTCATACTAGTTAATAAACTTACTAGACAAACAACACTTATTGATGTGGCGATACCCAACACCAATAATTTAGTTGTTAAATACAACGAAAAGATCGCCAAGTACAGAGATCTAGAAATACAAATCAGGAGACAATGGAGAATGGAAAGTACCCAGACACTACCTATTGTTCTATCTACTACTGGTGTTATTCCCAAAAACCTTATAGTGAACATAAAACAGCTGGGTCTAAATGAACATCTTTATAAGGCCATGCAGAAAGCTGTACTCCTCGCGACGTCCAGATGTGTACGAAAATTTCTGGGAGATACTCCAACATACCAAGTCACCTAGGGCTCGATAACATGGAAAGAGTCCCACCAGAGCTCAATCCTTTTGATACCTTAGGTATCTGGGATGAGTAAATTTTCCCCTTAGAGGGAGTGTGAGCCGTATGGCTAAATCTGGGATAATAATAATAATAATAATTAAGTCGAACGGGAGATTAATAACCAAGAGGTAAATGTGGATTAAGTGTAATACCGAAGGATCAAAATAACACCCAAGATCCAGCCAAATACCGCCCAATTACGTATCTTCCAACTCTGTATAAATTGGTCACATCCTGTGTAGCCCAGCGTATCTACTAACACTGCGCTCTAAACAATATCATAGAACCTCAACAGAAAGGATGCGCTAAGGGCTCCATGGGTTGCAAAGAACAACTTATTATCGACTCAGTCATTTCTAACCAGGCATACACCAAAAAAAGGAACCTCTTCACTGCTTTTATTGACTATAAGAAAGCCTTTGACTCAGTGCCGCATGAATGGCTGGAAAATATATTAAGAATATATAAAGTCGATGATAATATAGTGACCTTCTTAAGACATATAATAACAGATTGGAAGACTAAAATTCACCTCCAAATACCTGGTGAAAACAATATCGAAACGGAAAATATCGCAATTAACCGCGGCCTCTTCCAAGGAGACTCGCTAAGTCCCTTGTGGTTCTGTCTAGCGATGAACCCACTATCCCAACTATTGAACTCCACTGACTCAGGTTTTAGCATTAAAAACAACAACACTGTAGTGGCGAAGCTTAATCATCTGTTGTATATGGATGATTTGAAACTAATGGCTTCCACTCGAACTCACTTAGATCAAATGCTAAAAACTGTAGAAACTTTTTCAAATGATATTAGTATGCACTTTGGGTTAGACAAATGTCGTGTACTAAATATAGTCAAGGGAAAGGTTCAGCCCGGGGGATTCGACATGCAAAATGGCCAAAACATCGAGGCTATGGGCGAAAATGATATGTATAAATATCTAGGAGTAAAGCAAGCGCGGAAAATTGATCATAAACAAATGAAAATCGAATTAACATCAGAGTTCATACGAAGAGTAAAACAGCTACTCCGCTCACATCTTAATAGTAAAAATTTGTTTAAGGCATTAAACACCTACGCATTTTCCGCGCTTAGCTACTCATTTGGCATTATTAAGTGGACTAAAACGGATATAACAAGTCTTCAGAGAAAAGTACGAACACACCTCACAAAGGCACAAAAACACCATCCTCGAAGTGCAGTAGAAAGAACGACATTACCACGGTATTTAGGAGGACGAGGACTTATTGATATAAGCGAGCAATTAGATAAACAGATTAATAATTTAAGAACTTATTTTCAGGTGCAGGCGGAGACATCTACTCTTCATCGCGCGATTTGCGCAGTAGATGACGCAATACCGATCAACCTGAGGGAACAAGAAATGCGCATAAACCATCTTACTAAGAACGAAAAAATGCGCATCTGGATGGGTAAACCTCTGCACGGGCGACATCCGAATGAAGTCAGTCAAGACTATGTCGACAATATAGCGTCGAACTATTGGCTGACATCAGGAAAGATGTTCCCTGAAACAGAAGGTTCATTACTCGCCATTCAGGATCAGGTTATACCAACCAAAAATTACCTGAAATATATTGTCAAAGACCCTCAGGTCCAAAACGACAAATGCCGATATGGATGTCAAGCTCAAGAAACGATCCAACATCTTACCGGAGGCTGCCAGGCATTTGCTGCAACTGAATATAAGGAACAGCATGACTCAGTAGGGAAGATCCTCCATCAAGAGATAGCTATTAAACTGGGACTTCTACAAACAAACCATCTCCCATATTATCAATACGTTCCAGAGAGTATGCTTGAGAATAACAACTACAAGCTATACTGGGATCGTACTGTGCTCACAGACCAAACTGTAGCACATAATAGACCAGATCTCGTGCTAGTTAATAAACTAACAAGACAAACAACTCTAATCGATGTGGCGATACCTAACAACAATAACCTGCGTGTTAAGTACAACGAAAAGATCGCCAAGTACAGAGATCTGGAAATACAAATAAGAAGACAATGGAGAATGGAAAGTACCCAGACGATACCGATTATTCTTTCTACCACTGGAGTCATTCCGAAGAACCTCCTAGAAAACATAAAAAAGCTGGGTCTAAATGAACATCTATATAAGGTCATGCAGAAAGCTGTGCTACTTTCGACGTCTAGATGCGTGCGAAAATTTTTAGGAGATACACCGACGTACCAAGTCACCTAGGACTCGATAACATGGAAAGAGTCCCACCAGAGCTCAATTCTTTTGATACCGTAGGTATCTGGGATGAGTGAATTTTCCCCTTAGAGGGAGTGTGAGCCGTATGGCTAAATCTGGGATAATAATAATAATTAAGTCGAACGGGAGATTAATAACCAAGAGGTAAATGTGGATTAAGTCCCTAATGCATCGAGCAAAAAGACAAAAGAGGGAATGTAAAGGTAGTGGGGGCAAACATATTGTTAGACAGGAAGTGCGATTTTTAGAGGCCACATTAAACAAGGAAAGAGAGTCTCTATCCTTGTTTGACATCAAATTTAGTTGGGTTATGTTATTGTTTGTCCCAAATGTCACATGAAATCTTATTTATATTGAAGTTTTTTAACAATTGTGTCTCATTTTAGACTATTGTCGTTAATAATTAATTAAAACTTTCTCGTCTAAGACACATTCTGAAAAATATTATATAGCTACTGTTGATAAGTGTCGGAAAATTTAAATTTGGCGCATTAGCATTTCCGGATATGTCCGCCATCAGAGGCCACTTTTTTGGTTTCCTTTTCATAAGGATTAGATTCCCTCTTTTGTCTTTTTGCTCGATGCCCTAACACATAAGCAGATTCCTGAGCTTGTTATACAAGAAACTCAACCTGATAATATACAACAGGACCACAACGAGTTACGCGATAGCCTGGTAAGCGAACTAGCACGTGCTTTACAAGAGTTTAATAGAACAAATCTACTTAGCAGACCACCGATATCAAAAATAAACTCTTCTAAGAAAGTAGGTGCTCTGTTGCAAATTATGAATACTAAATTGTGAACACTGAAGTCCTGAAAATTATGTCATAGAAGCCCATACATTTATTGTGCAGCTACAGTAATTACTAATGTTATGGGCATTAAGATCATAACACGATGGGGTACTAACATCGGAATAAGAGATAATAGAGTTGCAACTTGGAAAAAACGGCTGCTAAGGAAAATTGAATCATTATGTAGGGACATTGGTCAAATCATGGAATATCTTCAAGGAACAAGAAGTAGAAAAATAATCAGAAAAACTGAAGAATTAATGCTAACCACCGCAAGACACTAACAATAAAAAACAACGCAGGAGAGCAGTGCTTGGGTACATTTAAACAAAATCTCTGCATTTATTCGGACCGACAACGGAGATAAAAAAATTATTAACAAACGGCAAACGACAATAAGTTTTTTTAAAATTATCGAGAAAGCGCTCTAGCGGAAACTCAATTCTACTGCAGAAAATGCCAATAAATCGTACCCAAGGCAAGAAGAAATTTATGAGTTTTGGGGAAATAACCTTTCCACACGAACTGCTCTTATCACCAATGCTTAATGGATTGAAGATACAACGCACAAATGTCAACGGTACTTTACTGCTCCCTACGAACCCTTCACTACTGAAGAAGTTTGAAATATTATCAAAGAGCTTCATTACTGGAACTCTCCTGGACCAGATAACGTTCAAAACGTCTGGCTTAAAAAGTTCTAAAGTATGCATGAGTTCCTATCAGCAATAATTAATCATACTATTTCTAATCCGCAAGAAATACCTTCTTTCCAAATCCAGGAAACAACTTATTTAATACCAAAGGATCAAAATAACACTCAAGATCTAACCAACTAGCGCTCCATTACTTGTCTTCCAACTCTGTATAAATTTTCTACATCCTATGTAGCATAGCGAATCTACCAACACTGTATTCTAAACAATATCGTAGAGCCTTAACAAAAAGGATGTGCTAAAGGTTTTATGGGCTGTAAAAAACAACTTATAATCGACTTTTTAAAGGTCTCCAAATTCTGCTTGATCGCATTCACGAGGTAGGAGAGGAAATGAGCATTAAAATAAACTTAAACAAAAGCAAATTTTTAGTGTTTAGTCGTGACCCACATCCTGATGCAAAGCTTCAATTAAACGTAGTGTAAGTTGAGAAAGTTCATAAAATGACATATTTGGGAACTGTAATAACGGACTAACTAGATCCAGATATAGAAATAAAACGTGGAATAGCAATGACTACAACTATTTTTATGAAAATGAAGTCATTTCTTTGCAATAATCATCTCAGTTTATAACTAAGACAAAGAATGGTTAAGTGCTATGTTTGGTCTGTACTTTTGTATAGTGCAGAAGTGTGGACGCTAAAAGTATCGATCATGAACAAAATTGAGGCATTGGAAATGTGGATTTATAGACGAATGCTAAAGATACCTTGGACAGCAAGGAAAACTAATGAAGAGGTACTAAGGAGCGTCAACAAAGATAGAAAACAAGTAAAGACTGTTAAACATCGAAAACTGCTTTATCTGAGGCATATATAGTAAGGGAAGTTAATATAAAATATTACAACTGCTTCTTAAAGGCAAAATAAAGGGGCCGCCGTAGAGGTGTAAGAAGAAAACAAGTTTCTTGGTTAAAAAACATTCGTGAATGTACTCAGATATCAAATGCAGGACAAATATTCCATATTGCAGAATATCGAGAAGCCTTTCCAATGGTGATCATCAATGTCGGATAATTCTGATATGGCACGCGAAGAAGAGAAGAATCGACGTTTGTCATTTCTAACTCTGTATATAGCAAAAAAGGAATCTCTTTGGTATTTTCATGGACTACAAGAAACTGTTTGATTCAGTGTTGCGTGAATGGCTTATAGATACATTAAAAATATATTATATAAAGTCGATGATAACATACTGACCTTTTTAAAACATATAATTTGAGATTGGAAGACAAAAATTCACCTCCAAATATCTGGTGAAAACAATATCAAAACTAAAAATATTGCAATCAACCGGGGACTATTACAAGGAGATTCGTTGAGTCCACTCTGGTTTTATCCATCGATGAACCCTCTATCACAGCTACTAAACTCAACTAACACAGGTCTTAGCATCAAAAATAACACTTTTGTTGTGGCAAAGCTTAGTCATCTATTGTATATGGACGATTTAAAAATATTGGCTTTCACTCGAAACAACCTGGATTAGATGCTGAAAGCAGTAGAAAATTTCTCTAATGATATAAGTATGCACTTTGGTCTTGTTAAGTGCTTTGTCTTTAATATTATCAAAGGAAAGGAATTTCTAGTAAAAACACTATACAACAAAATAGAATTCTGAACTATTTTTATCTATAGCCTATTTCAGGCATGCGATACAGTATACGAAGGATACGGCCACAAATCCGTTACAAAATTATATTTTTAGTATATATTAGAAGAAAAGTCTTCTTCTTGTAGTTCCTTTCCTTATCGGAGGTTGGTTATCATCGCAGCTATCCGTACCTTATTCGCGGCTGCTCTAAACAGATCTACTAATCTGCAACTATACCACTCTCTTAAATTTCTCAGCCAGGAAATTCTTCGTCTTGCAAGGATCGTAAACAATTTCTTTTTAATGACTACCATGATAAATATTAAAATTTTAAAAGCTGAAGACAAGCTGGGTTGAAACGATCAAACGAAGAAAACTCGAGTATTTGGTAGGGATGTCGGTTTTTGACAAAACACCGGTTTTCGGTTATACCGGTTTTTTTGCTTATGGTTTAACCTGGCAGTTATAACCGGCCAAAAAACCGGTTTTTCCAAAAACCCGTTTTCAGTTTTTTAATTCAATATATTAGAAAGTTACATTTACAATGCACTTTAGTTTGCGATACTACATTCGACTTGATATCAATATGATCAAAATTAGTACTATCCAAACAACATCAATATCAATGTAAATACAACACAATTTTTTGTGTTTTGTGAGAAAAAAATTTCCCAACAAAAATTTCCCAGACTCTTTCAAATGGGATTTAAAGAAAATAATATCAACATAAATATTTTACTTAAAAATAAATTGGATAATGCAATTCATCTTTTATTTTTACTACCATCAAAAAAAATTATCATGTATTACTTTTAACTCATTTACGACTTCCGGTATGGGTATCAATCGTTTTGAAAACGTAGGGAAATCCTTGGAGATTCGTATTCGTAATCGGTAATTCGATATTTATAGTCATTATTTTTGGTAATCAGAAAAAGCCATTCACCCACTTTCACTGTCAAGAGTCAAGTGTGAAAAATAGATAATGTATAAATACCAGATCAGTTCTTATGTAAAAATATTATGATTACAAACACTTTTTCAACGAAATACTATAATAAAATTTAATTGTTTCTGGCTGATGTGAGCTTGCACTTTCAGTTTGCTTCTGTATTTATAAAATAAAATAAAAATTGAATTTTAGTTTTGTTTGGAATAATTACTTGAGAATAATAATTATGATTGGGTGGGATCCAAAATAATACCTAACCTAATCCGAATCACTATAAAAACCTAATAACCGGTTTTTACTTTAAAAATAAAAAACCGGTTATAGCCGGGACAAAAAAACAACCCATAAAACCGGTTATTTCGAAGTAAAAAACCGGTTTTCGATTAAAACCGGTAGGTTTTTCCCATCCCTAGTATTTGGGTCACCTGATGAGAGGACATAAATACGCATTTCAATATATTGCAAGGAAAAATATAAGGAAAACGGAATCCAGGCCGTAGAAGAATGCCATGGTTGCGTAATTTGAGAGAGTGATTTGGCTGTACTACAAATGAACTCTTTAGGTCAGCTGTAAACAAGGTCAGGATAGGCTAGATGATTTCCAATCTCCGATAGGAGTGGCGTAAGAAGAAGAACCAGTTGAAAATACACTTATTTTGACCTTTCAGTTTTCACTTCTGAAATCGTTCTCAAAATACAATATAAACAAATTATTTTTTTTTTGTTACTTGGCAATGCAAAAAAAATCTTGTAATTTAAGTTTATTTATCTTATTTATATTGATAATTCAAAGATTTATCGCAAGGTCTAGGTCAAAAAATTAAAATGTACTACAGCTGGTATCTAGATTACATACTTTCATTTAGGAAATTTAATTTAAAGGAAAAATGCTAATTGATGTTGTAGATTAGGGGTCTTTCCATTGTTAAAAAAAGCTACGTCTATGCTCACGATTGTTTGATGTAGCTTAGCCGATTCATGCAATTTCTTTGCTTTGCTACACAAACCACGTTATTAGTTTTATTCCAACATTTTCTTTCATTTAGTTCATGTGTCTGTGTTTTCTTTTTTTTTCTATTTCATTATACGGAGTGAAAAATGTTGTGAGAATAATTTAATTTATACTAGCGATATAATGTTTCATATTTTTTATTTATATAACAGTATTAAAGTAATTGCAAGGGATGAAAATAGTGTTTTTTCTACATCATGCGAGTTTTTGGCGTTTAAGTATTACATTACTACTGACATTTACAGGTTGTTTGAAAATTTGTTTTTAGGTTATTTGTCAATCAAACGCTTTAGTTTATGAACAATTTAACATTCACCTACTTTTAGTAGAATCTACTAAACAAATACATTTACCGGAGTTGTCGTGATCTAAAAAAATAAGTTCTTTATTTCCTGACCGAGAATTTTCAATAATAACTACCTACAATATCCTTCTACTTCTTTTGGTGACATACGCTACATAGCTTGTAGATGTTCATGCTGGTTGAATTATGGGCTGTGATCTTTCTTCTGCTTTTTTTGTTATTGCAGTGATATCAGGTATGTCGCACCAGTTTCTTATGTCTCTGAGCAATGAATGTCGTTTGCGACTTGGTCTTCTCCGACTTTCAATTTTCACCATTAAAATGGTTTTTTAAAAGATTATATTTGAAGCCTCTTAAAATAATGCCCAAATATGGGACCTTTTGACGTTTAAGGATATTTTGCAGCTCTTTATATTATCTCTTTTTAAGACTCGTTTCTCAACATTATTATTCGTCATATATAGGTAGCATTTTAAAATGCGTATACAGACACCCCAAGGAGCTTACTAGCTATTGATTCTTGTATATTTAGTTATTTGTGGCAGAAATACAGAGAACTTTTATACGCCAATACAACGACAAAAAAGCACTTTCTAGCTCACTTAGTACACCAGAATGCCACTTTCTTGACCTACTTATATCTAATTCTCAAATTGAAAACTCGTTATTGCTACTTGCACCTGAACATTCTATGAAAAAAGCACAAAACACGCGAAGAAGAAGTCAAATATGGATCATACAGATATATCAAAAATATAAGATAAATTAAAGCAAATAATGAGGGACATATACACTAAAAACTTACTAAGCTTTTCTTGAGGACGTTCTAGTAAGTAGTAACCTCACAAAAGAAGCCCAGCCTATTACTTCTGAGATCAATTCACTTTAATTCCGACATGTATACAGTATTGGAAGATTCAAAACGGAACATACGAATTATTAATACAATTATTAAGATCTCCTGACCTACAATTACCCAGTGTAAATTTCAATATAACGTCGCGATGTCTTATAATTAATTCATTTGTTCGACTGGATTGCTTCTCCTTGGCGATTTCTAGCAGCGTATTCGACAGGTGTACGTCGACACTGTTGTCTATCGTCCACTGATTTTCTGTGTTTTTGTGCAGATAATAACAATGTTTTATTAATAACAATTTTTTTGTGTTCATTAGATATTATTTGAATTGGTTAGTGTATAGTTTAATATATTTATTATTCCAAATATTGTTGATAATTTAAAATTTAAAAGGATGTATATGATACATCAAAATCTACAGATTTTTGCCGAAGGTATCTATCGATTTGGCAACAGTCCCAAGGAACATCACTGGCCAAGCCAAACAAATACATGCCCTTTGCTTTGCTTCTCATTATAACGCCATAAGCTGAAATAAAAGTAGTGTTTCTAACCATAAACCATGTATACAAACAAAGAAAAAGTACAAATTTTAAAATGGTATTATGGGGGCAACTCGTACCGTGATATTATAAATTTATTTACTTGTGCGTATGAAGATAGGCCAATACCGACACAATCAACTATTAGTCGTATTATTAAGGTGCACGTGCGCAGCAGTCGAAAAATATCGACTGGAGAAGGAGTCCAGTCGAACAAATTGAATTAATTATAAGACATCGCGACGTTATATTGAAATTTACACTGGGTAATTGCAGGTCAGGGGATCTTAATAATTGTATTAATAATTCGTATGTTCCGTTTTGAATCTTCCAATACTGTATACAATTTACCAACATCTAATAACCAGATCATAAAAAAATTCACAAGAATATCAAAGAAGCTCAAACAAGAATTACCTTCCGCATTAGATAGCCTAGTATTACAAAAATCTCTTGATAGTTCCGACAATGATGACACAACCAATCATTCACTAAACCTGAAAAATCCAAACATTAATAACTTGCACAGTTAATTAGTGGAATTGTGAAGGATTCTTTTGCCGCTTAGAAAGAATCCAACAACTTGTCAGCGACGTCAATGTAAATATATTATGACTACAGCAAACCAATTTCAAACAATATTATAATACTGTTCTTAGAGTTTTGAAGAATATCATCACGTAAGAACAGAATGCCTGAGAATAAGTAAAGGATTATTTCGTAGAAACTATTTTGAATCTGATAAAATTGAAACTGTCATAAATATGACAGCAAGTAAAGGAATCTCAATTTTTGTCGAAAAATACTTCTACTAAACACATTTGCCTTTAGCCACAAACCTAGAAGCAAGTGCAGTAACTGTATTGTACCCTAAAAGAATAACTATCTGTATATATACATCCCACCAAGTTATAATCCTACCTCAGTTCAATTAATTGACTTAATCTTTGAACTTTCAGCACAATTTTTATGTATTGAAGACTTTAAGCTGATGATATCGTATTGATAACTGATAAAAAAGAAGAATTATTTGAAATAATGAAAGAACTGGACGTAGAAGCTGGAAAGATAGGCCTTAATATGAATTACAGCAAGACCAAAACCATAACAAATACAGATGAAGACATCACAATGAGAATCGGACAAGATGAAATAGAACAAGTTCAGGATTATATATATCTTGGTCAAACTATAAAACTTAACAAAGAGAACCAAACAGCAGAGATAAAAATATGAGTTAAACTGTCATGGGCGGCATTTGGCAAACTAAGCTACATTCTTAAAAACAAAAGATATCCACAGCATCTTAAGACCAAAGTATACAATCAATGCGTACTTCCTGTTCTTACTTATGGTTCCCAAACGTGGACATTTACAAAAGCAAACATGGACAAAATCATAAAAACCCAAAGAGCAATGGAAAGACAAATATTGTACATAAGACTAATGGATAAAAAAAGAAAAGAGTGGATAAGAGAGAAAACAAAAGTAAGGGTTGTTAGATAAGAAGTTGCAAAATTGAAATGGAGATTTGCCGGACACAATATAAGACAAAAAGAAGACCGATGGAACAAAATTCTTATAAGTTGGAGACCGTGGGAATATAAACGAAGCAGAAGAAGGCCCCAAATGAGATGTGCAGATGATATCAAGGAGCACGTGGGCTGTAGGTGGATGACTGTAGCGACAGACAGAGAAGAATGGAAAAGGATTGGGGAGGCCTATGTCCAAAGATGGACCGAAGAAGGCTAATTAGATAGATAGGTAGAAGACTTTAATGCCCACAATATTGCATGGGTTTCACAAATCTCGTACCTCGGAGTAGTGGTACCTCATGTTTCTAACACCCATTTCAATATTTCAACAAGTTTCTTAGCAATTAATCTAAGACTATGCGATTCCAAAATATATCCTTCTCTAACATGAAATGTTGTAGATGGTGAATACGATACTAACCATTTTCTCAGCCTGATAATAAATAATGAAGAAAAATGAGCAGGAACAAGTATAAAATGGAAGATTTCTAATGCTGACTGGGCAAGTTTTAGAACTAAAATAAATCAAAATGGAACAAATTTACTTCTCTGGAAATATAAATAATGATGTAGATAGTTTTAATAAATGCATTATTTCCGTTGCTGACATTTAAATAGGAAAAAGTTGTTGGAATGAGCGGTGTATCTTCTTCTAAATGTGCCTATCTTCTAGAGATGTTGGCAACCACATTGACCCATCTTTTTCTATTTACCGCAGCTCGAAATAGATCAGTTCAAAATCTGATTCGTCCAAGGCCTCTCTAAAGATGTTATCAGAGTATATGTTAAATATTACCGGTGACAATATGCATCCCTGTCTAACTCCTTTTTTGAATGTGAAGATCTCGGACAGTTCATTTTATAATCGTACTGTTGCTTTTTGTTGGAGATATAAGTTTGAGACCAGTCTTATATCCTTACCAACGAGTCCTGATGTTTTTAGGATATCGATTAGTTTCTTATGAGGGACTTTACCAAATGCCTTCTCGAAATTAATGAAACATGTATACAGATCGCAGTTGACATCACTGGCTCTCTGTATTAGAACTTTCAAACTGAAAAGTGCTTCACTGGTTCTGAGTCCTGCTCTAAATCCAAATTGAACTTCACTCAGTTGTTCTTCAAATCTGGTGTATATGCGCGAGTGGATGATAGTATGGAGTAATTTAAGTACATGGCTCATCAAACTAATTAATCTATGTTCTTCACATTTTCTAGCATTGGCTTTTTTAGGACGTGGAATGAATATTGATAGTAGACAGTCTTTTGGTAAGTAACCAGTCTCGTACATGTTGTTGAATATCTTCCTAAGACCTGTGATTTGGTGTGCTTCTAATAGCTTTAAAATTTCACCATGCAACCCATCAGCTCCTGGTGATTTCTTAACTTTAATCCGCTTAATGGCCGAAGTTACTTCTTCGTTTGTTATTTGTGGACCGTAAGAATTGTTTATTTCAGTCGGACTTCGTGCTGCACCTTCAAATAATTCTTGCATATATTCTTTTCTTCTTCGTAATTTATCTTTAATGGTAGTCTAAATTTGGCCTTTAATGTCTACAACTATGCCTATACTGCGTTTTTTTGGTATTCTGTACCTCTTTAATTTTTTTGTGCATATGGAGATCGTCATGTTTGCGTTGTAGTGTTTTAACTTCCATACATTTCTCCGTCAGCCTTGCTTCTTTTGCTCCTTTTATTTCCTTTAGTATAGTCTTATGCAACTTTCCATGTCATCCATTCTTGCTTCTTTTCTTTTTTGATTTTATATATTCATGCGAAATATGTAGTAATGGATGTCTTTATTTCGTTCCACTGTTCTTATATGCCTCTAGTAGTGTCTTCAACTATTTTCGCAAAATTCCAATTAATTTCTGTTTTACTTTTTTTCTGGGTGTCATTTTCTTTAAGTAGTCTTATATCTACCTTGGGCCACACTTTCTTATGAATTATTTTGAGCCGTATGTTGATATTTGCAATCAATAGACTATGATCTGAGAAGACATCTCCGCCTGGATATGTTTGTGTTGAGGTGATGGAATGTCTAAACATTTTGTTTATGCTGATAAAATAAATTTGGTTTCTTATGATTTTGCCTTGGGTATCACCAGGTACTTTCCATGTCAAAAGTCTTCTTTAATGTAATTTAAAAAGTGTATTCGATACAATCATATGCGTCTTTTGACAGAATTGAATTAGTCTTTCTCCTCTTTCGTTTCTTATGCCAAGACCATAATATATTACCCCTCTACATTATTGACTGTACCTTGTCCTATTTTGGCATTGATATCGCCCATAATAATAGCAAGTTTATGTTTTTTGGTTATTTTTAGAGAGTCTTCTACAGTCTGATCGAAATTTTCTATTTCTTCTTGTATACAATGTATCTTCTTCTTCTTTGGGGGCCGTGTCCGTATTCAGACGTAGGCCGTCATCATGTTTACAATTTCCTGAAACCTTTGTCTGTCGGCTGCTGCGCGAAATAATTCTTCTACTGTGAAACCACACCATTGTCTAATATTACGCAGCCATGAAAGTTTCTTCCGACCAATCCATCTCTTTCCTTCCACTTTTCCTTGTATTATAAGGCGAAGTAAATGGTATTTGGGTCCTCTAATTATATGGCCGAAGTATTCTGTTTTTCTCCTCTGTATGATGTTTATGAGCAGACGTTCTGAGTTGATCATTTGAAGAACATCTTCATTGGAAGTGTGCGAAACCCACGATATCTTTAGGATTCGTCTATAGCACCACATTTCGAATGCTTCTAACTTGTTTAGCATTGTGGTTTTTAACGTCCATGTCTCACAACCATACAATAGGATCGACCACACATAACATTTCAGGACCTTCTTACGAATGTTCATTGACAGGTTTCTGTTGCATAAAACTGGTTTCCAGGTCATAAAAGCCTTACGTGATATTTCGATCCTGGATATTATCTCTTCATCAGAGTCACAATTTACATTTAACCAGCTGCCAAGGTATTTGAAATGATTTACCCTTTCTATCTCTTCTCCATTAAGAGAAAGCAGACCTTGATCTATATGGATCTTTCCAACTGCCATCCACTTTGTCTTTGAAATGTTGATTTTTAGGCCTCTCCGATAACTTGCTTCACTGACTAGATTTAGTAATGTTTGGAGATCTTGTAAACTTTCTGCAAGAATGGCTGTATCGTCAGCGTATCTAATATTGTTGATTACTTCTCCACCTAGTCTTACTCCCTCTTGTCTGTCATCCAAAGCCTCCCTAAAGATTTCTTCAGAGTACAGATTAAAAAGAGTGGCTGACAAAACACAACCCTGCCGTACTCCGTTTGATGGGTATTTTTTCAGTGGGACTGTCTCCAATTTGGATAGAGGCTACTTGATTGTAATGTAAGTATTTCAGCAGTTTTATATCATAGTGGTCAAGTCCTGTTGCCCGTAGGCAGTCGAAAAGTGTATTGTGTTGGACTCTGTCGAACGCCTTCTCGAAGTCGATAAAACAAACATAAACATTCTTTCGGAATTCACAACTTTTTTGTAATAGAACGCGCATACAGAATAGTGCCTCTCTAGTTCCTAGACCGTATAACTGTATACAATGTATAATTGTTTTAAAAGAATACAAAACTGCTCTTTACAAGTACCGTCGAAACAAAGGTGAAGAAAACCCCATTATTATTGTAAATTATACTGTAATGTAAAATTTACAGTAATAAAATTGGCTCAGTGTCAATAATCTTGTAGTTGAGACACAATAAGCTAAAGAAAAACGATAATTGTTTATATGCTATAGCAATTTGTTTCCTAAACCTTGCATATTTCGGAAATATTTGGCTTATTGTTGAAACATTTTGTACTTTTGTACCTAATTTTGTCTGTAAATATCAGTATATCTATAGTATTTAACAAAATGTTAGTAGTTCATTAATTTTGTCATGGAGTTCATTTAAAAGTGATGAAAAATTGAAGTAATCGTGAAAATATTTCCTGTAAAGTGGTATTTACAGAAAACTGAAAAGGGTCTGTAAAATTAGGCACCCATCAGTTTTAAGTCCCTCTACTCTAAGGAAAGAAAATAAGCAATAATTTTAAGCCGTCCCTAATTCTATACAAAATTAAGGAGAGAACTTTCCTCAGAGACAAAGTAAACAAAGCTCCCATTTAGCTAATATCAAAAGCAAATTTCCATTTATTTAGGAAATGAGAAAAATGTAAAATGGAAATACCAAAAATTTAATATGCAATTGGGTCTTTCGCGCGAGCCTGATTAAACTGAGTGTTAACTGTAATTGTTAATTTTAGTTTTTATTTGAATACTGAAAAGAAAACAATCGATTTTGGACTTTGGAGCGCCGCTAGTTTTCGATTTTAAGCTTGTGGTCTTTTAATAATTAGAAAACAGTTGATCTGTTAATTGGAAAAACTCGGTATTTTTAAATGCATTTAATTTTTTATAATAGGTTAAAATTATCTGCTAAAATTATGAATTGCTATGACATTTTGTTTAGCAATACTGCCAGTTGGCATATAATGCAATTATATTCTGGTTAATTAGACATTTGATCAATTTACTTTTAAACTAAAATTCCAAATTCCAAAGCTTCCCCAACGGGTCCTTTTTGGACTTTTATTATTTATATTGGATATTTTAGTTTTTGACCATTCAAAGCAACTGATACCTGATACTTTAGCCATACTCCCTAACTGGTTGCAAATGGATGGTACCCTAATAACTTTGTCATAGTAGAACTTGTGATTGAAAAGGGTTTGTTTGTGTTTTGACAGCGAAAATAGCGAGAAGTATTTTAAATATAAATTAAGTAACATTTACTATTTATTAAACATAAATGTGTTTCTGATGATAAACAGATATAAAACAATTTTTCCTGGTGTTCCTTCTACACAAACATTTATTCTTGTAAAAAACCGTTAAGACCATAATATTACAAATCCAATCATTATATCTGAAATTTTACATCTTTTTTAACCCTTTAATTATCTCTGGTATTACCCTTGTACCACACATTTCGCCAGAGTAAATGAGTAGTACAAAGCAGATTTCTACTCATTTACATCTATACATGTATTTTAATAAGTAATGCATAGATGACTCTGATATCGGAATGTTTACTCCATTTGTAAACATTGTAGCGGTACAACATTTGTACCAGTGGATTCTAGGGTGCTTCTTTTTTGCAATTAGCACGAGGCTGAATTTGTTTTGTTATTTTTTCTTCAAAATTTGACCATTGAGGAATGCTATACAGTAGTTTCAGAATAAAAAATATATATCAAAAGTAAAGAAAATTGAAAATTATTTTCAATATGATATTTTATAAAAATGTAACCTCAAACTTTCCTCTAAAATACAAATATTTATAACCATCACAAATATGCTAAATTGGTTGCATATATGTTGTGTTGGTCATTTTTGTACATTTTCGTCATACATTATGAACCAATCTATTTGCGCTCAGCAAATATTTTCCACAATACCTCAACATGCATGTTTTTTTCAGATGTCCGAAAACTATTCTGATATACAGTATTGGAAGAAGGGCCTTACAACTGAACCGTTAGCCAAAATATTACACGAAATAACGGATGATCAAGCTGAACATTCCGAGATTGAAGGGGACTCCGATGCTGAGGATGTAGTAGAACCTGACACACCATCAGAAAGATCTAGCAGAAGTTCGTCTACACTGCCGTCTACTCCGTCTGGAAGTGGTACAGCCAAAATAGACATAGTATAAAATAACTAACTACATGCCCCTACGTAGAAAACGTAAAAATTCTACAATTTACGACTGTTTAGAACACGAGGATTCAGATGATTCTGTAGCAGACAGAGATTACCAGCCCGAAAAACGCTCTCAAAACAAAAATATGAATGCTTCATCATCAAGTGAAGATGAAGCAACTTTCGATGTTACCAATCATTTTAAGGGGTGGTCTAAAGAATCAAGAATACCCACTGAATTTAAAAATTGTAATTATGCAGAATTCAAGGGTTCAAAAGTGATACCGTCTTCTGAAGACCCAGTAAGTTTTTTTAATGTTTTTTTTAATGACACCTTACTACAATACATTGTAGAACAGTCAAATTTATATGCTGTCCAAGACAACAAAAATTTAGATTTGTCCTTAGAAGAATTGAAAGCTTTCCTAGGAATTTTAATTCTAATGGGATTTAATAGTTTACCTTTTATCAAAAAATACTGGTCTGCAGATCCAAATTTCCATAATGAAAGGATTACTAATATTTTCCCTCTAAAGAGATTTCTTAAAATATTAAGATATATCCATTTGAATGATAACCTACAAATGCCAGCCAGAGGAACTCGGAAATTTGACAAGTTGTACAAAGTGAGACCTCTTATTCAAAAATTAAAAAAAAACCTTTATGGAATCTTTTTCTCCGAGCAGAAATATTTCAATTGATGAAAGTATGGTTGCCTTTAAAGGAAGGACTACTTTAAAACAGTACATGCCAATGAAACCCATAAAGAGGGGTATAAAAATTTGGGCAATGGCATGTGCTGAAACAGGTTACCTCATCAATTTTGAGGTATATCAAGGTAGAGAACCTGAACGGACTATCGAACATACTCTAGGGGAAAGAGTTATACTGAATTTAATTAAAGTTTTGGAGAAAAGAAGCCACTGCTTGTACTTTGACAATTTTTTTACCACACTTCCACTTATATATAAGTTATCAGAACTAGATCATTTTGGTTGTGGAACAGTAAGACAAACACGAAAATATTTTCCAAAAGCACATTTAGTAGATGACAGAAAAATGAAAATGGGTGAAATTGATGGAGTTGTCTGCAATGATATTACTATAAGTAAGTGGAAGGATCGTGGCTCAAAATCTGTGACCGTATGCAGCAATATGCATAATCATGCAGAAACTGGTTTTGTTTTGAGAACATCAAAAACTGGAGAACGAGAAAACATCCGCTGTCCTCAAGCCATTGTAGACTACAATGTGTATATGGGAGGTGTTGATCGGTTTGACCAACGAATGCAGACATACTCAGTAGCTTGGAAAAGTCGTCGATGGTGGATACAGTTATTTTATTACCTTTTTGATGCATCCATAGTAAATTCTTATATACTTTATAAAGAATCCCTTAGGCAAAGTAACAGTAGAAAAAAAGCAATATCTCACCTTGAATATAGATCCAAATTGGCTACCAGTCTTATAAAAGATTTTTCTGCGAGAAAAAAAAATGGGATACCATTGAACATGGAGTATTTTCAAAATGTTGGTCATTTGCCGCAGAAAACCACGCGAAGACGATGCCAGCAGTGCCCAAAAACAGGATTACAGAAACGCAGTGATATAGAGTGCGTAGACTGTAAAGTGGCTTTGTGCTTGGATTGTTTTAAACCATATCATTCAAGTGACTGAACTATTATTTTTATTATTATATTTTTGTTTGTTTATTACAATATTGTGTAGTATTTTTGTATTATTTTAAGTCCTATACCTATTATTGATACACTTTTTATTATTTGGTACACCCTATGTACCAGAGAAACTAGCATGAAAACGGTACTTGATTGAACTCTGGTACAACGGTTGACCACCTATTTTTTCATAGAAAAAACAAAAATATATTCAAAATCTAGTAACTGATGTGCTAACTGTAGTATTCAAAACTATTATCTGAAATAACTTTTAAAAAAGTTCATCATAATAAACTTGCGCCTTAAAGGGTTAAATTAGCATAAACCAGGTCTACTTTTAATTTAATAATCAAATATATACGAATGATAGTACAGCACTTATAATGGGTAATCCTCTAAGCACACTGCCATCAGATATTTCTATGAATCATCTAGAAGCAAAGATTTCAAAACATCCCGTATTTAAACAGTTTTTACATTAGTGGAGGTATGTAGAGGATGTATTGGTATGTTTAACAGAAACAACGGCAACTTGATCAATTTTGATTGTATATTTCACTCCATAGTCATATTGAAATTACATTAAAAATAGAACAAAATCAATCCATAAATTTTCTAGATTTAAAAACTTTCATACTTAAAAACCAACATGAGTTCACCGTGTTTCATAAACCTACCCATACCCATACGGCTATTTACAATTAATTATCCGATCCTACACAATTGCGTACGGCTTACCACCGTAGCTATAAGACGCATTGCATTTGATGAAGCTAAATTAAACAAATTCAAGGTACCAAAATCATAGACAGAACATAGAATGGCCGGTATTCACTGGTTTTGTGCATTTATGAAAAGAAAAAAGTTGAGCATACGACAACCTGAGGCATGTAGCTTGTCATGCTTAACTTCTTTCAACCGACACAACGTTTAGCTGTTTTTTGATAATCTTCGAAATATCCTAAACAAATATCCTATTTTAAATGAGAGTTCACGTATTTTTAATTTTCATAAGACGAGCACAAAAACTGTCCACGACCCCAAGAAAGTTGTGACTAAAAAAGGCATTGAACAAGTAAATAGCTGCACTACTGGTAAACATGGTTTACTAATTACAACCTGTTGTATAATATCCACCCTTGGCACATAGTGTCCACCAGTGATGGTGTTTCCACGTAAATTCTTTATGCTTAATGGAGCACCTCATGGTACCTTGGGACTAGCTAACCCTTCAGACTGGATGACATCAGAACTTTTTTTACAAGTATTAGAACATTCTATCAAATACAGCAGCGGTTCTAAAGAAAATCCGTAGCTGCTAATATTTGATAACCAAGAGAGCTACGTTACAGTGGAAGTAATTATGAAGGCTTGAGAAGCAAAACGGAACCAGTTGGTTTCTTCTACAATGAAATAGACAATTAATACACATGTTGTGGATATTGAGAGTTCTTCAGATGAAAGTGAACCAGTTTTTAATTTGGGAGATAGTAATGATAACGATGATTCTTGGATAGGACCAGGGGATGATACAGCATTTGACTGCAATCGTGACCCTGTAGAGAGTGACTGTGTTTTATTGATATTCAAAGAAAAGTCCAAAAATTTATTTTACGTGGGACTTGTTGTATCGTTCAACAATTCAGAAGTAAAGGTCAATTTTATCCACAAAACCAACAAAATAGGTGCCTCATGTTTCGTATTCCCCACTGTTCCCCAAGCCTAACAGCATCTTACAATAAGTTTGAATTAAATTTTGTTCATCTAGACGTTCGCTAATTAGCCTTCAGCAGATATCAGCTCTTATGTTTTCTTCGGAAATATATAAGTATTTTACGAAGTTATATTGACTATTTTTCTTTATTATCGAACTATGGAATATATCATGTGTCTCACGGTGTACCAGTAACATGTCTCAATGTGTACCAGGGGTGGTACACACTGAGACATGTGCGAGGTTGTTTTTAAAGTTACATAACTTTTTTTAATTAAAACTACAGGCCTTTATATTTGTGGAAGTGATACATAAAATAACAAAAATCATTATGGCTGAAGCTGTCAAATCTTATCGATAATTAAAAAAATTATACCGCCAATAATATTCATTTTTTGTCTCACTGTGTACCAGTGAGACAACGAGAGAAACGAGAGAGAAAACTACAATTTACATGTGAATTTGAGGTTGATAACAGTATCCCGTTTTTAGACATGCGAATTATTCGCACACCGGATAACAGATTAGTCACTACCTGGCACAGAAAAGAAATGGCTAGAAATTGTTTCCTAAATTACCATTCGACACACCAAATCAGATATAAACTTAACCTGGTACAAGCCCTCAGCCTTAGAGTACACATGTTGACATACCCGCTTTACAAAAAAGAATCTCTCAATCTACTGAAGTCCATTATCAAAGATAACTCCTGTCCTCATCAAGTTGACAAAAGGAGGTCCTTGTGTCATAAATAAGTAGCTGAGTTTTTTGGAGAAGTGAATCAGGTGTTTTTGGGTAGTCTGCAGGAGGTTTGCAGAGACATTAGGAAGGAGCCGAGGTGCCCAAGAGGAGAGATCACATCGTTGAGGAGACTGGACTTTTCTGGGTATGTTCCAACACACAATTCAATAAGGAAAAAAGCTGTTAGTGTTTTGTACAATAAGGAAATTGGTATCTGTGAAGGACCTGTGTTGACGTCATGATCATTATCATTCAAATTTAAAGAACTGAGTTTTGTTAGACTAATCAAAATTTTAAAGTTTTGTTGTTTTTTTTTGTTTCAAGTAAAGAAAAGTTTAAATAAAATTGGTTTTCACTTAATATAAATGTATGTAGATTTAAAATCTTATTGTTATAAAAATTTCATTTTATCTTAATTTCTTGTATGCTGATTGATAAGAAAACGGCAGAATTTGATAATTGTTTTATTCTTTTTCTAATAAAATAAAGAATTCTTAATTTTTTGTAATATATTATTCTCGTTTATTATTATCCTTCTTCTCTATCCCGATAAAGGACGACTAGAAACTCTTTGAATCCATCGAACACAGGTAATATAAGGAGTTTTATTTTACATTTGATAACAATTAAGTTATATTTTTTGATTGGCTCAATAAATATGTATGTATATGTAATATGTTATATTAATATGAAATACTGAAACTTCTCTTTTAATTTAATGTGTTATATTAAACGCGTCCTTTCATTTATTTTTACTCCTAGACGTAATATCTCTTTATTACAAAAACATATCCAGTTGTCCCAATTTGTCCGCCGAGGGACCTCTGAATTCCTTTCTCATCTTGAGTTTGGATTTCCAGCGAAAATGTCTTTCGTCTCAACGGCCCTCGCCCTATTCCCCTGTTGACTTTTTTATACACCTTTCAACCGTCATAATGTCTTTGTACACATCACTCTGCTCTTTTCCCTAAGACATCTTAAACAACTGTTTTTATTCTGAGTTTTCGTGGATTCTCAATAAATTAAAAACAACGAGTGGTTGAATATTTGTCAGATATTGTTGCCAAAATCAATTCTCAAAAATATTCACTCATAAGTTCACCGTAAATGATTTATTACAAAATGAATCAAAGGACATGAAAACAATTGATAAACTTGAATATATGGGGTGGACCCATCTTGAGGGAGTTGAGACACATAATTAAAATTTTAAATGTTTGTTTAGAAAGTTTTGGAATTCTCTTTTAGTAGAAACATACAACAACCAAAAGGCTCACGTTTTTTCTTTCTTTTTCCTAGACTTGAATTATTTTTTGGTATCTTTTTAGGATAGTTTTGAATTATAATTTTTAAATTTGTGTACAGAGTGATTCTAAACTTCGCAATCTTCGAAAATTAAGAAAACAACTCTACGATTGTAACGCAACTTATAATAGGAAAACACATCTTCTTCTTCTTACAGTGCCTGTCCGTTCCGGATTTTGGCGGTCAAAATGGCTATCCTAACTTTGCTTGCTGCTATTCTGAATAGTCCGGTTGTTGATGTATTAAACCACTTTCTCAGGTTTTGAAGCCAAGATATTCTTCTTCTCCCTGGTCATCTCTTTCCAAATACCTTGCCCTGAATAATGAGTTGCAACAAGCCGTATCTCTGTTCATTCCTACTAACATGGTCAAGATATTCTAGTTTGCGCTCTTTGACGGTGTTAATAATCTCGCATTCCTTGCCTATTCTACGTAGGACCTCAACATTAGTCACACGATCCACCCATGAAATTCTTAAAATACGTCTATAACACCACATCTCGAATGCCTCGAGTTTTCTTAAAGAAACTTCGGAAAGTGTCCAGGCCTCTACCCCGTATAATAAAATAGAGGAAAACACATACTACTGACAATTGAATTAAATATTGTTAAATGTAAAAGAATTACAAGCAAGCAATAAAAGCTGAAAAACGTATTGTTTATGCTAACATAATAAACAAATCCACTAAAAAACTTAATAATATGAAGTGTTGTTAAAAAAGAAACCTATGAGGAAAACAATATGTCCAATCTGAATTTAACACCAGAAGAGATTAACTAATACTTCAATGAATAGAAAACTCTGAGCATGACATAAACTAATACTATCTTAGCAGGCTACCTAGAAGATCGTGTTCGTTCTTTATGGTTCCAATAAAAGCATCTAATAATAAAGAATCCATACACAAATTAAAAAATTCATCATTGTGTTGACTACTATGGTTCTAACAGTAAAATTGTTAAGGCATCTCTAGATATAATTATTAAACCACCCACAATAATATTTCTTCTTCTTCAAGTGCCGTCTTCGTTCCGAAGTTTGGCTATCATCAAAGCTATGCGTATTTTTGATGCTGCAGATCTAAACAGTTGGTAATTGGTGCAATTGTACCATTCTCTCAAGTTTTTCAACCATGAATGCCTTCTTCTTCCTATAGATCTCTTTCCCATTATCTTTCCCTGTATAATCAATTGCAGCAACTGGTATTTATCTCCCCTCATAACATGTCCCAAATATTGTAGTTGGCGCTTTTTAACAGTAAGTATCAGCTCTTTCTCTTTCCGCACTCTCCGCAAAACCTCCACATTTGTTACTTTCTCTGTCCAGGGTATTTTTAATATTCTACGATACATCCACAACTTAAATGCTTCTATCTTTTTGTTATCGATCTTTTTCAATGTCCATGTTTCCATTCCGTAGAGGAGAACTGACATAACGTAACATCTCAAAAGGCGAATTTTAAGTTTTAGACTTAGATCTCTTCCGCAGAACACCTTTTTCAATTTAGTAAATGTGGCTCTAGCTTTCTCTATTCTGGTTCTGATTTCTTCAGAGCAGTCATTATTTTCGTTGATAACAGTTCCCAGGTAATTATATCTTCTTACACGTTCGATTCTTTGATCATGCACGGTTATGTCAGGGAAGTTTTGTGGTGATTTAGATATTAGCATTATTTTTGTTTTGCTTATGTTAAGTGATAATCCGTGTTCTTCACTGCATTCTACTATTTTGCTATTTATATTTGAAGATCTTCCCAAGTTTCTGCGATTAGTACCGTGTGATCGGCATATCTCAAGTTGTTTATTCGGATGCCATTTATCTTAATACCTATATTTTGATCCGAAAGTGCTGTGTTTATAATGTCTTCGGAGTATAGATTGAATAAGGTCGGTGAGAGTATACAACCCTGTCTTACGCCTTTCTTGATCTCGATTTCCTCCGTTGTCTCTTGCTCTATTCGGATATTTGCTTTCTGGTTATAGTAAATCTTAGAGATAATTCTAATGTCCCTTTTATCCAAGTTTTTTTTTTTCTACTAGCAGTTTCATTAAGTGGTCGTGACGAACTTTATCAAACGCTTTGTTGTAATCAATAAAGCACATATATATATATATATATATATATATATATATATATATATATATATATATATATATATATTGTTGTACTTTTGAATGTCCATTAGCAATAAAAAACCGATATACAAATTTTATTACTTAAATAAAAATTAAAATTATTGATATTTCATAAAGACACGGGCATATAAATTTTCAAACATCCTGTATAAGACAAAATATGTATTTTAAGTTGTTCGAAGAATTGTTCATTAGGCCTCAGAGACAAGACTTTCAAATATTATCGATAAGAAATTTAAATAAGTCGGTTATTGTGGAATGGATTTACCCAGAATAAAAGTGTATATAGACAGTGTTTAAACAATAGACCGGGATTTGCGGTGGTTTTTCTCCCCGAAAGATTATATCGGTAAAAGTTTATTAACAAAAGACATTGAATTGAGAAACAGGTATCGTTTGTAGCTATTAGTAAGAAATATTTGTAAAGCAGATAGATTTAGTTAGAATAATTAAAGAATGTTGTTTTCTGGAATTACCCGAATGACGTTTTATAAAGAGAGTTGGTTGGTAACGATATACGTCACAGAGGTGGATGATTTTTATTGGTCAATTTTTGAATGCAATGGAGGTAGTGGTTTTGGCTATGAGATAGGAGAGAGGAAAAAAGTTAGTTAGTCAGTTTTCGTCGCCCAAGAAGGAAGGAGCTTTGTGGTTTGTGTTTGTTTGAAGTCCCGAAGACGTAATTTGCCGGGTGTGTTTATTTGCTGTGTAAAAGCTGATCAGTGTGAGGAACGGGGTACAGAGAGATAGAAAAACCAAAGGGTATAAGAATATTAATATCAGACGAAGCCGGAAACATTTGAAGTTATAAACAGGCGCGGAGATTCGCTCAAAAGGAGGCTGCATAGAATTACACGAGTTGTTGGGTTGCAGATACAAGGACAGATAGGAGAAAGGTGTACGTCATCTGGACCACAATAGGAGCAGAAGCAGAGAAAGGTTTTTTTTATGGCGTGGCCATAGAATTACAACGGCAGAGAACGAAAGGTCAGTCAATTTTCATTAGAGCAGGAGTGTGGTTTTCATTTATTAATTAAATAAATTGAATAAATAATAGAGACAGTTAATTTTGCGATCATTTAAAGAAAAAAATTATAAAGAGAGCTTAGTTATAACACATATTAAAAATCAATGTAAAATAACATTTGGGTCCATGATAGAAAACAACTTCTCATATATTTAAAGTATTATATTGCAAATATTACAGGATTGATTGTTATATAAAATTTCATTAAAATAAAGGACATCTCACATATAGTTCAGTTGAAATTCTGTGTATTTTATTCAGGTCATATTACCTATCCCAATTAGGAAGCCAATTGGAAAATATTTTGAATCCACGATCAAAGGTAAATAGTACAAGTTAAATAGCCTGAGATTGTAATTAATTAATGCTGATTTATTGTGATTAATTGGAGATTAGATCATTTAATAAATATAGACAAGATCTTTTCTAAATAAGCAATAGAATACAATTTAAATAGCATAACAATATATATCTTGGTTTATATCTAGACATCTTTGGCATATGACGTTAAGTGCAAATAGTGCTTCTCTTGTTCCAAGCCCGTTCCGAAATCCGAATTGAGTATTACTAATATCTGAATCTAGTTTTCTGTTAATTCTTGAGTGGATTACTTTGATGAATACTTTTAATGTATGCCCCATTAAGCTTATAGTGCGGTAGTCAGTGCACTGTTTTGCATTTGCCTTTTTTGGTAAGGTTACAAAAGTTGAAAGTAGCCATTCCTTTGGTATTTCTCCTCTTTTGTAGATGCAGTTAAAAAGGTCGAGTAGAATATTCACTGATTCGCCTTCCACAAGCTTAAGAAGTTCTGATGTGAGCCCGTCTCTACCCGGTGATTTACCATTTTTCATTATTTTTATAGCGTATAATAGTTCTTCTTTAGTTATTTCTGGTCCTTCGTCGCCTTGCAAGTTATCTATATTAGGTTCTTGTCTTTCATCGTCGAAAAATTCTTCTACATAGTTCTTCCAGGTCCTAAGCTTTTCTTGTAGATCGGCTATTATTTCACCATTTGCGTTGCATAGGAGATTGGGATGTTTTCGTTTTTGTGTACCTGTCAGTTCCTTTATCTTTTTATGTAAGTTAAAAGTGTCATGTTTGAGATGTAGTTCTTCGATTTCCTCGCATTTTCTTGTATAAAAATTTTCCTTTGCAGTTCTTATTTCTTTTCTGATTTGTTTGTTTACTTCATTATATTTTTGGCTGCATTTTCCCTTTAACTGTCTTCGCTCTTCCATGAGACCTAAAATTTTTTCTGTTATCCATTCTCGTCCTTTTTTCTGTTTCTCTTTGGTAAGCATTTTCTGGGCAGGTTTTATTATGGCGTCTTTTAAATCTTGCCACTTATCTTCTACATGCGTGTTCTCTGTCTTTGTAGAAAGCATTCGTAAGTTATCATTGATATGTTGTTTTAAATCTTCTTTAATTGTTGGATCTTGTAAGCGGCTGGTATCTATGTGATCTATTTTTGTTTTATTTGCAGGTCTTTTGAGTCTAATGTGTACCCGCGCTATCAGGGGGTTATGATCTGAAGAAACATCTGCGCCTGGATAAGCCTTAACTGATTAACAATAATATTTAACAAATGTATTAACGAGGGATACAGTCTGATGTATTCACAATATCAAAAGTAATTTCGCTTCATAAAAAGACAATAAAAATGCTCCAGACCATAGACCTATTACCATAGCACCAATAATAAGTAAAATTTTTGAAATCCTAAACAAACTAACACAACAATTATATCTAGCTCTCAATTTGGTTTTAGAAAAAAAATACTCAAATAAAGCTTTATTAGAAGAAATAGAACATATTGTTCATGATCTTGATGCAGGGGAACCTACTAATGGATTCATGTGTAACCATACAAAAGCTTTTGATTGTGTGGATATTCAAACAGTATTGATCAAATTGGAGTACTATGGAATAAGGGATACCATACACGACCTTTACAAATGATATCTTACAGGAAGAACACATATTGTTGCATTTAATAATCAAGAATCCAATCTTTTACCAGTTTCAACCGTAGTACCACAAGGATCAGTTTTAGGACCCCTGCTATTCTTGATATACATATAAATAAAATCCACAAGGAAAAAAATTCCTGTAGCTGGCTGTATACCACGTATCACAAAAAAGAATTTATATCTTTGTATGTGGGTATATTTAAAAAACCCTTAAAAGGGCTACATTGAATAATTCAAACGTTTTCGGAATAACAATTCCATCATCAGCTTTTAAGAAGTACCTAAAATAAGTATAAACCATTTAGTTAAAACATACGTGGTTTAAAATTTTGACTCAGGTTAAGAAGCAAAAATGGTTATATTTACAAGGTTCACATGCCTGAGCCACCAAAATATGAGGGTAAAAACCCTTTAAAATTTGTGTTGCTACAAAAGATTGTACATAATGTTATTAAAAATATGTGATGTTTAAATTAAATTTGACTTCAGGTAACATACACCCATGTCTTAGGGGAGTTCCAGTGTCCGGAGAGTAGACCTCTTCAAACGGACTACAGCTGGTAACTGATTGACAAGATACCTATGAGCGGTGTCAAAAACAAAATGTCAATGCAACATGAAACTATTTTAGTTATACGTAGTATTACTACGGCCAAAAGATTCAAAGACTTTGATGATGTTAAAATAATAAGAGCAATCAAGATGTTGGGATTTAAAAAGCTTTTTATTTATGCAATTTTGTATATAAAAGATATGAAATTACCGATGGTGTTAAAGGTAAATGTAAGGGGATGACATGTGCATTAGGCTACCTATGTTACTCTTTGTCATATGGAGTGTGGTCTAAAAAGTGTGTAAAATCTAACACAAATCACACAATAATTCAATATACAACAAAATAAATGCCTAATTTTGTAGCAATAAATAATAATTTCGAAAATTTTTTAAATATTTGGGGTGGCCCGTTTTCTATAACGCGGAGTGTAGATACCTTCATTATTTGAAGCAATTATATTGAAAGAATATCATAGAGATTCATTTATTTTTTATATCATAAGTGGCAACTGTAAAAAGAACGCCAAGTAGTACATGTTTCGGGTGAAGCGATATACTATTACTAACTTAATAATGTAGTCAATTAATTAGAAACTAATCTGTTTTGTACACTGCAGAATAAGTGAACTCTTTGACGAAATTGTTAAGTAAGTTCTTAAGATGCTATTAAAGTATAATGTAGCCGCTAAGATGAAAAAATAATTAAAGATGCATTGAAATTGCCCACTACTTCCTACAGATCACTTCATTCTTATTTATTGGATATAAAATGAATAATTAGGCGTCGTTAACATTATAGCGTACTGCACGTTTTAGTTTTTTAGTTTAGTTTTCCAAAGATTAGTTTGGAAGTAATTAATCGAAAAATAAGGGAACATGTAGGGTGTTGCAGTTTTTGGCGATAACGCGTTTTATAATCGTCCAGCTTTTTTAAATGATCTATATAAAAAAAATATACATATATAATTTAAAACATAATAAAATATATACTAATAACAGTGCAGGACTTATAATGGGTAATCCTCTAAGCCCATTGCTATCAGATATTTTTATGGATCATCTAGAGACAAAGATTTCAAAACATATTCCGTATTCAAACAGTTTTTATATTGGTGGGGATACGTAGACGACGTACTGGTATGTTTCACAGGAACTAACAGGCAACTCGACCAATTTTTATCGTATATTAATTCACTTCATAGTCATATTGAATTTACAATAGAAACAGAACAAAATCAATCCATAATTTTTTTAGATTTAAAGATTAGCAGACTTCAAAACAAACATGACTTCTCCATGTTTCATAAACCTACCCATACTGACACGACTATACACCATCATCCCATCCAACACAACATAAACTGGCAGCTTATCATAGTATGTTACATAGATTAACAGAAATTCCGATGTCAAAATACAACTTTGAGACAGAATTAAATATAATTAAGCAAATAGCAGTAAAAAACGGATACAACGAATAAACAATTAATAAAATGTTAAATCAAAAACTACGCAAGAAAGCCCTGAAAGTATTAGTATTTCCACCACCAGAGAAAAAACCCAGTACCTTCTGCTCGATTACATATACAGGCAAAATAACAACAAAAATTGCCAAACACATAAAAAAGAAAGGAATAACACCAGCTTTCCGAACAAATAACAACCTAGGCAAATATATTAAAAATAACAAGAGCCAAAATAAAAAACACTTAAATTTCAAACAATGTGCAGATTCTGTCGCCATTCCTATATCTCTCATAATGACTGCTTCTTTTAATCAAGGTTCCCTCTCCTCGTCCTGGAAATTGGCTTCTGTTACTCCTGTATTCAAGAAAGGTAATAAACTTGATTGCAATAATTATCGTCCAATCAGCCTGGTTCTTATTGTCATCAAGGTCATGGAATCGATTATTTCGGAAGCTATGTCCGAGTTCCTTCTTCAAGAAAATGTCATTCCTCACCAACAGCATGGATTTATCAAAGGTCGTTCAACGATCACAAACTTACTTCATTGTGTAAATGATTGGTCATTATCTTTAAACAATCGGAATCCTGTCGATGTAGTTTACTTAGACTTCTCCAAAGCTTTCGATCGTGTTCCAAAACGTCGATTACTAGCTAAATTGGATCACTATGGTATCCGCGGAAAGTTAAACATTTGGATACAAGATTTTCTATCCGACAGATACTTCAGGGTTCGTGTTGGGGAAGACCATTCACTAGATAAGCCAGTCAAGAGTGGAGTTCCTCAAGGATCAGTACTTGGACCGCTACTTTTTTGTGTCTACACTAGTGATCTTCCGCTCATTGTATCCAGTAAGGTTTCCATTTATGCTGATGACACGAAGTTATATGTGAATCCAACTATTAACCAACATATTCTTCAACAAGATCTTGACGCAATATTCAAATGGTCCTCAGAATGGTTACTTACGCTTAACATTGAAAAATGCGTTGTTTTACATATCGGCAAAAATAACCCATCACTGCCGTACTTTATTAATGGACATCCTTTAAACTCTGTAACCTCACACAACGATATTGGAGTGATAATTAATAGTGACTTAAATTGGTCTGATCACATAGTGTCGGTGTGTAAACGTGCTAACTCGAAACTGTTTTTGATCCGTAAATGTTTTGCACGCATATCTCTAACCTCTGTTAGTAAACTTTATTCAATATACGTTAGACCTATTCTTGAGTTTGCCGGACCAGTGTGGAATCCAGATCTTAGTCGCGATAAAATCCTTCTTGAAAACGTTCAGCGTAAAGCCACAAGACTGGCATACGGCCGTGTAAGACCTAACTATGAAGATAGACTATTCATGGCTCATCTTACGACATTCGAGCAGCGACGTCTTCGAGGTGACCTAATTATGTCCTTCCGTATTTTAAAACATAATTTTGGGAACCTAAACAACATATTCACTTTGAATGAAGACGATAGATTAAGAGGCCATCGATACAAATTAAAGAGGGAACAAACTACTGCAAGGTCCAGGGCGAACTTCTTGCCAAACAGAATCTTTAATATCTGGAACAATTTGGATCATGACACCATATCGGCAGCTAGTGTTAACATCTTTAAAAATAAACTTGACAGAACCTTATTTTTTTTTATAGGATAGGATATTTTTTCTCGTACAGCATTATTTATTTATTTATTTTGTCACAATTCAATTTTTGTTAATTTGTTTAACTGTACTAAACTTTATAATTAGTATTAGTTTTATAAGGATATATTTTATTTTTGTTCATTTTTGCTTTTTGGGCATAATAGGAGCTCGCTCCTCTGCCCTTATTTGTTATATAATAATAATAATAATAATAATAAAATAGTGGTGTGTACAAACTTCAATGTGGCGACTGCCCAAAAACTTACATCGGTCAAACTGGTAGAAACTTTGATAAACGAATATCAGAACATTAAAGGGCTTTCAAAAATAGAAAAACAGATTCGACATACGCACTTGACCTTCTAGATCGTAATCATTCTTTTAATGACACATTTTAAATTCTTCACATTCAAAATAAAGGCCTTAAGCTATCTTTGTTAGAATCTATGGAAATCAACAAATTAAAAAACACAGATATAATTCTGAATGACCAACTTGAGACAAACAGTTCTCCCCTCCTCAACCTATTTCATTAGAGACTATAAATTTGTAAACCCAAGCCAAAAATAGATCACTTGAGAAAGGCAATCAGCCGAAACAGATGTAGTGATAAGATTTAAAATAAATTTTGTGGAAGTTTGAAAACAAAGTTTTCAGTGTTTTATTGTTACATAGTCTACTATTGACCAGAGCTTCTTCAACCGCCCAGTGTTCAATCCTGTCGAAAGCCTTTTCATAATCTACGAATCTACAGCGGAAGGTTGTATTCATTGGTTTTCTCAATTAAGATTTTAAGCACATGTAGATGGTCGATTGTGCTGTATCCTTTCCTGAATCCGGCCTGTTCCACTGGTTGGTAGTTATCAAGTTTATAGTTTAGTCGGTTGTTTATTATTCTTGTGAAGGTTTTATATAGTTGTGACAAAAGGGAAATAGGACGATAGTTGTTTAGGTCTGTTCGGTCTCCTTTCTTATGTATTAAGATTGTGTTGGCAGTTCTCGATTGTTTAGGTATTTTACCTTCAAACAGACATTTGTTGAACAGTATTTTTAGCATTTTTTTTTTTTATCGTGTCTCCTCCTTTTTTTAGCAGTTCCGCCAGTATTTTGTCCTCACCCGCCGCTTTATTTCTTTTCATGTCGTTTAAGGATTTTTCGATTTCATCTTCAGTTATTTCTGATAATACCTCTGAGCCAACATTTTGTATTTTCCTCGAGAGATTCTGTCATTTTTAGAACTGTATAGGTCTGTGTAATATCTTTCTGTGATTTTTACTATTTCTCCTAGGTCTCTTTCTTCATTGTTCTCAGCTTTAAGCATGATTAGTTTTCTTTTTCCTATATTTGTCTTCATTGTTTTTAAACTTTTGTTCTTCTCTATGATTTTCTTAATGCGATCTTCTTGGTATTTCTTTAAATCTTTCTTTATCTGTTTTCTTATCGTTTTGTTCAGTTCGGTAAGCTCCACTGTATTTCTTTTGTTATCATTCAGGAGTTGTCGTCGTTTTTTTTAGCAAATCTTGTGATTTAGCGCTAATTTTTTGTTGTTTTCGCTTTTGTTTATTAGCAATCTTTAGGCCTGCTTCTAGTAGTTCTGTTGTTATTTTATCGTTTAATTTATCTAGTTGTAAACCCTTTAGCTGTGATATATCACTTCTTTTTAGCTGGTTTATGTATTGTTCTTTGTGTTCTTTAAGAAGTTCTGTATCTATCTCTTTTTTAGATGGTTTAAATTTTTGTCTGTCTGTTGTGGCGTTAATTTTGATTTTGGCTCTAACAATTCTGTGATCACTTCCTACGGAAATCATGTTTATGACCGTAACGTCTTGTACTATGTACTTTTCTTTGGATAGGATGTAATTGTTAAACCATTGGGCGCGACCTACGTCTATTTTCTCTGTGGTTTTTTATTGAAAAAGGTATTCATCGCATATAGACCGTTCGTTTCTATATAGTTCATCAATGTTTCTCCTCTTTCGTTTCGTGTTCCATATCTAAAGTTGCCGATTTTATTTTGCACAGCAAAGTCGCAAACAAAGCTAAAAGGACTATAAAGGTCCAAGATTATTGTAATTTATCACCGAAGTAGTGCAAAATGAAACAATGAGATTACTGAATAAATCTGTTTCTCCTTTAGTTCTTGTGTATGTGCTTGACGGTTTTCGTATGCATTGTCTTTTTCGCATTAATAATAAAAATGCATATACTCGCAAGGTCGGGATATACAGGGATATAAGGTAGGGATATAATATGCATGTGACTATTAGGTAACAATCTGTTTATTTTGGTTAAACTAGTTGAGGAGCTCACGTGCAAAACCGGATATATCCACTTTTAAAGTTTTTTCAGGAGTTGAAAAAAATACCCTACATATTTATTTAAAAAAATTATATTAATTTAAGAAATCAGTTTCAATTTAATGGGGTTTACTTACTGAATGACGTATATTTTTTATAAAAAAGTAAACAACTCGGCGTTATTAGCAAAAATACATTGGATATATCCGGTTTTGCACACAAAATGACACACTGTGAGCCAAAAAAATTATTTATTTTTCATTAAATAAACAAAACAAGTTAGATAAAGTAATATTTGCAAAAATAGAAGAAACAAATTTAAATATGTATTGCAGTCTCTTCGTGCAGGCAATCGCATAGCTTGTCTCCATCTTCTTGGGTTTCATTATTTTCCGAAATATCTACGGTTTCTTCTCCGTTAATAATTCTCCGTCTAATAAATTTTTGTACCACAAAAGGTCTTTCCTGTTTCGCCAATCTTCACCAAAATGCTCTTTCATCAAATGATTCAAACTTTTTTTCTTCTTATCTGGTATTGAATTACTCAATGGTAACCTACTTAGCCGTATATTTTCTGATTTTCGCTTTTTGACAATCAATCGAGAACATCAAACGAGAACATCAATTCGGAACTGGTTTTATAGTAAGGGAAAGTCTTGTGGGGTCAGTTTTAACTTTCAAACCCGTTAATGAAAGACTTTGTTATATCAGAATCAAAGGACAACTACATTACTATTCCCTAGTTACTGCCCATGCACCGACAGAGGAAAAGGAAGAGCATGTAAAAGATAACTTCTACGAGAAACTAGAGGAACTAATAAATAATTTACCTAAACAGGACATGCATATTATCTTAGGAGATTTCAATGCAAAGATTGGGAAGGAAGCAGCGTACAAACCAACAATAGGTAACCATAGTCTTCACGATGTTAGCAACGATAATGGAACAAGACTAATAGACTTTGCAGCATCCCACAATCTACTAATAAAATCGACAATGTTTGAACACAGGAATATACACAGACAAACATGGGTCTCCAACGACGGCGTCACAAGAAATCAGATTGATCATGTTCTAGTAAATGCCAGGAGGGGTAGTAACTGTCTAGACGTAAGAAGCCTAAGAGGAGCTGATGGAGACACGGATCATTTTCTTATAAAAGCGAAGATAAGGACAAGAATAGCGTCCAAAAAAACACACAAGAATACACCAACACAATTATGGAATACCGAAGTTCTACGTAATAAGGAGACAGAACAGAAATTTCAAAAGGCTATAAAAATCGCTCTAGCACAGACAGAAGACTATAACAACATAGACTCAGCTTGGAAAAATATCAAAGTAGCTCTGACAAGTGTATCAGATGAAATACTAGGACACAAAAAGAAAACAACAAAAAAATGGTTCGATGATGATTGCCTGAACTCCATATTAGCAAGAAATATGGCTAGAAGGGACATGCTACAAAACCCCTCGCACAACAACAATGAAATGTATAGACAAAGAAGAACAGAGACAAGAAAACTAATGAAAAGGAAGAAGAGAGAGTATCAGGAACAAGTAATCAGAGATATAGAAGAAAGAAGAAAAAACAAATAAGCGAGGCAGTTCTTTAAAGGAGTTTCAGATATCAAGACCGGGTACCAAGCAAGAACAGGAAACTTTCTTCAAAACGACAGCTTATTACTGATGACAAGGAAATCTTAAAAACCTGGAAGGAATACTTCTATCAACTATTGAATGACCAATCTAGCAGAAGTGCATCAAACATAGAGGTACATACAGCTGAAATAGAAGACCAATACCCGACATACGAAGAAGTAATACAGGCAATTAAAAAACTCAAAAATAATAAGACACCAGGTAGCGATGGTATACCCGCAGAGTGCTTAAAACATGGAGGAGAAGCGTTGTACAGTTCGATATACAAGCTAATTCAAGACATTTGGCAAGAAGAAACAATGCCAGATGAATGGAAAGAAGGGGTCATTGTACCAATACACAAAAAAGGAAACAAAAAGCAATTTATTAACTACAGGGGAATAACACTCCTAAACACCACCTACAAAATCCTTGCAAACATACTGCTAGAAAGAACCAAAACATACACAGAAGAAATCGTTGGAGATTATCAATGCGGATTTAGACCGGGCCGCTCTACAATTGACCAGATATTCACAATAAAACAGATAATGGAAAAATGCTGGGAGTTTGATCGTGAGCTTCATCAGATGTTCATAGATTTTAAACAAGCATTTGATAGAGTATGTAGGGACAGACTGTGGACAGCGATGCAGGAACTGGCAGGCTTTCCAAAAAAACTAGTCCGGTTGATACGGATGTGTATGGAACGGTTACGATGTAAGGTGAGAGTTGACAACAATACTCGGAGACATTTGAAATAAACAATGGACTAAAACAGGGAGATGCACTTTCACCACAACTCTTTAACTTAGCTCTGGAGCACATAATCAGAAGTGCAAGAATCGAAAAACCGAATACAGTATTTCATCGAGAAGGACCAAACTTACTACTGGCATTTGCAGACGATATAGATCTAATAGGAAACACGCGATTAAGGATGAAGGAGACTTTCGTAAGGTTTGAGAAAGAAGCAGAGAAGATGGGGCTCCAAATCAACGAAAACAAGACGAAATATATGTATATGAGCCGCAATAACCAAAGCAGAGACAGAATCGGTCAAAACATTACCATCGATGACTTTAACTTTGAGCGCGTTAGAGAATTCAAGTATCTTGGAACAACAATAACTGAAGACAATAACGGATCACAAGAAAAAAACAACAGGATTCAAGCCGGCAACAGATGTATTTTTGCCCTCCAAAACCTTATAAAATCAAAACAACTAACACGACGTACGAAGATACAGGTCTATAAAACAATCATACGACCCGTTGTGATGTATGGAAGCGAAACGTGGACGATAACAAAGGCAAAAGAAGAGAGACTACGTGTTTGGGAAAGAAAAATCCTAAGGAAGATCTTTGGTCCAGTGCTTGATGAAGCATCAGGACAATATAGGATAAGAACTACTAAAGAGCTTGAAGAACTTTACCCAGACGCCAACATCATAAAAGAAATAAAGTCCAGAAGACTCCAATGGGCAGGACACCTCAGAAGACATTCTGACGAATGAACAGTAAGACTGGTGTAGGAGGAAGTCCCAACTGGAAGGAGACCACGCGGACGCCCTCGTCTCCGGTGGCGAGATAATATAGCAGGAGACCTAAGCACTATGGGCGTGAAGAATTGGATGGAGGTTGCTAAAGACAGAAAACAGTGGAGGCATGTAGTCGAGTCGGCTAAAACCCACGAAGGGTTGTAACGCCACGGAGTAAGTAAGTAAGTAAGTAAGCTTTTTGACAAGCGAGTCCCAAGTTGTGTCACCTGATGCTGTGAACCGATAAAATTTAAACTTTTTTACTTTAATAGTAGTTTCATTATTTTTATTCACAAATTTTTTAAGTGGATTTTTTTGCATTTAGAAATTCCATTTATTTTCTTATACACTTTTTCCAGTTCTTTTTTTTGCCAGTCAGAACCAAGTGTTTTTACCGAACCTACTTCCGAATACATTTCTATGTATTTTTCTATAGACGTTATGACTGGATGTCTTTTCAACATTTTCTTAACTCTACCGAATGATCGGTCCGCAGGTAGAAAGCTATGTCCTCGGACTGGAAATGTTATTATTATTTCTGTCAATTTCTATGGGGACTGATTTTTTAAGTCAATATATTAGGGTGTGAATGATATGTGAATTCTTATTCTGCCCTCCACATCCATCGAAGAATAGTCTGAGAGGATCTACTCCTTCATAATACAAACTTTGAAGATGATAAAATAAAGCAGAACCAATTTGAATGGCCCCTCTTCCAGCCAAATCTTCGGTCCAGACATAGAATATCGGATTACGAGACGTCATAGGAACGCAGCAAAAAGCATACCAACTAATTTGGTGAGAATAAAACGCATCCCGGATTGGTGTTCGGAGTAGCGGTTGAACTTGCTGAAGGTCGAAACAAAAGGTTATGCTATTATCAGGTTTTTCTTGGGCGAGTTCATAGACAGTGTTTATCCTTTTTCTATAGACGCGGTACTCCATAATGAGATTTTGTCTTCGCTGTAGGTCTCTTGTGTCTTTTAACCTTTTTTTATTGCTCTTTTAACCTTTTTTTTTGACTGAGGTGGAATGGTTGGTTTTAAACTGACTAGGGAAGATGTCCATAGTACTGTTGGATTCGATCTGGAAAGAAGCACATGCTAGGACATAGCATCCAAAGTATGGATTATATGCGCCACATGCACCCCTGACCAGTCGCCTACCAACTAAAAACCACCCCTTCTTATATCTAGACCTATAGATATCATGGCTTAGACCCAGAAACAACCAAAACATGATTTTGTGTAAAAAGTGGATATATCTGGTTTTGCACGCGAGCTCCTCAGTTGTAAGTTTGTCAACAGGATACAGATTGATTTAAAAATTTAAGTCATGCAAAGCTTTCGTTATATAATTTATTCAACTATTAAAAATACTACTATAATCTTCTCTATTTGTTATGTTTGTGTTCAGACCTAACCTACTGACATAAAAAAAGAAGATAGTCCATGAAAGGTGGTTGTATAAAACTCGAAAGCTAGACTGTGTATACGAGCAGAGAGAAATTTATTTTTCATAGTACTACAACATGGACAAAGACGTAGTGTTGAATGCAGAAAAACAACAGCTGACGAAGAGAACAAAAGTAAGGAATAATGACTGATAAACAATCAAAAAAGAATTGAGGGGAGCGAAGAAGGCACGGATGTAAGAAAAATGTAAATTAATCGAGAATCTCCAAATGGAAGACGACCATATAAACATCCACATACAAGATTTAAGAAGCCACTAGGCTAGGACCCACACAGGTGGGTACCTGCACAGGGTTGTCAAGCCAGAATGATGATGATGTAGAATTAAATTAGTGCTCAGTGCTTAGTCTTTATTTATCTTAATATATAATTTGGAATCAGATGGTACTTATATATATTCAGAGTTCAGACATGTTCCACTCTAATATGCTGATCGCCCAATATGAAGAATTACTTGTGTACAACCTTTAAACAGTTGTAGGAAAGGAAGTCCAAAGAAGACTTGGGGTAGACGCTTAGACAGAATATGTCGGTAAAAGGGCTTGACATTGCTATGACTCAAGATAGAAACTTATGGAGAAATATATTTAGGAATGCGGACCTCACGTAGGGATAAAGGCAGAGGAAATAATGATTACAGAATACTTTTATATTGTTAAATGAATTGACTATAGATGACAAAATGTTAGAATATTATGCTTCAGTTTGTAAAACCTGAGTAATTATACCTACATGCAGTAAGGTAATATCCATTATCCATAGTATACATAATACCCAAATTCATTAACAATATTCTAAAACATTTTTTGAAATGGCACAGTTATATAAACATATGTTTTTAAGTCGATTGAAAAGACTGGCTATATTTACTAACACTGGCTGAATGACATGTATCTATGCTACAAAAAGCTCTTAAATATCTTGAGAACACTTAATTTTATTACTATAAAGTAAGAGTAACTTAATTTCGTCAAAGAATTTAAAAAAATATAAATAACTTACCAAAATAAAGATTGTGTAAGTGGTGTAGAATTAAAAAGCTTGAAATCGTATTTTTCCTTTTATATTAATGAAACACCTTAAACGTATGCCATACCTGAAACAAAATTCAATATATTTGAAAGTTTTATAAACAATGCAGATATATTGGCATCCTATCAGCATTAAGTATTCTGGTAAGACTTAATGATGCATAGAACAAATATTTAATTCATAGGTGGATGGATGGTGTCAATATGACACCAGACATTATAAAACTCTATTTTTCATGTAGTCAAATAAATTTATTTAAAGTACAATTGTAGATTAGTTTCCAACAAACTATCCATCATATTTCTACAAGCTCCAAAACTTGATACATACAACTAAAAGATTATATTCTTCGAAGTTCCAAAGCAGACATCTGTTAAATATATTTTTCTACTAATTTACATAGATTACATGTTAATGAGATTGACCTTCTCTGTATCTGTAGACTAGAGAGGGAGAGGTAAGTTTCACAGCACTTAGGCCACAATTGACCCATTGTGCATCTTCAAAGGGAGCTGTCGCCCTTAGCTAATTGTCCATCCTTCCATTTCTAGGAGGGTGGGCAAGTCACCAGGAGACATCTCTCTTATGTGGGCAGGTGTGGGCCAGGACTCGCCGAACGCGTACTCTCGTATTAACGATAACTTCGAGCATTCACATAGGAAATGTTCTACAGTTTCGTCTTTTCGTTTACATTTCCTACAGAGAGGTGTGTCTGCTAGCCCCAGTGTGTGGAAGTGTTTGCTTAATTGACAATGACCAGTTGAAGAACCAACTGTCAATCGTAGGTTTTTCCTGGTCATTCCCAAATACTTCCTTGATGCTGACTCTTCAAGGTTACTTAGTGTTACCTTGGCAAGTTTTCTTCCTTGCCCTTCTGCTTTTCTTTTTACGGTTTGCGTATGAAAGTGACATTTGTCAATTTCCACGATTGTTTTAGTTGACGAACCAAAAAGTTCCCCAGGTCCAAACACTCTTAGGGCTGCCGCCTTCCTAGCCAATTGGTCAGAAATGCGGTTGCCTTTATTCCTATTTTGTCCTTTAACCCACCTCAGCATGATGGTATTACCATCCGAAGCTTGAGTTAGTGACTCGTGACACTCCATTACTAACCCTGATGTGACACGTGGTCTATTCAACGTTAGTAGGTCTTGTCTGCTATTTGTGCAGATCATTGAGATTGACCTTTAAGATTTAAGAACATTTTTTTTATAACTATAATAATTGATTGTACATAGCGAGCTGAGAATTATTGATTACACCATATCTCACTGTAAAGCTTGAGCAGTTTGGATTTTAGGACTATAAAAGTAAGTGTGCCCTAAGTCAAGTTATTATCACTTTTTGTAGGATGCACATGTGCTTTGAGTACAAGTCGTGAAGAAAAAATTAATGAACAAAAAAAAATCGGTCCCTCACTAGGTATGTATATACAGGGTGGCCCAAAAGTATGGAAACGGCTAATTATCTCGTAAAATGCTAATCATAATTGTACAAAATTTGAGGTACACCTATTTTGGGATACGGAGATTCATATTTGATATTTACAATGTTGCCAGATTTGCCGTTTTTCTTATATTATTAGTAACTTTGGTTTTTCAAATACATCACCCTGTATATTCAGTCACTATTGGAATCTCCTATTCAATACGAGTTCAACCATATGTAACACTCATGATTTTATGTAATCTGGAAGGTCATAAATACATAAAACCGAAGTCTGCCAACGCCTAAATTGGTTCAATAAATTTTTTAATACTAACTATTTTCAAATACATTAAAACGTAACAGTTGATAGTTTAGAACATTTTTTAACATAGTAGTTACGTTATTAAGTGTTCAAAATGTGCTCAATTTGTGAGTTGACAGCACCCTAATCGATGGTAGAAGGCGTCTACCACATTTCTCCATGATTGTCTAGAAATTATTCGAAATTCATTGATAATTCGTTGCCTTAGCTCTGCAAGATTTGCTGGTTAAGTTTTGTAAACTGAATTTTTTAAGTATCCCTAATAAAAATAATCTTTAGGATTGAAATCGGGTGAACGTGGAGGCCGTTCAATTCTACCTTGTCTACCAATTTATCGTCCAGGAAATATCTCATCTAAATATCGCCGTACATTTACATCAACTATCTGACGTTAAATTTCTTTCGATAAAAAATGGCCCTTTTTTTTCTGCTCATGTTTTTTTTTCTGCTATAATACAATATTTACTTAACTATAAGGGTTAGTTTTATGCTATAATTTATATTTACATTTTTTGATATGTTCGTAAATCGATTTTTAATATATTGATATCTCTAGAGAAAATCAAATTGTTCAGGTAGACGGAAAGTGGAATTTTTAATATAATAAGATTATCATAAAATTTGTTTATGTTTACTGATTCGTGGGAACATTCAAGGAAAATATGTAATAGGTTACCTTCTTTTCCGCACTTGCAATTAGGTGACTCCGCGAGACCCAACTTGTACATATGAAGGGGGGTAAGAGCATGATTAGATCTTAATCTGTTTATAACCCTTATGAAATGGCGATTTGATAGAGTATGAAACCATCTTTTTATGGGTATTTCAGGCTGCATTTGTTTGTAATTATTTCCAGTTCTCGTGTTTCGATAATATGTTTGCCATTTTTCTTTTTGATGTCGTTTACTATGGGAGGCCATGTTCGGGTGAACATGGCCTTCATGTTCACCCGATCTCAATCCTAAAGATTATTTTTATTAGAGATACTTGAAAAATTCAGTTTACAAAACCTAACCAGCAAGTCTTGCATAGCTAAGGCAATGAATTATCGATGAATCTCGAATAATTTCTAGACAATCATGGAGAAATGTGGTAGACGCATTCTACCATCGATTAGAGTTCTGTCAACTAACAAATGAAGCACATTTTGAACACTTAATAACGTAACTATTATATTAAAAAATATTCTAAACCATCAATTGTTATGTTTTAATGTATTTGAAAATAGTTAGTATTAAAAAATGTTTTGAAACAATTTAGGCGTTGCCAGACTTCTGTTTTATGTATTTAAGACCTTCCAGACTACATAAAATCATAAGTGTTACATATGGTTGAACTCGTATTTAATAGGAAATTCCAATAATGACTGAATATACAGGGTGATGCATTTGAAAAACCAAAGTTACTAGTAATATAAGAGAAACTGAAAATTTGGCAACATTGCAAATACCAAATATGGAATCTCCGTATCCCAATATAGGCGTATCTCAAATTTTGTATAATTATGTCTAGTAATTTACGAGATAATTAGCTGTTTCCAGTGTTTTGGGCCACTGTATATATATTTTTCTACTCTCTTACTAGTAAATTGTATATTACCTACTATTTGGATGCTAAGTAAATGCATCATAACAGATACTGACACGTAATGACTAGCACGTAATAAAAAAAATTACGCTTCAGTTCTATAAAAATGTGTAATATCATATACGCCTTGTAAGTCAGTTGGTCGAGTTGCCATGGAAACGAATTAACAGGCGTTGTTTTGACAGGTTAAAAATTATTAATCTGTCAGTGTAAATATAGTGGTAATTTAATTTTTATTTTTATAAACAAAAATAATGGTAGAAAAAGTATAGTACACAACTTGAGTTGTAAGCTTATTACATGCTTGTAAAATTACTGCGCTCGCCGCTACGCGGCTAGCGAGCAACTTTTTTACTCGCATGTAATAAGCTTCTTACAACTCTCGTTATGTAATATACTATTATACATCTAATGTATATATACATTTATACATCTTAGAAAATGGCCGAAGAAAAAAAAGCTTGTACATTTGTAGTACCTATGGTATGGAGAGAGCAAAAAATCATTGAGATGATTGTCATTTTTTGTGTTATAGCGTCGATGTTTCTGGGTAAATCCAAAAATGTAAATCCAAAAATAAGAAAGAAACAAGAAAGTTAATTCTTTAAGGTATTAAATATATAAAAAGTGCCGTTTTGATTTCGTATGGAGTTATTTCTGGTAATAATTCTGATCCGTGGTTTGTGATTTTAGACATGATGGTACATGAGAAGCTTTTCTAATTTTAGCATTATTTATAGCGTGTTTCACATACTACACACTACTACTTTCTGTGAATTACTGTGAACTACTTTCACATTTCATAATTTTTGGGCCGTCAGTGCAGTTTTGGTAGAATTCGGCAATATTATGTCTGTCATCTTCAAACAACTCTGATATATCCAGCTTCTATTCTTTTCTTATTTCGTGCTCATTTACAATAATTTTGTTATTATTGTAAACGAGTACAGAGGGAACTCGTCTTTTAAATATGTTACTCATTTCTTTTAGTTTTTGTGCACATTAAATAAGTCATGTTTAGATATTACATACTTCATTTCGTCGCACCTTTCTCTCATCCATTTTTCTTTGCCTAATTTGATCTCCTTTTTTATTCTTCTCTGTAGGCATCTATATTCTGTTTCATTAGATTTTATCAGTTGACGCTGTTCTATTAATTTCAAGATGTTGTCTGTCATCCATTTATTTTTCTTGATTAAGTTTTTACTATAATCATTGTTTGTGGAGATTTCGTTAACTTGGTTTTTAAATTCACTCCATATTTCTTCTGGATCTTCTAGTTGTTCTCCGATGTTTTTACTCTATTGTTAAATTCTTTTTTTATGTTATATTTTATGTTTATATCGTCAAAGTTAAGTACATTAGTTTTTGGTTTTTGTCGCTGAATTCGTTTTAACCTTGGTTTAATATCTGCTACAAGTGGTTGATATTAGATCCCCCAGAATATCTGCCCCAGAAAATGTAGTGACTTTTTTTTATTTGATTTATTAAAGACTCAGGGTTATTGTCATCATCAAATGAGGCTTTCCAAGTGTATAGTCGTCGCTTGGGTAGTTTATACCAGGTAATTGCAATAATCCTATCGTTTTCTTTACAAAACTCATACACTCTCTGTCCTCGATTGTTAGGTTATCCCAAACCATAAAGACCCTTCCCCAATTTTTGCATTGAAGTCGCCTATAATATATAAATATTGCAAATCACTATGATTCTGAAACGGACCAAATTCTTACTGATCAACTCTATATTACAGATAGCCTCATAGACGAATTCCTTGATTTATGTGATGAAATATAAGCATATAGTGAATAAGAAGAAGATCAATAACAAGTTGGCTACTCATTTTTATTGGAAAAAGAAATTTACAAAGAAATATGTATATGTGAATTTTTTTTAAGTTTAAACAAGTTTAATAAAAAGTGTTAAACAAAAAATAATAAACTGTGCTTGTATTTTATTTTTGGCTCAACTAAAAAAATATACCTAAATTGGTGAAAAACAGACATCATTACGCATTACGCAAGTAAGAGACCGAATAAATATTAAATAAAATGGTGAACATTTGAAAATGAGTGTGAAATATAAAAGTTCTTGTAATATTGAAATTGTAAATCCCTTAGACGATTTAAAAAGTACATATTCATATTAATTTGCATGTGATAAAATTCACAAGCGCGCGAGCGGGTGCTTAATGACGCGTACCACTAGATGGTGCATATATCATTCGAACTTGCAAATGTTGTTTGTAATATCTGAATGATCGATTACTTCATTAAAATCGCTATATCATTGCCAGTCCGCTTATTTAAAAAATATTATGTTAATATTTCAATCTACACAGTAAAAATTGATTTAGCTGCTGTAAATCATTCATAAAGTTATATTAGATATGACCATTTATGATATCGTTCAGAACATCTGACCTAGTGAGATGTTTAATTGTTTAAAGGTATATTAGAAATTATTTTTGTCAGTGGTGGTCTTCATAATTTTCTTTAGCACTATGTGCTGTGAAAAAAGTGGTACTGTAGAGTACAGCCCCCAAGGGGGTTGGTTATACAACTGTGAAATGATATTTCGTGTTTCGTACTTCATTTATATGCAAACACTACATTACGGAAGTTTAACTGGTTAAGAAGGTTTAGTTTTGAAAAAAAAATGCTAGTTTAAAGTGAACACACTATTTTCGAAATTTATACTCTTTTTGCTAAGATTTTGACTTTATTAAAGGTTATATTCCCATTCATTTAACACCATCTGCAAGCCCTTTCGGTGCGACCCATTTAAATGAAGGGCTTGAAAAAAATTTAACATACATCACTTTTATATTGCATTATATTTTTATACCTCTTGCCTGCAAATGTAAAATAATATGTGTGAAAAAGATCAATTCTGTCCTTTCATATCCAATTTATAGATTATTTCTATCTTATTTAGTTTTCAAAATATGACACAGGTAAAACAGTATATGCGTACCTGTATTTGCGTCTCTCCTATGCTAAAATAGTATGTTCAGCAAACTCTACAAAGGCAGAATAGTATACATCGTCTTATACTGCTTTGATTGAAAATACAGCTATAAATTACCATGGCAGAAAAGTATAATATAAGCATTTATATTGTTTATTCCCGGTATATGTTATACCTAATGTACTTTAGAAAAACTGTGTCCCAATTGCAATGCTGAAGTAGTATAACATTTCATATAATGTTTTACCATAGTATGACCAATGGGAGTTTTTATCTCCTCCAACGGTATATACTGTCATACTTCTTCTTCTCATCCAAAGAGAAAAAAAAATTAACAAATAGACCATTTAAATAAATTTTCAAGACATTCTGGTAAACAAAATTTGTGTATTAGATTAAGATAAGATCAGATTAACAGAAAGTTTTGCCTGTCAACAACTAATTTTTATACACTTGCAGGTAAAATCTTTTTATATAGAACTAGAAAGCCCATACTCATTATAATCTTTTCATTGTTTATATATGACCTACGATTAAGGTATGGTAACTAACCTTTTGTTATGGGAATGAATTATGCATTTGCTACCAAAGGTAAAGCCAGTTTTAAGCAAAAATTTTAGTTTCTCTGGAAACAGTAATGGGGTTTTTTCTTAATGATTGTAAACCAAATAAAAGTTTTTGATTGGACAGTTTTTTTTTAATATGAAAATCAATAGTCGATGTATAAGAGAGAGTGGGCAGTTGCCATTTGATCATCGAAAGGAAAGGTCGCGTCTCGATAGAGGGTGTGTTCGTGAGTTTTGATACGGCATTGTGAAAGGAAGTTAGCAGAATTGTGGAAGGAGATTAGAAGTCGATGAAAAGATATCCTTGGATCTAAAGTGGGCAGTTTCTGGAATACGTAGGAAAAAGTTTGGCGACACTAATTTGACAGAAAGAGGTCCTTAGTTAAATATCTGGGGGTAACCCTAGATAAAAACTCACCTGGAATAGTCATATTGAAAAAAATTTATCCAGAGCTTTGATGGTTGACGTTTGGAAAGACTTGGGGTCTACAACCCAAAATGACCCTCTGGTCATACAAAACAATAATTAGGCCCATGGTCACATACGCATTATTCGTATGGTGGCCAAAAACACAACAAACAACAACTAACGCCAATCTGCAAAAAGTGCAGCGGCTAGCTTGTCTGGGAATCACAAGGGCAATGTCAACATGCCCCACTGCAGCTCTAGAGGCGATGCTCCCTTGCAGTTCTGCATAAGGAGGGAGGCAGTAGCTACCGCCTTAAAACTGCGACAGACACAAATAATCAAACCTGGAAATCTAGTTGGCCACCTGAAAATCTTGGAAGAAATTCCATTGGATTCTAAGGACATGCCGCCAGATGCTTTTCCAGTCAAATTCGACTTTGAAACACCCTTTGAAGTGGTCATAAAAAACCACCAAAGGGGTGATAAAATTGGGACAAAAATGGAAGAAAGTTCACTCTTATGGTATACGGATGGATCTAAGATAGATGAAAGGGCAGGAGTGGAAGTTACTGGGCCCAATTTCAGGCATCTAAATCCCTTGGAAATGCCCCAACTATCTTCCAGGCAGAAATACATGCCATAGACATAAGTGCCCAAGAATGTCTCAACCGAGACACCCGTAGGGCAAACGTCTTTATTTTATCAGACAGCCAATCCACCTTAAAGGCTCTAAAATCATTAACATGTGAGTCAAAAGAAGGAGCTAATACCCCATTCCAGAGTCCGGAACCCTTCTGTAGACTATCGAAAAGCCACATCAGAGAGGAACTCCGTACCTAGGAACTCAATCAACTAAGATCATATTGATCTAACACATCATGACAAAGGCAAGCAAAATGGCTCATAAAAGTGTCGCCTACTGCAACAAACCGCCTTCTCGAAATGAGTAAGAAAGATATCAAAATGGTCACTGGCCTTCTCACTAGTCACTGCCCTCTGAGATATCATCTGAAGAAGATGGGCAAATCAGATAGTGAGAACTGTCGTTTCTGTCACAATGAATGAGAAACGGCAGAACATATACTATGCAACTGCGTAGCACTGTTCTGCAAAAGACTAAAATTCCTAGGAGGGGTCAGTCTGGCGTCCTCTGACATAGGAAACAAGTCACCTAGGAAGCTAATCAACTTCATCAGAAGTATTGGCATTCTAGAGTTTAACTAGATTAAGGTATGCACAAAAGATCTGTATAGGTTGAAGTGCGGTGAGGCCGCATAGCATTAACGACCTCACATATTCTAATCTAATCTAATCTAGTAGTTGGCAGATTCAGTCTATTATCCGCAAAGAAAAACAAAGTATAGTTTGCCCAGATTTTAGCTAGTTCTTCCTGTGTATGAACGTAGTTTCCTTGATCATTCTTTAGGCGAGTCTCATGGTGTTTCTTGTTCCATGGTGTTTCTCGAAATTTCTTTGACTTTTTTATGTAGTCTAAAGCTGTATCCCTTTTCTTGTAGTGATTCCAATTCTTCACATCGTTTTTTCATCCAGCTTTCCTTTGCATTTTTATTTCTTGCCCTTATCGTACGTTGGATTTGCTTATATTCCTGTTGATTCTGATGTATTTTGTACTGTCAGCGTTGCTCCATTAGATCAAGTATTTCTTCCGTAATTCACTGGTTTTTGTGATTTATTTTTATTTTACTTGCGACTGCTTCGTCAGCCTCGACTATAGCTATTTATACTTTCTCACAGGTTTCCCCTATGCAATTTCCTTGTAAGTTTCTCAAGTTATCGTTGATGTGCTTACTGTATGTAGATCTAAGCTCTTCATTTCTCATTAATTCTCTAGTGGTTATGTATTTTTTATTAGATGGCTTTTTAACCTTTGCCAATCGAAGCCTTACATTCGCGATTAGGGGGTTGTGGTCAGACGAGATGTCCGCACCAGGGTAAGCAGCCACTCTTTTTATGCAGTTGCGGAATCGTTGGTTTATCAATTTGATTTCGTATTATATGACCTGGATGATCTCCTGATGCTCGCCATATATACAATCTTCTTGATGGGAGTTGATACCACGTGATATCACTGGTGATTTAGTCATTGGATATGACTAAATCGTGATCATTACAAAATTCAATTAGTAACTCTCCTCGCTCATTTTTGTTACCCAGACCGAAATCACCGACCGCATTACCACATCTACCCCTACCGACTTTGGCATTAAAATCACCCATTATGATGTTTATATCGTTTTTCTTTGTGACCTTTAATGCTTTCTTTCTCAGTTCTTTTCTTCTTCTTCATGTGCTCTGTCACAGCCACCTTTACTTCCAAGCCATGAAATAGAAATTTGACAACAACGCGTGGTAGTCCGACCGTGGTTTGTTTTGTTTAACATTTCATATAGGAAGGCTTGTAAAGTTTGTTGAATTTAGTGTTTTTTTAAACTTTATTCGAATGTTTTATTTGTAAATTTTGTTTAAATCAATTAAAAAATATTAATATAAGTGAAATTTCATTAAATTTAGAACTTTTAGAAGATTCTTAACGACAATTTGAAAGGCAAGTATAAATATAACCTACAAAACAAACTGAAAATAATAATACTTCTGCTTCTTGTTACAAAATATGTAAACTAAAAACAACAATACTAATACTTTTGATTTTTGTTACAGATGCTCTGGCATTGTTGTGTACCTGGTTGCAAAACCAATTATGCCAGTACTTTAAAAACGAAACAGGCAGAAAAAACGTTTTCGTTTCCCAAAGATCCCCAAAGAAGGTATGCTGGGTTATGTTCTATTCATAGAGAAGGCTATACAATTACCAAATCTTCCGTAGTATGTACCAAACATTTTCATGAAGATGATATTCAGCGGACTGAACATTGAGAAGATAAAGATGGAAATGTGCACATTGAAAAGTTAATATTTCCCAAATTAAAATGCAATGCGGTTCCTAATATATTTCCTGAAGTACCATCATATGTAACTGTTCATCGTACTAAAGAAAGAAGGAATCCCGAAGACAGAAGAAACTTTTTGCATAAGAAGAAGGAACAAGAGATAACATAATTATTATGACAATTAGACTTAGACAATAATATCCCATTGAAAAACTGGACAAGTAAAATTACAAGTGACTGTGTATATGTATTGATATGTGTATATATGTGTATATGTATTAAACATAAATCAGTTGGGACACAAGTGTGATAATATTTGTGTAATACGTAGTGTAATAGCTAGCAGTAATTTTAGTGTAATCGTCAATGTAGGTAAGAATAGATTAAGTAGTAATGATTTGAAATAGATTTTACAATATAGTAAATTAACAAGATGGCCACAATTAGAGAACTTACTTTCTCATTTAGATGCTCATCTGCTTTTTAGATAAGTGATAACATATTTGAGTATTACATTCAAAAATCTTTTGAGAATATAGGCTATTTTAAATCGATATACAAGTTATAAATGGTATGTTACATTTAACACATTTTTCATGTATACCTCTTTTAACTTGGTCTATATGACAAAATACCTATTCATATTTAAAATTGCTACTTTCGTATACCTAAGTATGAAAATTCAACAAAAGTTATAAGTAAATAATAAAATATTTAATTTTCAATTAGATTAATTTAGAACCATATTTATATTGTGTCTGATTTCTTAGGATGAATTTTTTAATCCTAATAGTTACAAAGTTTTTACTTAACAAATTTTATAACTTTTGTATTTTTAATAATCTTTTTAAATGTTGTGGTAACGGATTGTGTTATTTATATGCTTAAGTACTTAATATTTAAAATTTCTAGAGATTCTTGACTGCATTTGATTGTAAGATTAACTGTTTGACACTGTATTTTAAGTGCAATAAATTTTACTCCAGTGATTATTTTATTGATAATATAACCTAAATAATAATAAAACTTTATATATATTTATTAGGTAAATATAAGGTTTTATTCATTTAATTTCCCTAAAAATATTTCTGTAATGAATTGAAGTTTTCAAAATATCAGTTTCCTAAAATTCAAATTAGTTTAATTTTCTGGTAGACCTTACAGCTGATTATCGGACTACCGATGTCATAATAGAATGCGGTGTTGCCTTTTTTACTTCATGGCTTGGAAGTAAAGGTGGCTGTGGTCCTGTCCATTCCGAACGTTGGCAATCAACATGGCTATTCTGACTTTGTTTACGGCAGATCTGAATAGTTTAGCAGATGACAATCCGAACCATTGTCGCATGTTTTGGAGCCACGAGTGTCTTCTCCTCCCTGGACCCCTTCTGCTGTCCATTTTTCCTTGAACGATCAGCTGTAGTACTCTATATTTATTATGTCTCATACCGTGACTCAAATATTCCAACTTTCTTTTCTTTATACTTATTCCTACCTCTCTCTCTTTACCTATCCGGCGTAGTACCTCTTAGTTGGTCACGTGCTCAGTCCAGAATATACGTAATATACGTCGGTAAGCCCACATTTCGAAGGCCTCTACTTTTTTCATCAATGTTGAGGTCATTGTCCACGCCTCCATTACATATGACAAAACCGGGGATACATAACATTTCAGAAGTCGAATTTTGCGAGGTAGGGTGAGGCTTTTAGAGGTAAAAATTTGCTTCATGCTAGTGAACGATGCTCTTGCCTTTTCTACTCTTATACGCATTTCCTTCGCTTGATCCCAATTTAAGTTAACTGTTGTTCCCAAGTAGATGTACGAATTCACGTGTTCAATTCTTTCATTGTCTAATATCAGTTGCTGTGGTGTTTGTTGGGTTTTGCTTACTAACATCCATTTGGTTTTTGTGATATTTAGTCTGAGTCCATATTGTGCACTTGTTTTTTGTATCTTACTCATTAGGCAACTCAGTTCCTCCATGCTACTTGCTAGAATCACAGTGTCATCAGTATAACTTATGTTATTAATTATTTCTCCATTTATCTTTATGCCTTTTGTGCTTTTCTCCAGCGCTGTCTTAAATACTTCTTCTGAGTATATATTAAAGAGAATAGGAGACAAGATACAGCCCTGTCGTACCCCTTTCTTGATCTCAATTTTATTGGTCAATGTAGATCCTACTTTCACTTTATCTGTTTGACCCCAATAGAGACTCGCTATTGTTCGAATGTCTTTGTAGTCGACTCCGATATTAGGGAGAACTTCAATTATCTTTTCGTGCTTTAAGTTATCGAATGCTTTTGCGTAGTCTATAAAGCATATGTACACGTCTTTGTTCATATCTCTCACTTCTCTACAAATTGTAAAATACACACATTATTGCACATTCTAATTAGATATTCCAGTTAAAAATACAAATATTATAATTACAATTTGCTGCCAAAGCTTCTGACTATAATTCTGGTCTCACTTAGCGATATTATTTATTTACTTGTTGACATTGGTATTATGAAATTGTTTTATATGAAAGTATGTAAATGGTGTTGTGTGTATCCCAATAATGATAAAAGTAATGTATATAATCAACAATTCACTCTGAATAATCGGTTGCATGTAATTAAAATTAAATTTACAGCCCTAAAATTTAGTCTGACGACTAAAGCGTACAATCCGCACGCGTCCATGGCAATAAATTCGGACCTTACACGTTAATCTTAGTGAAATAATTGCACTACTGCATACCTCCTACTTTATATTTTGGGTATATGACCACACGGGAATCGTTAAGCAGGTAAATCATTATGGTTTTAGCATAAAATTACGATTAAAATTATACCAGCAGGAGAGAAAGTTTTTGAATATAAATGTTCCTAAACTTCACTCCAAAGTCTTATCTATTACATTGCTTTATTATATCCTTGGGTCATTAGCAAATAATGACAGAGGAGGGTGTATGGTAGTTCCTTGACATTCGAAAACATATTTCTCTCGTGTCTAAAACATCGCAAGGTTTCCTTCTTATACTCTATTTGGAAATGCATAAGAGCATAAGATTACAACCATACTTATAGAGCACTATTTAAATAAGAAAAATTGTTAATATCAATACTTTACTGTCCCAGTTTCTATAAAAAAAAAAAGATCAAAATATTATGACCACCCCGACAAACTGGAAATATAACATAGGGGAACAGCAATTTCGTTGTCTTAAATCTGTGACTTGTTTTCTACTCTCCTCTTTAATTTTTTGGCCTCTGCATTCACAAATAAGCGCAGATTTTTTCCAGTACGTCAGCTTTTTAATATACAGGTACAATAAAATAAAAACTTACAAACTGTACTGTTTATAAATGCATTTACTGTAAGTTAAATTGTTTTTATACAAGTAATACCATATTAACCCTTTCGGTCCTGACGGTGGCAATTATGAAGCCTATAATTCGGCACAGATATCTGTGATATGACTTATTTTATTTCAACATAATTCTAATAGAGGTTGGCTACAGTCCCTATATCAGATGATTTATATGTATTTGAGTCATTTTTAATGTAAACAGGTTTTGTTGGTCTACTTGAAGTAATGGCTAGTGAAGGTGAACTCATAAAAGCTTTACATAAAAGCGACATTAGACTATCCAAACCCTCGTGTGCCCTTGCACAACACGCCATTTCCACCAAACATCACATTGACTTCTCAAATACTAAAGTACTGGCGAAACAAAATAACCATCATAAACAATCCTTTATTGAAATGTGTGAAATCCTCAAAAACCCATCTGCAATAAACAAAAGAACCGACATCGACAATTTGAGCCAGGTTTACCACTCTCTCATCTTACGAAATAAGTAATTACAGAAATCAGCAATTCTTTTCCAATTATAATTACTCTGCCAACCTCCTCGTCATGGTTCAAACGCTGCACCATAACAGGTGTTCTTTCTTTCACAACTGCCTACAGCCGCACTACAATGATTGTTTTACTTTTCACAGATATGACTGTATTTTCTTTAACGGCTGCTTACACAGTGCTGTCATCGTGTGGATGAATAAACACCTCCTCGTTACCAACTTTGATTATGTACCTTATTCCTAAAATCCAAATCAAATCTTTACATCCATTTCCAATATAACATCCTCCTCAATAACTATGACAGTATGGACAAACTTTTCTATCCCAATTCCTAATTGTATCTGGATTATCCCATAGATGTTGGTGTTTTCCTCTGGGGTAATCGGTAGTCGCAACCTCATTAGTAGAAGTTTTTTACGGCTGTTTATAACTGTCGGGCGTATAATGGTCCTGTTCACTCTGGTATCCACCAACAACGTGTTATTTGTACCATTTATTTCTCCCTCTATATATACACTGTCTTTACGACAGTGGTCATGACAATGGCCACAAGTTTCTGGTCGAAGCTGCCCCCTCAGGTATTTCCTGCTAGCAAGTTCCTTGATTTGTGTTGTACTTAGAGTGTTTACTTGATCTTCGTGCTTTTCGCTACAATTGCTGCAACGTCTTTGATTTTGGTTTGTTCCTTCCTCACTTTTCATATTTTTGGAATCGGAAAATTACATAATCCCTTTTGTTAGTCTAATAAGAATTTAGTAGGAGATTTAAATGACATATGTCTTTATTGTTCCAAACATCAGAATTATACCAAAGTTTTATCAAAATTGTTGCACATTGTCATTCTGATTCTACAGTTAATAGAATAATTCTATAGTTATTAAAATAGAAATATAAAGTTTAATAACTTTAAACTATGAAGAATGTAGCTTTCAGAAATGGTGATTACTTTAGTATAATTTATCTTTTGGTTGAGATTGATTGGCTGAATTAGTTTGCATTACCAAAAATGTCAACGAGGCTACTGAAACCTTCTATCAAATTCTATACACTTTAATACATAATTTTATACCCACTAATTGGTATAACTGTGATCTAAAATCGCTAATATTAAAAACGAAAACTGCTCATAAAACATTTAAACAGATAGGTAGGGAAGAAGATTATAATTAATTTTTAAGTATTGGAACTCAGTGTAAAGAACTTAGAAATTCACTATATAAACGACATGGCCAGTAAACTGAAAATAATATATCTGAAAACCATAGATCATTCTGGAAATTTATAAATAGTAAAAGAAACTCACATATTATGTTACCATCAGTTATTCAGTATGATGATTATACTGGGGAAAACAGTCAAGAAATCGTTGATATTTTTGTGAACTATTTTTCAACTGTCTACAATAATGTTGTAGTTAATCAAATTCCTATTTTTAAATTTGAGAAATCTGCGAATGTAAGTAATTATGTTGTTGACATTAAGAAAATAATTGATAAGATTCTGAGTAGCCCGTGGAAACTTACCAAGGGACCTGACGAAGTTCCATTGTGTGATGTCCTCTCGTAGGAGTCACTATCCGGGTAGCTTTTAGACAGTCAGAGACAGAGTTCAAAACAAAAATAAAACTTTATTGTCTTCCTTAAATTAAATTGACAAAAATCTTACGTACATATTTACAATTTGGTTTAGTCTTCACAGTACCTGGCCTATTTATTCAAATTAAGTTTGACCTTGTCATATGAAATTAGTTTTATCGGCAAGCGAATGTGTATTTGAAATTTTACGGGAACGTTGTATCGATTTAATAACAGCGGACGATAGGTACAAAGAAAGGAAAGGAACTCAACACGTCCCTTAAGTGATTCGGGTTAACAGGACACTCCTCGACAGTCTCAACACGACTGCTTCAGAGTATGGGTAGTGAAGAGATCACCACGCTCTTCGGGTAACGGCGGTATGGGACGGAACAACTTGTGAACTCAACACGTCCACAAGCCGGGGTAGGGAAGAAGAGAACCTTCAGTCAACACCTGTCGATTCCGCCTCTATGAGGGAATGTTGCGGTTTATATTGCGGAGCTTGGTAATTAGTTTTGCCCTTTCTACTGTCGATATACTCCTACTTCATGGGTTGGTTCGCGCGCACGCTGGTTTAACGGTGATGGCTTGGACTCATCGTTACAATTGTATTTAAAAAAAATGTATATACACTTTGGCAAAACCAATACACCATTTCATCAGAGATATTTCCTATCACCAACATCAGAGATATTTCCCGATTTCTGGAAATCTAGTTTTTTAAAACTAATTTTCAAGTCTGATCAGAAAGATAAAGCTGAAAATTACCGTGCAGTTTGTATACAGTCAGAGTTACCAAAACTATTATTTTTTTTTGTAAATAGAATGTTAAGTTTTGATTGTAAAAACATAATAATTGGCGAACAACATGTTTTATCCAAGGTAAATCCACAGTTACAAATCTCGTGTATTATACAAATTTTATCATTAACTCGTTGGAGTCTGGTTGTCAGGTCGATTACCGATATTTCAAAAGCTTTCGATAGAGTCAATCATGAGATCTTGATTGCCAAATTTAGTGGCTATAGCATTTGTGATAATATCTCCAATTGGATTAAACATTATTTTTCTAATCGTTCTCAAATGGTTAAAGATGGTAGTTTTTTGTCAAAACTAATTTATATACCATCAGGAGTTCCACAAGGTTCTCATTTGGGTCCACTGCTTTTTAACATATTTGTTAGTGATTTACAAACAGTAATTAACTTCGACCAATTTCTCTTATTCGCTGATGACATAAAAATCTTCGCATCTACTGCTTGCCTCTCTGATTGTGAATATTTGTAGTTGTCCTTAAATAATTTTTTACGTTGGTGTGAAGTAAATGTTTTGAACTTAAATCTAAAAAAATGTTTTAAAATCACATTTAGTAAAATGCAGGCTTCTTTAAATAATAATTACACTCTTAATGGTACTGTTCAGCCAGAGATACGCCAGGTACGGGATTTGGGTATAACACTGGATAGAAAACTGAACTTTAATGATCATATTAATTAAATAACTTCTTCTTTAAGTGCCATCTTCGTTCCGAAGGTTGCGACCATCAGGGCTATACGTATTTTCGAAACTGCTGACCGAAACAATTCGTTGTTGCTACAGCTATACCATTCCCGTAGATTCTTTAGCCAGAAGTTTCGTCTTCTTCCTATGGACCTTTTTCCTGCTATTTTCCCTTGCATAATTATTCGAAGCAGTTCATGTCTTTCGCCTCTTGTAATGTGTCCTAAGTATTGCAGTTTTCGTTTTTTGATCGTAAATATGACTTCATTTTCTTTATTCATTCTTCTCAAGACCTCGACATTTGTGACTCTCTCAGTCCATGATATTCTCAGGATTCTGCGATACATCCACAGTTCAAATGCCTATAATTTTTTGATATCAATCTTTTTCAACGTCCATGACTCCATTCCGTAGAACAGCACAGAAAGTACGTGCATCTCATCTCATCAGGCAAAGTTTCATTTCAAGGCTCAAATCTCTTCCGCAGAACACTCTCTTCATTTTAGTAAATATGGATCTGGCTTTTTTATTCTTATTTTGATTTCTGCTGAGCTAAATAACTTCACGTGCCCTTAAAATGTTAGGATTTACCCAGAGAAATTCAAAGGACTTTTCAGTTTTCACGTTTAAAACATTATACTGTTCGCTAGTGCGATTAATTATAGAACACTGCTGTATTATATGCTGTCTTTTTTATAATACCCAGAAAACTCAATTAGAAAAAGTTCAAAACAGATTTTTAAGGATATGTGGTTATAGAATGGGTTTAAGACGTGGAGATTATAATTACAGTTATATTCTTACTCAACTTAAAATGAACAAATTAGAAACAAGAAGAGCTGAATTCAAATTAAGTATATTTTTTACATAAGCTTCTAAATAGATTTATTAATTGTCCTGAAATTTTGGGTTTAATCTCATTTAATATACCTATACGAAGAACCAGTAATTCTGAACTGTTTTTTGTAGATTTCCATTCTACTAACTATGGACTTAATGAGGTTATTTCTAGGATGTTACGTATGGCAAACAATTACCAAACATAATTACTATTTAACTGGGAATAAGCCACAATTAAAGATAAAAATACGTTTATTGACGTTTCAATTTCCACTTCGGGAATCGTTCTCAAAATACAAACAGTAAATTAAACAAATTTTGTTTTTTGTTACATAGTGAAAAATTCTTCTAATAATTTAATTTTATCTGTCATCATGTCATGCGTTTGTCTTTTTAAAGACCAATTACATGCTATGATTTTTTTCTGACGGATATTCTCAAGTTAAAGTTGATTTCATGTAATCGAATGAACTATCTTATAAGTAAAGTCGTCCCAGGAGCGCAACTCAACAATATTGGCAATATCATTTTAAAGTCGTCTACTTTAAAATGCATAATGTATGTCTGAATTGTCAATATAAATGAGTCAGATAAAATTAAATTATTAGAAGAATTTTTCACTATGTAACAAAAAACAAAATTTGTTTAATTTACTGTTTGTATTTTGAGAACGATTTCCGAAGTGGAAATTGAAACGTCAATAAACGTATTTTTATCTTTAATTGTGGCTTATTCCCAGTTAAATAGTAATTAATTTACAATACCACGAGAAAATAGCTTTAGAACAAAATTACCAAACATATTTAAAATGATTTAATAATTCAACTGCATCATTTAAAAACAAGTTAAAAACTGTTGTAGCTAGCTTATGTATCTTACTGTATTTTATACATATTGTAAAAAAACTGAAAAGGGTTTAGCCCGTCAATAAACAAATAAATAAATAAATATATAGGTACTTCATTTGACAAATGTATTCCATTTATTATTATCTATTAATTATTCCATTGAACCCTATGTTCATTATCCCATGCGTGTTTACATATTTAAGATCAATCAAACTCTCTATTTTTAATATAAGATTGATGTTCACTTATTCTAACATTTAATGGCCTTGATGATTCACCTAAATAAAACTGATCGCATTCACAAGGTATTTTATAAATGCAATTCTTTGTCCTTTCTTGTTCATTGTTAGGTTTGGTTTTGGACAAAATAATTCAAATGTAGTCCTAAAAGAAACGGATGGTAAAAAAAGAAAAATCAAAGAAGCGGCTCTAATTATGCTAAATGAGGCCAATTGTGTCGCAAATTCCTCGGCAGAACGTAGTAGGATCTGGTTACCAATATTGAAAGAGGAAGTTATTAATAAGAAAATACCAGTATTAGTAAGTCAGTAACATATAGAGGATACATCATTTATGTTTTTTAAATAACGTAACATATAAAATCAGAATTTTGACGTTTGTTGAAGGTAAACTAAATTCCCGAACAAATACTTACAATGTCGGGATAGTATTATGAGGTTTTTTTTCCTGGTTTTTCCCTCATAATTTACTATGGAATCACTAACAGGAGAATTTTACTGTCATCATGTCATGTGTTTGTCTTTTTAAAGACGAATTACATGCTATATTTTTTTTCTGACGGAAATTCTCAAGTTAAAGTTGATTTCATGTAATCGAATGAACTATCTTATAAGTAAAGTCGTCCCAGGAGCGCAACTCAACAATATTGGCAATATCATTTTAAAGTCGTCTACTTTAAAATGCATAATGTATGTCTGAATTGTCAATATAAATGAGTCAGATAAAATTAAATTATTAGAAGAATTTTTCACTATGTAACAAAAAACAAAATTTGTTTAATTTACTGTTTGTATTTTGAAAACGATTTCCGAAGTGGAAATTGAAACGTCAATAAACGTATTTTTATCTTTAGTTGTGGCTTATTCCCAGTTAAATAGTAATTAATTTACAATGCCACAAGAAAATAGCTTCAGAACAAAATTACCAAACATATTTAAAATGATTTAATAATTCAACTGCATCATTTAAAACCAAGTTAAAAAACTGTTGTAGCTAGCTTATGTATCTTATTGTATTTTATACATATTGTACAAAAACTGAAAAAGGGTTTAGCCCGTCAATAAACAAATAAATAAATGAATATATAGGTACTTCATTTGACAAATCAGTCTGTGACCTGTTAATCGAATTTTTTATGAAAACAAAAATATACGTCTAAAGTATAAGTTGTTGTATTACTAACTACTACAAATTTACAATCTCTGAAACAACATACTTATTAAAAGGTACGAAATATAGCTCCAATTCAATTCCTACAATGCGATCATTACTTTACTATTACGATTTGTTACGTAAGATCGAAGCCAAACGATTCTCTAGATACATTTATTTAAATTTCAAAAACATCCTGTAAATCTCTCATCTGAGAAAGATCAATATAGAAGCCATGACCTGCAGTTCACCTTGCGTTATTGTATGCTTAACGACAATGTCAAATAACCCATTTTAACCAAATATTTTAAAAGACATTCTTTTAAATCCCAACTGAGTCATTTAACACAGTTGTAAATACGTTGTGAAAATATGTAAACGAGTTTTATCTATCTGTATAATGGTCTAATATATTATTGAAAAAGATTATCTGCCAATGTTTTTGGCGCCAACGAATGTCTATTTCCGAGAAAAAATCATCGGCTGCATTTGAGTTAGAAAAGAAAGAAGAGAAAATATACATAGCGGTTTACAGCATATAAGACTAATCAACCTACACTCTAGTTTTGTGTGGGCAGTTGAAGTTGAACCGCCCCAGAGCACACAGAAAGACAACGTTCTCTCTTGACCAGAGACGTACCAAACCATAAATTATATTTAATATTTTTTATATACCATTGACTAATAACACCGTTTCAGCCTTCGATAAAAACTACACTCACGCGCATTCTACACAATAGTCTCTTTTTGTTGCGTTTTTTATCTAAACTCTTGTCATAAAATGGTTTAGCCTCTGTTACAATAGTTACTTTTATATTATCGAGGCAATAAATTTATCAATGAAATATTAAACTAATGGTTTTCAAATAAATGAAATGAGGTTGAATGCTCGAATAAATGAACTTTGAAAATAAGGCTATTATCGAGCACAAGTTAATTAAATCTAGCCCAAGTACTTTCGCTTAAAATAGCATCTTCAGGGGCATCTGAAATAAGCCAAGAAAACGTTTTTTAGATGAAGTACATTAGTTAACTTCGATAAAAAACTCGAAGTTAATGGATGAAAAAAAGGTTTTTGAGATGAACGTTTTAGACTTACTTCGTCAAAATAAGAACTATCCGGCAAGCGTAGATTGTGGAAATATTAAAAATAACTTAAATTATACAAAACACTACACTAAAACGAGGACAAACAGTTTAAAATTACTTCTACGCTACATTCTCTGTCAGTATCTGGATGGATAATGATCTAAGCGGAAATGATACGGTGACATATGACATATGACAACTTTGATAGGCAGTCAAAGTTATGGATCTGTGATCAGCAAATATTAAAATTCTGTATAAGTTGTTATTGGCCAAAGGTCCAACTAGAACTACTACTGAAAAATCAGCTGATGACGTATGACATTTAGAATATTTTGATTTAAACTAGATTGCATAATCCAGATCTCACACTCACACCCTTCTGTAATAATAAGGTTGTAGGTTTGAGGCTAAATGAAGTATACATAAAGTGTGAATGAAAGAAATAGACCAAACGATCTATTGGACAGTGGGTAGTTGACTACAATAAAATGGTCTACCAGGCACTGTCAATATTGCAAAATGAGAAGAAAATTGACTATGAAATTGAAATATTAAAATTATATCAGAATTGAAAGCAGTGTGTAAATGTGTATAGTTCAAGTAGTTCAGTTAAACCTCAAGCCAATGGGGGAACTATAAAACTAATATGTAATAGCATTACTAAAGACCAACCGACCAACAGGTGTTGAAATATAAAACAGTGGAATTAGTATATGTAGACTATGCAGAGATATGAAGAGTGAAATCAACTCCTACTGTGGATCAATTGAATCTGAGCAAGCTAGTTGTGTAAATTGTTAAATACAATAGTAATGCTGAACAGAGCTTGAAATTGGTAGATTCTTAACGTATAGACTCAGTGCAGGAAGTCTAGACAACCGAGCTGGGTCCGCTACGAGGTGAAGCTGTAATAAAGTTTTTAAAAATAGGTTTAAATTTAGTACAGTTTAAATTAATTTGAGTATTAAGACAATGAGAGTTTCCATTCGTTTCCTTTGTGATCTCCAAATCTTCCAATAGATCCAACTCCAAATAGTTTTTCTTTCTACTGATGTCATGCAAAATAGACGACCCAGTATTGATGTTGAAATTGTGTTTGGTAGACTCTAACTGTTGACCAAAACTTGAAGAGTTTGGTCTTTTTAAATGTTCTGATATTCTAGTAGATAGCTTTCTAATACATAGGATACATACAATGATCCCAAGATGATGCTTTACAGATTCTGGAAGATCTTAATAACCTTCATCCCAACATCTCTTTTACTTTGGAACGAGAATCTGACAATAAGTTGAACTTCTTGGACATGACTATATCTCGCAATAAAGATTCTCTTGAGTACAATATTTACAGAAAGCCCACGAAAACAGATCATATTATACATGAGACATCCAACCATCCAACCCAACATAAAATGGCTGCTTTCAATAGTTATATTCACAGATTACTTAAATTTCCACTTTCAAATGATAACTTTAATGTAGAACTCAACACTCTCAAACAAATTGCTTTAAATAATGGTTATGATCCCAACATTATCCATAAGCTTCTAAATAGAGCTAAACTCAAAATTACAGAAAAGCTTGCATATTCATCACAAAGTCTTCTCCAACAAAATGCTTCTAACAATATCAGATATTTCTCTTTTACTTATATTAGTAACATTTCTAATAAAATAGCCAAACTTTTTACTTCTACAGTTGAAAACATCAAAATTTCCAAAGTCACACAACACTGTAGGTTCCTTTTTAATTAACACCAAACACAGGCTGAACACACTTGACAAAAGTGGTATTTACAAATTAAAGTGTGATGATTGTGATGCCTCTTATGTAGGCAGAACCATTAGAAAGCTATCTACTAGAATATCAGAACATTTAAAAATACCAAACTCTTCAAGTTTTGGTCAACATTTAGAGTCTACCAAACACAATTTCAACATCAATACTGGGTCGTCTATTTTGCATGACATCAGTAGAAAGAAAAACTATTTGGAGTTGGATCTATTGGAAGATTTGGAAATCACAAAGGAAACGAATGGAAACTCTCATTGTCTTAATACTCAAATTAATTTAAACTGTACTAAATTTAAACCTATTTTTAAAAACTTTATTACAGCTTCACCTCGTAGTGGACCCAGCTCGGTTGTCTAGACTTCCTGCACTGAGTCTATACATTAAGAATCTACCAATTTCAAGCTCTGTTCAGCATTACTATTGTATTTAACAATTTACACAACTAGCTTGCTCAGATTCAATTGATCCACAGTAGGAGTTGATTTCACTCTTCATATCTCTGCATAATCTACATATACTAATTCCACAGTTTTATATTTCAACACCTGTTGGTCGGTTGGTCTTTAGTAATGCTATTACATATTAGTTTTATAGTTCCCCCATTGGCTTGAGGTTTAACTGAACTACTTGAACTATACACATTTACACACTGCTTTCAATTCTGATATAATTTTAATATTTCAATTTCATAGTCAATTTTCTTCTCATTTTGCAATATTGACAGTGCCTGGTAGACCATTTTATTGTAGTCAACTACCCACTGTCCAATAGATCGTTTGGTCTATTTCTTTCATTCACACTTTATGTACACTTCATTTAGCCTCAAACCTACAACCTTATTATTACAGACGGGTGTGAGTGTGAGATCTGGATTATGCAATCTAGTTTAAATCAAAATATTCTAAATGTCATACGTCATCAGCTGATTTTTCAGTAGTAGTTCTAGTTGGACCTTTGGCCAATGACAACTTATACAGAATTTTAATATTTGCTGATCACAGATCCATAACTTTGACTGCCTATCAAAGTTGTCATATGTCATATGTCACCGTATCATTTCCGCTTAGATCATTATCCATCCAGATACTGACAGAGAATGTAGCGTAGAAGTAATTTTAAACTGTTTGTCCTCGTTTTAGTGTAGTGTTTTGTATAAATTATGTTATTTTTAATATTTCCACAATCTACGCTTGCCGGATAGTTCTTATTTTGACGAAGTAAGTCTAAAACGTTCATCTCAAAAACCTTTTTTTCATCCATTAACTTCGAGTTTTTTATCGAAGTTAACTAATGTACTTCATCTAAAAAACGTTTTCTTGGCTTATTTCAGATGCCCCTGAAGATGCTATTTTAAGCGAAAGTACTTGGGCTAGATTTAATTAACTTGTGCTCGATAATAGCCTTATTTTCAAAGTTTAATGGTTTTCAACCTATAATGAATGAATGCTTATGCATCGCTTGACGAAGAAATATTTATGTTATATTTAGCTTTAGCACGACTAATATTCAATTTAAACTAACTTTAAAATCTGTACTAGCGTTTGAACTCATCTCCAGAGTTTAAAATATAGGATACAGTAGGTAATGCAGCAAATAATTGATTACATTATATGATTGATTATTCTACAAAGTAAATTAACTTAACATAAATATATTTAGACAACGTAACACTAGTAACATAATAACTAATAACTAGTAACTAATCATCATCATCATCATCACACAGCCAAATTTGTCCACTGTCGAACATAGGCCTCCTGAAGATGTCTCCACTCTTCTCTGTCCTGTGCAGCTGCGATCCAGTTTGTCACTATTCTTTTAATGTCGTCCGTCCATCTGGTAGGTGGTCTTCCACGATTTTGCTTGTCTGCCCTTGGCCGCCATTCTAAAATCTTCTTTTTGTTCTGTTGTCTCTCTGTCTTGCGACGTGTCCTGACCATTTCCACTTCAAGTTCGTAATCCGTTTTATGACGTCTTCCACTCCAGTTCTTCGCCGTATCTCATCATTTCGTATACGGTCTCTCAAAGTTACGCCAAGCATAGATCTTTCCATTTTTCGTTGTGCTACTTGTAACTTTTTTATTGATGCTTTAGTCAATGTCAGTGTTTCAGCTCCATAAGTGAAAACCGGAAGTACGCACTGGTTAAATGCTTTTCTCTTTAGCTTTATTGGGATGTTTTCCTTAAACACGTCTTTTAGCTTGCCATAGGCTGCCCATCCTAAAGCTATTCTTCTAGATAATTCGCATGTTTGCTTGTCTCTACTTATTTGTATTTCGTGGCCCAGATATATTATGTATTTGTCAACCGTTTCAATATGCCAGTTTTCTAGTTTCAATGGTCCATTAGGTACTAAGCTGGTCATCATTTTAGTTTTCGCAAAGTTTATTTCCAGCCCTACTTTTTGGGAGACTCGTTGTAAATCTTGTAGCATTTCGTTGGCCTCCTTTAAGTCGTTGGTTATTAGAACTATGTCATCTGCAAATCGTAGGTGGTTCAGCCTTTCACCATCGACACTCAAACCTCTGTTTTCCCATTCTAACATCTGGAATGCATGCTGCATTACGGCATTGAATAGTTTTGGTGACATGTTGTCTCCTTGTCTAACTCCCCTTTTTAGTTTTATTTTTTGAGTAGGGGTGTGGAGGTTTATTGCTGTTGTGGCATTTGCATATATATGTTGAATAATGCTGGTATATCGGTAGTCGATTCTACAATCTCTCAAAGCTCTTAAGATAGCTACCATCTCGATAGTGTCAAAGGCTTTTTTATAGTCAACAAATACTAGAACTAGTGGCCGGTTGTACTCTATAGTTTTTTCAATTAGGGCCTTTAGACAAGTAAGATGGTCATTTGTACCATACCCAGGGCGGAAACCTGCCTGTTCTCTTGGTTGGCATATTTCTAGTTTGTTCTCAATTCTGGCAGTGATAATTCGAGCAAATAATTTATACAGGTGACTTAGAAGACTGATTGGCCTATAGTTTTCGAGGTCTGTTTGATCTCTTTTCTTATGCATGAGGAGCGTTATAGAATTATTCCATTCAGCTGGTATTGCTTGGTTTTCTAAGCATATATTGAAGAGCTGCTTGATTGTCTTGATGAGAGCAGAGCCTCCGATTTTTAGCGCATCCGCCACTACTCCATCTTCTCCTGGTGCTTTGTTTTTTTTTCATTTTCTTTAGAGCATGGTAAATTTCAGCCGGTGATATGTCGGGAATATCTTCTGAACCTTGATTCATAATTTTTTGTTCTGTATGTTCTGTCGGGTTTAAGTCCAATTTATTTGTGTATAGTGTTTTATATAAGTCTTCTACTATCTCTAATCGAATCTATAGCATTTCGTCTCTGTTGGACGTTAGTTTGCCATTCTTTCCCTTAAGTCTGATGATTTCTTTTCTGCTGTTCGTCAATTTTTCTTCTTAATATCTTCATGCTCTTGTTGTGCTCGATTGTCTGCGAGATTTTCTCATTTTTATATGCCCTTATGTCCTTTCTAATTGCTTTTGAGACCTCTTTGTTGATTTTATTTATGCTTTGTTGTTCTATACTCTTATCTTTTAGCATTTCTCTTCTTTCTTCCATTTTAAGTTTGGTGTTAGCAGTGATTCTCTCCTCTCTCTTGTTACCTGTACAACATCTTCTTTACCTTATGTCCTTTGTAATTGCTTTTGAGACCTCTTTGTTGATTTTATTTATGCTTTGTTGTTCTATACTCTTATCTTTTAGCATTTCTCTTCTTTCTTCCATTTTAAGTTTGGTGTTAGCAGTGATTCTCTCCTCTCTCTTGTTACCTGTACAACATTTTCTTTGAGCTTCTGCTATGGTATTAGTAATTACTTTATTTAGTTGATTTATATCATTTGTGGGGGGCCTGTTTTGTAGACGTACCGTTATTTGATCTGCAAACTCTGTTTCATTTTTTGGTTGTGACCATGCTTTCATTTTTTTTCTTTCTTATTAGTTTATTTCTCGCTTTATCAATGTTAATTTCTATTCTAGCGCGAACCATTCTGTGATCACTTCCTGTTGTGAAGCTGTTGAGTACAGTGACATCTTTAACTATAAATTTTTTATCTGTTATTATATAGTCAATTTCATTTTGCGTTCTCCCGTCCGGACTTCTCCATGTCCACCTTCTATGTTGTTTTTTGTAAAAGAAGCTATTCATTTGATATAATTTGTTCTGAAGGAGATAGTTTAATAAAGTTTGTCCTCGTTCATTTCTTCCATCGCTGCCGAAGTTTCCAAGTACAAATTCTGATGGATCGGATTTCATGCCAATTTTTGCGTTCATATCACCACATATGATTGTAAAATGGGTGTGATTTTCTTTCAGTGCTTGTGTTATTTCGTCATAGAAAATCTCTAATTCCTCTTCGCTATGGTCTGTGGTTGGCGCATAAGTCTGTATTATTTTGATGTTATATCTGTCGTTCAACTTTAGAACGACGTATATTACTCTCGTGGATATACCATGTATTGTTTGAATTCTACTGTACAGCTGTTTATTTATGAGGAAAACTACACCTCCCACTGATTTGTTCTCTTCACCGAAGTGGTAGAATATATGGCCAGATTTTAATGTCTGTAGGTTTTCGCCTTGTCTTCTTACCTCGCAGAGCCCAATTACGTCCCAGCTGATCTTTTCCATCTCCAGCTCCATTTCAGTAATCTTGGCTTCTGACAGTAGCGTTCGAGCATTGTACGTTGCGACGTTCATCTTAAATAATTTATGAGTCAAGGTAACTAATGTAATGACATGATGACAATAATGATGACATGATGACAATAATAATGTAATTACATAATGACAATAAGGTAATGACTAGTAACTAATAGTCATCATCATCTAGCCCTTTGCCTCCACTGCTGGACATAGGCCTTCCTCATTTTTTTCCACTGTGTTCTATCTTGAGCACTTTTTATCCAATTTCTTTACATTTTCTTGAGATCGTCAATCCAACGAGTAGGGGGTCTTCCTCTACTTATTTTTTCTAACCCGGCCTCCACTCAAGCAATCTCTTCGTCCACCTTTTATCACTGATTCAGGCAACTTGTCCGTCTCAGTTCCCTTTCAGTGTGACAATTCAGTAAATTATGTCGGTGACTCCTGTTCTTCGTCTTAAGTCTTCATTTCTAACTCGGTCACGAAGCGAAATGCTCAGCATTGACCTTCTAATTTTCCTTTGAGCAATTTGCAGCGTTTTAGTAGTTGTAGCTGTCAATGTCAAATTTTCGGCACCATAGGTCATCACAAGCAACACACATTGGTCAAATGTTTTACGTTTTAAAAAAATTATAATGTCGCTTGAAGATGTCTTTGAGTTTTCCATAGGTTGCCCATGCTAGGTCGTAGTTCGCATGTATAGTTGTTTCTTTCGATTTTTATTCCGTGTTCAAGTTACCAAGTTACCGTGTACAATGTACATGTTAAACGGAAAAGATACTTATGCAATGCCTCGTGAATTTTAACAATGATTTAAACATAAGAATATGTTTATTATTGCTTAGTTATTTTTAAGTAAAACTATTATTTGACATAATCTGCTTAGACAAGCAGATTATGTAAAATAAGAATAAGAGGAAAATATGGAAAAGTAAGCCTTATAAATGTGCATGCACCAACAGAAAATACAGATGAAGACGTTAAAGATAGCTTTTACGAACAATTAGATACGTTTTACAAAATACCATCATATTACATAAAAATAATTGTAGGAGATTTGAAAGCCAAGATTAGCAGGGAGGATGTATACAAACAAATAACAGGGGGAAAAAGTAATCATAGAGACAGTAATCTGAATGGAAAAAGAGTAATAGAATTTGGTTTCGAACATAATATGCGAATTATGAGCACTCATTTTGATCACAAAGGAATTCATAAAGGTACCTGGGTATCACCAGATGGACAAACTGTAAACCAAATAGATTATTGACTAATAGAAGCCAAACATAAGAGAGCCATTAAAGATAGCCGAAGTAACAGAGGTGCTGATGCAAATTCGGACCACTTTTTGGTCAAAGTTAAAATAAAGCAAATAATACCCACAATTAATAACACTAGTTGTAAAAAACTAAAAAGATATAACGGTGCACTACTTCAGGAGAGGGAAGTTAAGAAAAAATTCAGGCAGCAAATTGAAGACAAACTGAAAAGCCAGACAACAGTAAATGATATAGAAAGCAGATGGGTACAACTAGAAGAAAAAATTCAAGAAGCAGCCGACTCAGTATTATTAAGAAACAGACAATGTAAACAAACTGATTGGAATGATGAGGATAGATGAAGAAGATCTGTAGAAGGAAGAAGCGGTCAAGTTTATAGCAGAAACTAGTTCGTATTGAAGAAGATTTTTTACATAAACAAGTCAGGAATTTCTACCAAGAAATAAAACGAGACCAAACCCAGAACAAACCCATGAAGAGGGGAATCTGTTAGGTGGAACAGATGAAAAATTAAGAAGGTGTGCCAATTATTTCGAGAACATATTATGTATGGACGACCAAGATGAAAGAGAACAAACGCAACTACAACATGAAGAAGTAAGGGACCCAGATGTAAATGAAGAAGTACCTACCACGGAAGAAATTGTAGAGATCATAAAAAACTTAAAAAACAACAAAGCACTTGGTGAAAATGGTATCATTGCTGAGTTTCTAAAAGAAGGTGGCGAAATGGAGCAAGAAGAAATCGCTGAGTTCATACGCGAAGTGTGGATCAAAGAGAAAATACCCAATCAGTGGAAAGAAGCAATCTTATGTCCAGTGCATAAAAAAGGAGACGTTATAGAATGTAAAAATTACAGGGGAATAGATCTACAAGATACAGTGTATAAGATTCTGGCCATATCAATTAGAAATAAAATTAAAACAAAAGTTGAAAATTGTCTAGGTTTCAGAGCAAACACATCGGTAACAGACCAAATTTTTACAATGAAACAAATTTTAGCTAGCTCATATGAATTCAACCTAACATTACACATGCTGTTTATTGATTTTAGACAGGCATATGATTCTATAAAAAGAAATAAAGCATATGAAGCACTAGAATATTTTAAATTTCCACCAAAAATAGTAAGACTGACTAAATGCATACTCAATGATACTAAAAGTAAAGTCATGTTAGAAGGACGGGTTTCGGATAACTTTATCACCAATAGAGGTCTGCGACAAGGTGACCCGTTATCAACAGATTTTTTTAATTTGATCTTAGAGAAGATTTTACGAGAATGTATCATCTACACTAGAGGCACAATATATCATCACAGGCATCAATGCGTAGCATATGCAGATGATGTTACCTTAATAACATGGAGACCTGCAGAATTAAGAGAAATCTTTACTAGAATAGCGAGAATAGCCAGGGAATATGGTTTAGAAATAAACGAAGAAAAAACAAAATATATGGTGATGAGGGGAAACGAAAATCATCTAGGACAGTCCTTTAAGATACAACGCCCAAGTAAAGAATATAACTTTGAAGTTGTTAGCCAATTCGATTACTTGGGAGTGACACTAACTAATAGGAACGAAGAGAACCAAGAAATCATAAAAAGAATGGCCAAAGGTAGTAAGAGTACTGGGAGCCTGACTAAGATACTGAGGTCAAAAATAATATCCAGAACAGCAAAAAAACGAATATATACAACAGTTGTACTCTATGTTAGCGAGACCTGGACACTAAATAAAGACATGGAAGTAAAATAAGATAGATGGGAACGAAAAATTCTTAGAAGGATATACGGAGGTGTAAAAGAGGGAAACATCTGGCGAAGAAAAACGAATAAAAAAATAATGCAAATATATGGGCAACCAAAAATAACAAGACTCGCTAAAATTTAAAGATTAAGATGGCTCGGACACATAGCAAAAATAAATGAAGGAAGAGTTCCCAATAAATTAATAAACATGGAGGCTGGTACAGAAAGAAAAAGAGGCCACCCCCGAAGAAAATGGCTGGAGTCGGCAAAAGAAGATCTGAAGTCGCTGCGGGTACAAGATTGGAAAAACTTAGCACAAGATAGAAAGAAATGGAAGAAAACCGTTGAAGCCTTGGGCCTTTGAGGCCTATTGAGTTGAACTATATATTATTTGACAAATGCTGCTAATTGAACTGAAAAACAAAATATGCTTATTGTCGTAACTGACACATCCGACGTGATCGAAAGCACTTTTATTTTGATACTTGGTTGTATGTAGTAAATCCAACATTGTTAAATGCTTAAAAAAAGCATGCTACATTGTTGAGCGTGTAAAAAGTAATTTGTAGATGTTGCAGCTTGTTATTTGTTAATTTTTAAAATCTTAGATAAACCCACTGTTATTACAGATACTGGTACACCTAATCCCTTAGAACTTGCAAATCAAGGCTTTGACAAAGAAATTAGTAACATAGTGAAAAGCTATTGCCACCACTGCTGAAAGCAAATGACGAAGAGGGTAAGGTTAACTAAGTTTATTTATGTTATTTTGCTACCGATAGATTGGTTGTTTAAAATTTTAGAAACACATTTTTTTTACGTTACAGATATCGGTGAACCGCTGCCTTCAGAATTAACGCATCAAATTGTTGGAACAAAATCTACCATTGGAATAAACAATAAGTCCCCCGCACTAGTTAATGCAACGATCAGTCTTTATTCAGTTGATGAATGTATGACACCATGTCCGACAACATGTCCGTCACCAGAGCCCTGTGATCAGTTTTGTGATGGCTCATTCTGTCTTTGTGAAGAATCCGATATCATAGATAGTGCATCGTTTTGTGTTACTGTATCTTCCGAACGCGTATCAACGCCAGCATCAGTTTTAAGCGTAAATTTGCCATCCTTGAGTTTAGCCACGTCATCTAGTACAAGTAGTCATAAGCGTAAATCAGCATTGAAAAAAGATAGAGGAAAGAAGAAACTTGTTCACAAGGATCAGTGGGGAAATATTTAAAGAGAGTGTAAGAAAAATCTTTGTTTCAACAAAAAAACTTGTGTTGAAATATACTACCAAAAAAGCCAAAAGACTAGTTACAACAGATATTATTCGTCATAAAAGAGAATATACCTTTGCCTGTAGGGCCAGGATAGAAGTGGTTCAGTACGCACTCGTAACTTTGAGAAGGGGTTTCCTCTGTGCTCTATTTATTATATATCTTTGTACTTTTAATATCTCAGTACATCTATCCAGACGGGAGTTCCAGATAGGAGAGTCGATTGTACAACGTGTAGGTACAATCTTCTCTTGTTGCTGCTAGGCCCACCAATATTGGGTATTATTCGCTGGATGGCTGCTGTCTGGTCGTAAACCTTCTTAACCACTGTCGAAAGATGTTTCGTGAAGCGTAGGGCTCTGTCTAAATCAATGCCCAGATATTTTAGCACAGTTCGTTGATTTTAGCTCATTATTATCTAGTAGTTCTTCTATTAGAAGAAAAACGAAAATACAAAAATACAAATAAAGGGAAGTACAAGCAAATGAAGAAACTAGTAGAAACGCAGATCAAGGAAGCTAAAGAACACTGGATGGTAGAAAATTGTAGAGAAATAGAAGAACTTAATATGAAACACGACACACATGGGTTACATAAGAAACTGAAAGAAATTACAGGAAATAATCGGAAGAGAATACCACAAGTTATACGAAACTCCAAGGGGGATCTCCAATTATCAGCAGTAGAAAAACAACAAACTTGGGAGAAATACATCAAGGACTTATTCGCAGATAATAGGGAAGAAATAAATGATACATTACCAACTAATTAAAAATCTAAAAATTCTGATATCAGAGGCAATTAAAATCTCAAAAAGTGGTAAAGCGCCAGGTCCCGATGAAATTCCTGTAGAGATAATAAAAATCCTGAATGATGAAAATATAGAGTGTCTAACTAAATTATTTAATAAAATATACCACGATGGTCAAATCCCAGATGAATGGTTAAAATCTATCTTTTTACCCTTACCCAAGAAAAATAACCCTAAATCTTGCGATGAGTACCGATTAATTAGCCTTATGAGCCACACTTTAAAAGTACTACTCAAAGTTATTCAGCAGCATATATATAAAAAATGTGAAGAACAATTATTAAACAATACACAGTTTGGATTTAGATATGGAATGGGAACAAGAGAGGCACTGTGCGCAATAACTTTACTATTACAAAAATGCAGGGAATATAATAAAAACGTATTCATATGTTATATAGATTTCCAAAAAGCTTTTGATAGAGTCCAACATGGTAAACTCATACATGCATTGAAACACATACACCTAGATTCCAAGGATATTAATTTAATCAAAAATCTGTACTACAATCACACAGCGGTCGTACGGGTGGAAGATAGTAAGACAAACCAGGTGGAAATTCAAAGAGGAGTCAGACAGGGATGTGTGCTGTCGCCACAATTATTTAATGTGTACTCACAACTAATATTTCAGGAGGCACTATGGGAAAGAACTGAAGGTGTAAGTTGGAGGGAGCATCATTAATAACATAAGATTTGCAGACAATACCGCAATCATGGCAGAGAATATAGACGATTTACAAACTCTCCTGGAAATCATTAACAGAGAAAGCAGAAAGATGGGACTAACAATGAATATAAATAAAACCAAATACATGGTGATCTCAAAAACCCCTGTTGACAACATACAACTGACATTGGAGGGAAAACCCCTAGAGAGAGTCGACAAATATAAATACCTCGGAGCAATTATAAACTCACAGTTAGATCAAGAGCAGGAGATAAAGGTCAGAATAGAAATAGCTCGAAAAGGCTTTATAAAATACAAGTCAATGTTTACAAATGAGAAATTGAGTATGGCCATCAGATTGAGGTTTGTCGAATGTTATGTTTGGTCTCAACTACTATATGGGGTAGAAGCTTGGACTCTGAAAGCCCAATCTATAAAAAAATTGAAGGCATTTGAAATGTGGCTATATAGGCGTATTTTGAAGATTCCTTGGACTGCAAAAGTCTCAAATGAGGAAGCGCTAAGACGAGTTGGACATGGCATAAAGCTTATGAACACAATTAAAATAAGAAAAACATCGTATCTGGGCCACATACTCCTAAACGATAAATACTCTCTGCTACAAGTCATCATGCAAGGTAGAGTAGAGGAAAGAAAAGGCTTGGGAAGAAAGAAGAAATCTTGGCTGAGGAATATCAGAGATTGGACTAACCTCAGTGTTGAACAGATATTTCACGTTGCAAAAGATCGAGAAGCGTTTAAAGAAGTGATCGCCAACCTTCGTTAGAAGACGGCATAAGAAGAAGAAGAAGACTACCTAGTTGGAATATCAAATATGTCCCGGCTCCCGGGGCTTTCAGGGTGAACGCTTCAGTCTTGTTGCCTGCAAGTTCCAGGTCGGTATTCGTCATCCATCTATTTATTTTACTAAAGCAGTCATTTACAGTGTCTAAGGGCGATCGCCCACCAAAGTGGCGTGGCAGTGGCAAGTAGCAAGTAGCACGCGTCTAGCATAATGTAACCAATCCTAACAAATGATTAGAATGAATGACGTTACTGTCATTTTGGTGTAAACTGAATCATTCGGTACGCCGGCTGTTAATATGATCTTTGTGTTTCTAGCCACTGATAGATATCTATTACTTAAGTATCTCTTTATGATGTGTATTAAATATCTCGACACTTTGGCAGATTCTAATTTGCTTATGATGTGCTTCCAGTTGGCATAGTTAAAGGCATTCTTCACATCAAACATTACTAAAACGTCCCATCTTTTCCTTGTGGTCCTGACAATATCTGTAATATATTTAATCGCAACTACAGCTGATTTTGCTTTTCTGAATCCGTATTGTCTAGTTGAGATGTTGTCTTTTTTCCTCAACTCGTCTTCAAGGCGATTTTTGACAAGATTCTCATAGAGTTTCCCTAAAAACTCAAGTAGACAAATCGGCCAATATGCGCTGGCTTCGTCCTGATATTTGCCAGGTTTACGTATAAGTGTAAGTCTCGCTAGCTTGAGCTGATCGGGGACTTCTTGTCTTGTCAGCAGGTGATAAAGAATTTTTCTTATTGGTTCTGGTTGTAATGTAGTTAATAGTTTTATCGCCTCTAGTGGCACACGATGTGGTCCTGGAGATTTACCTACTTTAATGGAATCTGCGGCTCTCATGAGTTCCGCAAGGCTAACCTCCTCTTAACAGTTGTGTTTATTTATAACGAAGTTTATAGTGGGATTATTGGAAAGAAGGTATTTACAATTTCCATTTTTTTATCATCGCATAGATTGTACGAGGTCACTAAAAACCAACCTAACCTAACCTTTATCAGATCTGTTGCCTTTCTCAGAGTTCAAGCGGTTACAAGTAGAGCTTTTTTCATATTATCTGAATAGACGTAGATAGGCTATGATGTCAAATAGAAAGCGTTCCTGTCATTAAAATGTTACATTTTTCTTTCAACAAGGTATTTGCATATAATACAAAGTGGACCTATAAATCAGAATCACAATCCACAGTGACATGCAAATACCAATTAACGAAGAATCATTTTTAATGAAGGTGCTGCTTGTTGACACTTTTATCAAGAAACACACACATTCTTAAAGGTGTCACTACACAAACCTTAACTTATTTTTATACTCGTTCTCGAGCAAACGTCCGGTTTATGTTTTATTTAAATTTATTCAGACTATAGAGTGACACTCAAGTTAATATCTTATCAATAAACGATGCGAATGCTAAAAATGCATGTTTACGTTTTCTCATCAGCCTTCAAATTAGCCGTCAAACACTACTTGGTAATAACATTTCCAGTTTAAACGGCTTACTTAGCTCTTTAGGTGCTTCTAGTAGCAAAAATACCTTGGGTTATTTTCGAAATATTTTAATGAGTTGGATTTCACAAATTCAAATGGAGTGAATAAGAATTTGCTGAATTAGCCTTTTTACGAGACATGCACGGTTCTTTGGTGGTAAGAGTTCTTTAAGGTAATAAAGAATTTAGTACGGTTAGAAAATCTCTTTTTCTATTATTGCAAGCATCAAAAATATTCTTAATATTATAGAAGATTTTAAAGCTATGATCTAGAGCCTATTTAACTCAAATACAACAAGAGACATCAACTATACAAACATTATAATATAATTTTAGTGCATTAAAAAAATCACTTTTAGATAACATAGTCAAAAATGGACCTTTCAGTAGTTTATTCCCTCTTTAATTCGTATCGATGGCCCTCTTTAATCCATTTAAGGCCACCGTCCTTTTAAAAGACCTCGCTACAAAGATGCCTGTAACTTAATTATTTTGCTATAGATAAATTCACATTCAGATGGCAGCGTTACAGAGATAGGCCTGTACTTTCTATATGCCAGAAATATCTACATTGTTGTCAGTTTTTAATCGTACCTACAATCGTACGTTATGGGCCGGCTCCTATAAAAGAATTATAATTTCGGAAATATTTATGAATGTGAAACGGAAAAATACTACATTTTTTTATTTATATAATTTTTCTGTTGGTATTTTAAAAATAGAAAGTTATATTTCGGAAATCTGGTCTTTTCGGAATTATATCTTCTGTTCAAAATTGTTTACAATTCGTGGAAATGAAATAATTATTTGTATAATCCGTTTTTGATCTTAATGTCCTTTTAATGACACACTTTCTCTACCTGCATTTACAGTTACAGACATTAAAAAATAATTAAGAATTAAAAAAATATACCTATTTAAAAATTCAAAATTATTGTCTAATGCCAGCAATTATAAATTCAGGTAAATACTTGAGAGTCATTAAAAGAATTTTCAGTTGATATCAGACGTTGGTGTCGTGTCAGTGTCAAAATGGCCGCGAGTGTAATAAAATTCAAAAACGGTAATTTGTTAAATAGTGAATGCAAAAAAATAGTGTTAAATGTTTTTAACTATTTATCAAACAGTAATAATGATAAAACTGTATCAACAATAGTGCGGGAAGTTTCTGCTGTGACTGGAGTTTCTGAGCGAACGATATTCCGATATAGAAGTGAAAGTAAAAATGGTCCACTCGTAACTCCTATAAGAAAAAAAAGAACCGGTTATTTGAATAGTCGTGAGAATAGATATGATAAAGCAACTCGGTCTAGAATAAGACAAGTAGTGCACGGTTTTTTTATAGACAATATTCCTCCAACCCTTGACGTAGTACTAGAAAAAATTAAGCAAATGGAGCATCTTCCGAATTTTTCCAAGAGTACGTTGAGAAGACTATTGCACGACATGGGTTTTATATATGGCAAACAAGGTTAAAATTCAGTATTAATAGAAAAACAAGAAATAGTCGCTTGGAGGCGTCACTATCTCCGGGAAATAAAGAAACTGAGGAACGAAGGAGCCAATATCATTTATATGGACGAATCATGGGTTAATACTGGAATAGCCAATGGGCAAGTATGGCAAGATACAACAATATAAAAATAGCCGACAGGCTTTCGTAAATGGACTTACCACAGGTTTAAAAACTCAGACCGGAAAAGGACCAAGATTTGTTTTAGTCCATGCAGGAAACAAAGACGGATTTGTTGAAGGTGCTGACATCACTTTTCTTGCCAAAAAAGATGCTGAAGATTACCATGAAGAGATGGACGGAGATCTATTTGAAAAATGGTTTGAAGAGATGTTAATACCGAATCTCCCAAAAAATAAAAAGAATGTCATTATCTTGGACAATGCATCTTATCACTCTAGGAAATTAAATTTTCCCAAACAATATTGGGTGAAACGTCAAATTAAGGAGTGGCTCTACGAAAAGGACATTTATTTTCAAGAAGATTACTTAAAAAATGAACTTCTGGAAACTGCTAATGTATTTAAAAATATTTATGACAAATACAAAATTGATTGTATTGGTGAAAAATACAGGAATCACAGTGACGAACAATGCCGCGTAGATGTACATATCTTAAGACTTCCGCCTTATCACTGTGAACTGAACCCAATAGAAATGGTGTGGAGTGAAGTGAAACGGTACGTGTCCTCTAAGAATTCAAGTTTCAAACAAAACGACGTTAAAACATTGATTTATGAAGGTTATGATAAAGTACAGAACAATGGACATTGGAAAAATTACGTCAACCATGTTATAAAATTGGAGAATAATTTTTGGACAGTAGACAACATTCAAGATGACATTGAACCTATTAGAATTTCATTAAACGATGACTCTGAAGATGAACTAGATTATGAAAATGAAGATGATTGAAAATTGTTTTTCGGGGGTATTCTTTTCTCAGTAAAGGTAATAAAATATTTAGTTGATCTGGTTGAAATGTAGCACACTTAAATAACTCATTAATTGACATAATTTCAAGTAGTTATATTAGACGTCATTATGCAAAAAATAAAGTTATGAACATTTAATAAATTAGTGCACAATTGAGGCCCCTAGAACACAAGGGGTGTAAGTGCCAAAAACAAAGTTTTGAAAAATCTTTGTTCAAAGTTCGATATAAATTTAAAAACCTAGGTAGCACTTTTTCAGTTTTCAGCATGTTTTCAATGACATGTAATTTTTGATGTTGTTATTGTTGTTAATGTAGAAAGTTTGAAGCCAAAAGTACGTGCCTGTTGTTAAATATCAGTTGCTAAGTGATAAGCAACTGCACTTACACCCTTGTGTTCTAGGGGCCTCAATTAGGGTTTTTTTGCAATTATCTCAGTCATTTGTTTATGTATTTTAATTTACAAACTAAAAAATTAAAAAACTTTTTAAGATCTGCAACATTTATTTAAAACATTTTCCCTAAAATGCACGAGGAACAAAATAGGCAAAAAAAAGATTTTTTCCAAACTTCATCTTTCTTTAAAAAATAAACAAAGCAAAATTGGTTATAATTCTTCAAGGAATTATCATCAGTTATCCCTTATCTACCGTTTAGAACATTAAAAAACCTGTAGAATATTTTTCATATTTTTTTTCCCTATTAACTGCGGTATTATGTATAAAAGCATTTTAGGAATTATTACCATTTATTTCATTCACGAATTTTCTATTAACAACTTTAGCTTACCTAAACATATCTTAGTTTACTGTGAGTTTGGCCCTGCTTATTTTACAAAAGTAGCAAAACTTACAATGGCAGTAGAATTGGCAACGCTGTTATCCTATATCCGTACACTGCCATCTGAACGTGACTTTATCTATAGTTATTAAGAGATGACATGCTGTGTCGTTTAAAAAGAAGCCATTTTATTAAAACAAACTAACAATTATTTTATGAATCTGGTGTTTACTGCCGAATTTTCCTGCCCAGTTTCCAAAAATGATTGATAGAAGGTGAGTAAAATATATTGTTAGATTGTCGTAGATCTCTTAATTTCAAAGATATTTTATGGATGTATTTAAAATGCCCTTAATATTATATGTAAGCAGTTATATAATAGAAAAGCTATTATTATTTTTGTATATTGGTCATCAAAGTTTGGTGTTCTTTATAAAGAACGGTGGCGTTTTTCGTTATACTCAGTACGAATATTTTTTTAGGTATTGGACAAAAAAAACCTTTGACTCTAAGTGAGTTGATGGATGAGATAGAAAATCTGACAGATAATGAACTTCCTGATAAATTAATTATTTTTTCAACCAAAGATTGGGAAGAGACTGATGAGGACAGCGGTGATGAAGATGCTGTGGAAATAAGTAACTTACCTGGAAATTAACTACGAGTAGAGGCAGAGATAGTCATAAATTATCCAAAAACCCATACCAAATCTGATATAAATGAAGATGAAGACAACATCCCTTTCTTCTTCTTCAAGTGCCGTCTTCGTTCCGAAGTTTGGCTATCATCAAAGCTATGCATATTTTTGATGCTGCAGATCTAAACAGTTGGTAATTGGTGCAATTGTACCATTCTCTCAAGTTTTTCAACCATGAATGCCTTCTTCTTCCTATAGATCTCTTTCCCATTATCTTTCCCTGTATAATCAATTGCAGCAACTGGTATTTATCTCCCCTCATAACATGTCCCAAATATTGTAGTTTGCGCTTTTTAACAGTAAATATCAGCTCTTTCTCTTTCCGCACTCTCCGCAAAACCTCCACATTTGTTACTTTCTCTGTCCAGGGTATTCTTAATATTCTACGATACATCCACAACTCAAATGCTTCTATCTTCTTGGTATCGATCTTTTTCAATGTCCATGTTTCCATCCCGTAGAGGAGAACTGACATAACGTAACATCTCAAAAGGCGAATTTTAAGTTTTAGACTTAGATCTCTTCCGCAGAACACCTTTTTCAATTTAATAAATGTGGCTCTAGCTTTCTCTATTCTGGTTCTGATTTCTTCAGAGCAATCATTATTTTCGTTGATAACAGTTCCCAGGTAATTATATCTTCTTACACGTTCGATTCTTTGATCATGCACGGTTATGTCAGGGAAGTTTTGTGGTGATTTAGATATTAGCATTATTTTTGTTTTGCTTATGTTAAGTGATAATCCGTGTTCTTCACTGCATTCTACTATTTTGTTAATTAGTATTTGAAGATCTTCCCAAGTTTCTGCGATTAGTACCGTGTCATCGGCATATCTCAAGTTGTTTATTCGGATGCCATTTATCTTAATACCTATATTTTGATCCGAAAGTGCTGTGTTTATAATGTCTTCGGAGTATAGATTGAATAAGGTCGGTGAGAGTATACAACCCTGTCTTACGCCTTTCTTGATCTCGATTTCCTCCGTTGTCTCTTGCTCTATTCGGATATTTGCTTTCTGGTTATAGTAAATCTTAGAGATAATTCTAATGTCCCTTTTATCCAAGTTTTTTTCTACTAGCAGTTTCATTAAGTGATCGTGACGAACTTTATCAAACGCTTTGTTGTAATCAATAAAGCACATATATATCTTGGTTTATATCTAGACATCTTTGGCATATGACGTTAAGTGCAAATAGTGCTTCTCTTGTTCCAAGCCCGTTCCGAAATCCGAATTGAGTATTACTAATATCTGCATCTAGTTTTCTGTTAATTCTTGAGTGGATTACTTTGATGAATACTTTTAATGTATGCCCCATTAAGCTTATATTGCGGTAGTCAGTGCACTGTTTTGCATTTGCCTTTTTTGGTAAGATTACAAGTTGAAAGTAGCCATTCCTTTGGTATTTCTCCTCTTTTGTAGATGCAGTTAAAAAGGTCGAGTAGAATATTCACTGATTCGCCTTCCACAAGCTTAAGAAGTTCTGATGTGAGCCCATCTGGACCCGGTGATTTACCATTTTTCATTATTTTTATAGCGTATAATAGTTCTTCTTTAGTTATTTCTAGTCCTTCGTCGCCTTGCAAGTTATCTATATTAGGTTCTTGTCTTTCATCGTCAAACAATTCTTCTACATAGTTCTTCCAGGTCCTAAGCTTTTCTTGTAGATCCGCTATTATTTCACCATTTGCGTTGCATAGGAGATTGGGATGTTTTCGTTTTTGTGTACCTGTCAGTTCCTTTATCTTTTTATGTAAGTTAAAAGTGTCATGTTTGAGATGTAGTTCTTCGATTTCCTCGCATTTTCTTGTATAAAAATTTTCCTTTGCAGTTCTTATTTCTTTTCTGATTTGTTTGTTTACTTCATTATATTTTTGGCTGCATTTTCCCTTTAACTGTCTTCGCTCTTCCATGAGACCTAAAATTTTTTCTGTTATCCATTCTCGTCCTTTTTTCTGTTTCTCTTTGGTAAGCATTTTCTGTGCAGGTTTTATTATGGCGTCTTTTAAATCTTGCCACTTGTCTTCTACATGCGTGTTCTCTGTCTTTGTAGAAAGCATTCATAAGTTATCATTGATATGTTGTTTTAAATCTTCTTTAATTGTTGGATCTTGTAAGCGGCTGGTATCTATGTGATCTATTTTTGTTTTATTTGAAGGTCTTTTGAGTCTAATGTGTACCCGCGCTATCAGGGGGTTATGATCTGAAGAAACATCTGCGCCTGGATAAGCCTTAACTGATCTTATACAGTTTCTGTATCGCTCAACATCCCTTTATCGCACTCTAAAAAGAATACTTCAAAGTCTAAAAAACAAGTAGCTCCTACAGTAAATGTGAAAGAACAGAAGAGCAAACGCCGCAAAAACTATCGATGGACCAAGAGAGATATACATAGCAAGATTTCAAGATTTAGTATAATAGAAAGTCCAAAAAACATCATTTCTCCGGTGGATACTTTTTTCCTATTTTTTGATGATACAATTATACAGATGCTTGTTGAATTTTCAAATATGTACGCCAATTTTCATAACCGTGAAGTCGATATTACAACTATTGAAATTAAATGTTTTATTGGGATTTTATTATATAGTGTATATTATATGAGTGTTCCTAGGCGAGATATGTACTGAGAAAAATCCCCTGATTCTACTCACGACCTTGTGGCTAATGCAATGTCTCGAAACCGTTTCAGATTTATCGTACAGAATACTCATTGCTGTGACAATGCAAAATTAGATACACATGACAAATTTTTAAAGGTTCGACCACTGATTGATGTAATGAATCAAAAATTTCTCGCTTTAGCACCACAAGAAGAACACTACAGCTTCGATGAGTCAATGGTTCCGTATTATGGAAAACATGGTTCCAAGCAGTTTATCCGTGGTAAACCTATCAGATGGGGATATAAGTTTTGAATGGGGACTACTAGGCTAGGTTATGTGAAGTGGTTTGATCCATATCAGGGATCTTTATCCACTATTCAAGATAATTAAACTTCTTGGTTTGGGACCTAGTGTTGTCTTATAATTTGTTGATGCCCTAGAAGTAAAGGCTTTCAAATTACCCTATGATATATAGTTTGACACGCTGCTCCTTTTGGAAGAACTTACTTACATCAAGGGGATGTAAAGAAACAGGTACAATAAGAGAAAATCGTCTACGGAAAGATTGAGACATTAAGGGTTCAGACACACTGAAAAAGAAAGAAAGGGGTTTGACTACTGCACTGCAGAGGAAACTGAAATAGTAGTTTGAAAATGGAATGACAATAATGTTGTTTACAAAATCTTTACAAAGATTATTACAATCAGATTAACAATTAAATTGGACGGATATCAACCAATAGAACAAGCCGGATTTAGAAAAGGGTACAGAACCTGAGACCATCTATATACTTTGAAAATTCTAATGGAGAAGACTAACAAATACAATCTACCATTTTGTCTGGCTTTTATAGATTATGAAAAAGCTTTTGATAGCGTAGAACTGTGGGCAATAGAAGAAGCATTAGTCAACAACCGGATCGAATCCAGGTAGAGATTATTAATACATAATATTTACCAACAAGCTGAAATGATGTTGGGTAATGGAATCGAAACAAGACGAGTAAAAATAAACTGAGGCGTAAGAAAAGGAGACACAATATCTCCAAAATTATTTACAGCTGCCCTAGAAGATATATTTAACTCATTAGATTTGGAAAATAGAGGAATTCCTATTAACGGAAGATATTTAAACCATCTTAGATACGCAGATGATGTAGTACTAATAGCCGACACATGAAATGCACTGAATACGATGATTGAGGAGCTACACACAGAATTCCTAAAAAATGGACTGAAAATTAATTTCAGCAAAACTAAACCAATGTTAAACAAATATGACAAATCTATGATAAACAGCCAAGGGACCGAGATGGAACACGTATATGACTAAACATAATCTGGGTCAAAATGTCAAGGTATGCAAAGAAAATTAGAAGACATTCGTAATAGATCAAAAGTAAAAGATTATGTCTAACAAGCAGCTAAACTAAAATGTAAATGGGCTGAACATAACGAAGGTCTTAAGGATGACCGATGGAATAAAGAAATTGGGAATTGGCTGTCATATGAAGTTAAAAGACCGTAAATGCGCTGGAGCGACGATATTAAAAGAACTGCAGGGCAAATGTGGAAACGTCTTAGAAACACAAGAAATGAATTGTGAGAATTAGGAGAGGCCTATATTCAGCAATCCGAATAGTGAGAAGGGTTTAAAAAAAATCATCTTTCTCAGACAAGTTGAAACAAAATGAAACTTCCTTAACAGAAGAGACACAATTCATTCATGGAATGACATTAATCTTGCAACAACAATTATTTCTATCCAAGAAAACTGACTATTTGGACTATAATTCTGGGATATCATGATGTCGGTTCTTTTATTAAATAAAAAATTTGAATGCTTAAATTTTTCTAATATTGTGTATATTCTACTGATCTTTAGAACGTGGCTGATCAAACTTATTTGTCAGTAATTGCTGCCCATCATGGCACTGTATTTCTTTGCTATTGTAAGAAACTTCAGCTCAAGCCAATCAGTTCTTGATAGTGTCATTAATCACTGATTTGGTTGAGTTCCTCAGATTTGTTTTTATTTAACATATTTAAATGTATTTTAAATTTGATTTATTAAAATTCTTAGATATAAAATACATTGTTTAAGTGTATAAGTAACCCTACGAAATTTTTGTGTACCGTTTCGGGATCAGAAACCTAATTATATATTTTTTCCATTCAAATAAAATTCGGGTGATAAATTTCGGGTAATTTGTTTTCAATTATTAGGGTTGCGGCAAACTAATACATTCCCTCTATCAGTACTTCACTTAAAATTCAGTTCAGAAGAAAATTACATAGTTGGTATGTACAAGTTGTTTTGAGAAACAGACGGAATGCTGAAGAGTAAATGCACATTTTCTGGAGTTGAACACAATGTGATGTTATCGAGAATTGCAGAAAGTTTGTGCATACTAAATTGGATGCTCCCTCCAAGAGACTTAAATCGGAAATATAGTTGATTGATATTTTGTGAAACTACTGGGACAAACTGGGATATTAGGAAATGATAAATAATGGAATGTATGGCGTCTAAAATAATATTAGTAATATTCATAAATTGTAAATTCATTAAAGAGTTTTAATCAAACAATAATGTATACTAATATAAATATAAATAAATCTCAACGCCAGATAAACGGCATGCAAAAAAATGATTAAATCTTTTCTAGTGAAAAACTTAGATACAATGTACCACTTACATTTAAAAATAAATTAGTATAGACAAAAATAAATTTAAATAGAACTAATAATCATTATTTCCTTTATTGGCCTGTATGCATACTTGTAGGCGATTTGAAATGTTGCCGATTAATTGGTCGAGCTGGGTTTGCGGAATTCTCTCCCATTCTTCACGAGCAGCATCTTTTACTCCTCAAACTAGGTCTGGAGTGTACCTTTTGCTGGTTAAGAAAATGTAAGTGAGAGTCAGTGGAAGTAAGTGTATTGCGTTTCAATGAGTATATAAGTTAACAGATTTTTCTTAATGCTTTTTGTAACCGAAGAAAGTTTTTATCATCATCACTGGCATTATAGCTCCTTATGAGCCAAAGTATTATTTAGAACAATCCCTTATTCTTCTTTGTCTCAGACAACAGTTCGCCACCCTTTAACTCAGATGTCCTTAGACTTCTTGTAATGACTGTGATCCACAAAATATTTAGACGACAAGCGATCGACAATTGACTACTGCAACTAGACTGGAGCATAAATAGGGTAAAGAAAAGAGAGATGGACCAGGAGGATAGTCGGTCCGCTAGGTATACCTGACCAAGCTTGGCAACAGGGCAAGTCTATCCTACTCTTTTGTATCGTTTAACGTTAGTTGCTTAAGAGACACCAGTTGTAAGTTCTTCTTCTTTAGGTGCCATCTCCGCTACGGAGGTTGCCAATCATCATAGCTATCTTAATTTTTAAGGCAGTAGCTCTAAATAGTTGTTTTGAGCTGCATCCAAACCATTCTCTCAGGTTCTTCAGCCATGAAATTCGTCTTCTTCCGATGCTTCTTCTGCCATCTATTTTTCCTTGCATTATGAGTCGCAGGATGCCATACTTATCGCCCCGCATCACATGTTCGAGATACTGTAGCTTTCTTTCTTTAATTGTAAGTTCAATTTCCTTCTCTTTGCCTATTCTTCTCAGTATTTCATTGTTTGTAACTCTATCTACCCAGGAAACCCTCATAATTCTTCTATAGGTCCACATTTCAAAGGCGTTAAGTCGTCTCATGGTATCTAGATTTAACGTCCATGATTCCACTCCATAATATAGTACACTGTATACGTAACATTTTGTTAGGCGTACTTTAAGAGCTAATGTTAGATCTTTGCCACATAGGACCTTTTCATTTTTATAAAATTAGAACGTGCTTTTTCGATTCTGACTTTGATTTCTGCCGTGTAGTCATTATTTTCTGTTATAAGTGTTCCTAGGTCAGTGTACTTTTTTACTCTTTCGATCTGCTGGCCCTCTACTATCAAGATTTCGTTAGTATTATAGTTGTTTTTAAAAATTTTCATAAACTTCGTCTTTTTGACATTAAGAGAGAGTCCGTACTCCCTACTACACATGACTATTTTGCTCATGAGTCTTTCCAGGTCTTGTAAACTATCTGCTATTATTACTGTATCAACTGCATATCTGATGTTGTTAATTAAGACTCCATTTACTCTTATGTCGACTGTTTCATCTTCCAGAGTTTCTCGAATTACCTCTTCAGAATAGGCGTTAAATAATAGAGGTGATAGAATGCAGCCTTGCCTGACTCCTCTCTTTATTTCCATTTCTTCAGATGTTTCTTTTTCGATTCTTACTATTGCTCGCTGATTGTAATAGAGGTGTGTTATTAGCCTTAAATCTCTTTCATCTAGGTTTTTATTTTTTAGAATTTCCAGGAGTCTATCATGTTTTACTTTATCAAACGCTTTATTGTAGTCTATAAAACAGACGTAAAGAGGACGGTTAACATCCAAACATCTCTGTGTCAGCACATTGAAGGAGAATAATGCCTCTCTGGTACCCATACCATTGCGGAACCCATATTGAGTGTCACTAATATCCAGCTCCAGTTTAGAGTGTATTCTGGCGTGGATAATTTTCAAAAGAATTTTCAAGGTATGTGACATTAAGCTTATGGTTCGATAGTCACTACACTCTTTGGCATTCACTTTCTTTGGCAAACACACAAATGCTGATGTCAACATTTCTCTAGGAATGATTCCCGTAGTATAGATAGCGTTGAACAGTTCTACTATTATGTCCAGGTTTTTCTCGTTGACCAACTTTAGTAGCTCGCTTGGTAATTCATCTGGACCAGCAGATTTATTGGTTTTCATTGAGTTTAATGCCTGACTAACCTCTGATTTGGTTATCTCTGGACCTACATCTCCCGTTTCGCTATCTACAGATGTACTAGCTTCTCTCTGGTCATGAAATAATTCTTCGATGTACTCTTTCCATCGTCGTAGTTTTTGTTCTGTTTCCAATATAATATTTCCATTTTTGTCGAGCAATATATTTGAGGTTCTTCTATTTCCTACTCCGGCTAGTTCTTTGACTTTTTTATGTAGGTTGAAGTTGTCATATCTGTTTTGAAGTTCTTCTATTTCTTTACATTTTTCAGAGAAGTAGGTCTCTTTAGCCTCCCTAATTTTTCTTCTTATTTGGTTTTGAAGCTGTTTATAGCGCGTCTTATTGATGGTTTTTTTTTCTCCTTTCATTCATCAACTCTAGAATTTCCTCTGTCATCCATTCTTCTTTCTTATATTTAGTTGTTGTAAGTTGTAACGCATCGGTGCATATTTGTAGGAGTGATATTTACGATAATTAAAACTGCCACGTTTGACAATTTTATTTGAGTTCCTTAAATTTCTTTTTTGTGAAAACACGTAGGTTTGACCAATTATTTGTTAGTTTACTATTGAACTATATTTAAAAGGTGCATTACAGAGTAAGAACTACTGCTGTAGTCTGATTATTTTAAACAATATAGGCTGGTCCATCTGTCCACCTATTTGAGTATAGATGGACCACTTACAAGGAGGAGAGTTAAACCAGTATGTTTTGTTTTAGGATTATGCCCAATAAATATATTCGCAAACAAGATACACCTAAAAGAGCTAACTGGACCTCTATGGAGCTAAGTGATGCCGTAGATGCCAGCTAAATATGGCATAAAAATATTTTCCTTAGTGGACGCCAAATGTTTTCACACGGTAAATGTAGAAGTATACGTTGGAGCTCATCTTCCAGGTCCATATCGCCAAACTTAAAATAGTAAAACGCCAACTACCGACTAACCGAATAAACACTGACTGTATTTAAAATAATAGTCATCAAATTAGATAAGAGATAAAAAAAAAGTTCGAAAAATCGAAAGAAACACATAACGTCGAAGACCACTGGAATCATGTCAAAAGCATTATGCAAGAAACAACTAGAAAGGATAAAACTATTATTAATCGCAAACAACAATGGATGACGTATGAAATATTGGGACTAATGGAAAGCAGGCGAAAACAGAAAAATAAAAACACTGAAGAATACAATAAAATTTATAAAGAGATCAGAAGGATAATCCGGGATGCAAAGGAAAAATGGTACAGCAACAAATGTCTTGAAATAGAAGAACTGCAGAAAAAAAAATGATAGCTATAAAGCTATCAAAGAATAAAAAAGCAACCGGTCCAGATGAAATTCCAAGAGAAATAATCAAACTGGTCGACTATAAGGGCAAAAATGCCAAACAGTGTAACGATCATCGCATTATCAGTCTGATGAGATGTACTGAACATTTTCCTAAGATACTGCACTCGAGAATTTACAACAAAATAGAAGTACAACTAAGTGAAACACAATTTGGTTTCAAAAACAACCTTGGCACCAGAGAAGCACTCTTCAGTTTTCAGGTCATGATTCAAAGAAGTAGGGATATAGAACAATCAGTATATATGTATTTTATCGGTTTCGAAAAGGCCTTTGACCAAGTACACCATGACAAACTTATAGGTGTCTTGCAACAGGTGGGAATTGATGACCGAGACTTCCGAATTATCAAAAATTTGTATTGGCATTAATGTGCAAACATACAAGCTAGACACAACACGACGAAAGCAAAGGAAATATGACGTAAAGTGGAGCAAGGATGTATGTATTCTATCGCCTTTACTTTTTAACATCTACTCCGAATTTATCTTCAAAGAAGCCTTAGTTGAAGATACAGGCATTAAAATCAACGGAATTAATGTCAACAATCTCAGATATGCAGACGACACGGTACTTATAGCCTCCAATGAAAAGACCTGCAACGACTTATTAACAGGGTAACCGAAGCATGTGATGAATATGGGCTAAAACTTAATACTTCTAAGACAAAACTTATGGTTGTCAGCAAAACGGAGTTACAACCAACGAATATCAGAGCGTATGGAATAGAGTTAGAAAGAGTCCACAATATTACCTATTTGAGTGAACACGTGAACGATAACTGGGATATAAATAAAGAAACAAGAATACGCATTGAAAAAGCCAGAGCTTCCTTCTATAAATTAAAGAAAATTCTAATTAATAGAGATATTACGTTAAACCTTGGGTATGGAGAGCTGGACCCTTACAGAGACATTAATGAAAAAATTTGAGGCCTTTGAGACATGGATTTATCGACAAGTATTGCCGATAAGTTGGGTTGACCGAATAAGAAAAGAAATAGTTTTAGCGATAGCTAGTGTTCTATCCCTCTAAATAAAATGATAAAAGTTGACTACTACTGAGTAAAAATGTCATAATTGAAAAGATGGACATAGTGTTGTATTATTCCGAGGTACAGATATACACAGTTGTTTATTAATATAATATATTATATCTTGTATACAATGTCTCATAAAAAGTATCGAGTTATGGGACAAACCGTTTAATATTTTCACATCCTCATTTCCGCCGTTATTAGGAAGAGCAAGCAATTTTGAAATCCAAAAAGAGCTTCAATACCTATGCCGTTATTCCTCTTTAATCTCCGAGCAAGGTAATGATGTTATGTCTTCAAAGCATACTCAAATTTTTATTTGAAAGGTGCGTCTTTGTTACTATAATACAATTAGTTTGATCGTTTTTCTCTTTTTCGTGTTATTGAAAAAGTAATATCCGATCACTTAAATTCTCTTCCAAACGGTGAGACGATGCGACGCGTGGAAAAAGCATTGAAACAACTACGCTCCCTTAATCAGTTGATAGTGATTTCTTATTAGATTTTTAAAGAGGAATTTAGAAAGAGAAATTACTGGGACCATTTTACTTCCTGCAATATACAACAGCTTGGCGAAATTTTTCCTTGGTTATTAGTACAGTACAGACTAGTAAAATTGTTTATTATTCTAGTCAGATAGAGTTTAACTACAGAATTTTGTTCATTGTTGAGAACATAAGGTCGTTACATTTGAATGAGTATAATTATCAAAATGCGAGTAAAAATATATTTCCTACAACTTTCTTCAACTGTTCAACTAGATCTCTCGACGACATTAAAAAGCGAAATATAAAAAGCTTGTTAGCAAACTAACAACTCACAATAATTCTGTCACTAAAAAGAGTGAAAAATACAGGGATTTTTATAATATTAGAATTTTCTTTTAACCCCTGAATAATCGGATACATGGTAAATTAAACATTTCTAACAGAATGCAAAAAAAGTTAACAAAAACGTACTTCTCTTAAATTTAATAAACTAAATTCTAATTCTAATTTCAATTTTCATTGCTGTCTTCTCAAATCGGTTTAGCATACTCTAAGCACAGCCATTTTTGGTATTTGTCACAAAAATATCGTGTTTTACGATTTGGACCATAGGCGCAACGATCTCGTGTATTTGGACGTGGATGCTCTGAATCTGCATGTACTCCGCTTAAGGTTTGGTCAATGTTTCTGATATCCTCTTGTAAATGAGAGGCTCTTGCTCTGGTTAGCATGTTCTCTCTTGTCAAGGCAAAGCCAGTTGATTTCAGAAACAATCTTCGTTCCGAAATTAGATCCTTTCCATTTGCATTGCACTTATGTATGACGTGAGAGTTTATGCCTGCAATTTTGAGTAAATTATAAAACATGACCATTGGCCATCTTCGGGTGTTTCTGCGTACGTTATGAGCCCCACATTTCTGATCGAACGAGTTCCGATTTTGTAATGTTATAGAAAGTAATAATATTGGGCTTACAGACATCTCCAGAATCTTCATCGATCGAGTTATCATAATAAAAAGATAATAACAGCGTCATGACTTTTTTCCTTGAAATATACACAGTAATGGATTTAAAAAATGCAAACGTACACGAATACTGTTGTCTGCTGAGATCAAGAAGTTCCTTTGGAATCTCTCTTTTATTTTTTTGAATTTTTCCAACAACTGTAATTTTGTGCAGCTCCAGTATGCTTTTTATTCTTCTTCGAACCGATTATATTGGCAATAATAACTTTGTTTCGGAGATCATTCGGAGAGAACATTCTCTGAGATTTCGGAGCCAGGATGTTCTTCGTCGGCCTGGGTCTCTCCTTCCGGCGATCTTATTATAAGGTGTAGAACGTTATAACTAGACTTCGACAAATATGCATATTGCATATTTTGCATATTGTGCATATTTTATGCAAATAAATAAATATTTTATATTTTGGCATATTTGTATAAAAGTTTGCATAAAGTGCATAAAAGTTCAGATTTTTATACTGTATTTGAAAATTTTTAAACATACCAATTTATTTCAATTCTTGTATAAAATTTTGTAGTCATTTTAATCAAGAAATGATCTAAGTACGTAATCTCTACAGGTACAAAACATTTACAATTTCAAAGAAGATCAATTTAAGTATCCCTCAACATTCTTAGAAAGTCTCGGTCACTGAGGCATTCAGTTATTGGATAATCGCTAAGGGTTCGCTCATTTGCATTTTATGATCTAATCCCCAAATCTATCTACAATTTATTGTATCTTAACAGCAGGTAAACGGCTAATAGTTTTGTTCCTAATTTAGAGATTTTGCAAAATCTCCCAGTTTATTGAATTAGGTACCTAAACATTTCTAATTTAATGCTCAGATTTGTAAATCATTTTTGTTTTGATATTCAAAGCGTATACACTCGTTGTGCGTAACAAAAAGGAAGATTGTGATTTTATAATGCCTAAAACAACCAGTGCTTCAACTTGGATTAAACCTTATAAAGAGCTGTCTATGGATATGGGAAAAATCTACTGTTCAGTCTGTGGCAAAATTGTATCTAATATTTTCTATTAAATATCTAATATTTCATACATACAGGGTGTTTCCAAATGACACTTACAACGTTTGACTGTAGTTACTTCTCGAAAAATTGAACAAAACGATATAGTTAATGAGGGGTCAAACTTATTTACTTTTCGAGATACAGGGTGTTAAAATTAAAAAAAAATTAAATTCTTTTAGTTAATAACAACAATAACTTTAAAACCAATAAACGTATTTACTTGAAATTTAGTACTCGTAGGTTGTTTTTAAATGAAAAATAGCTTCCTTTAGTGAGAAAAACTTGTCCATGGTACAATACAATGGTGTGTATTTAGAAAAATTTTTCACCTTTACTTTTTTTTATGAAGTCAGCTATTCTAAAACACATTTATTTTTATTGTAATTGAATTAACAAAAAAAACTTTTGTTGAATTTTAAAATAAGTTATATGATGTACTAATGGTTAGTAACAAAAACTAATTTGTGGATTAATACTGCATTTAAAACACTTAGCGAGTGTTTTTTTTTTCCAAACCAGTTATTTGATTAACCAAAAACACCTTGTATATTTTTATATTTTAAAGGTTGGGTTAAAATAAAGGTTTTTATTTTTATTTATAGATAGCATGTGAGAAGAAATTTCAGATAGACCAACATGTGAGAACTACTTCACACATTGCAAAAAAAGGAAAAATAGGAGGAAAACATCAAACTTCAATGGCTAAATGTTTCCAATCTACTTCAAAAAAATTAGATGAGCAAGAAACTTTTAATGAAGACTTGTGTCGCGCATTAGTGTCTGCAAACATACCGCTTTCAAAATTAGCAAATGTAAATTTTAGTTCGTTTCTAAATAAATATTGCAAACTTAATGTTCCAAGTGATCGGTCTCTAAGAAGAAATAATGTGAACGGGCTATACTCGTCGGTGTTAATTAATATTAAGGAAGAAATTGCAGATAATTATTTTTACATATCTGTAGACGAAACCACTGATTCCTCAGGAAAGTATATTGCTCATTTATTGATTGGTGTTCTTAAAGAAGATACCTTACCAAAATCTCATCTTATTTCATGCCAGCAACTTGAGAAAACAAATGCTTTAACAATTTCGCGTTTTATACAAGAAACATTAGCAACTTTTTTCTTCCGACAACTATTCCTTCTAATAAATTACTGCTTATTTTATCGGATGCTGCTCCTTATATGGTGAAAGCAGGATAAAATTTAAAAATATTTTTCCCAGATTTAATACATGTTACTTGTGTAGCGCATGGATTAAACAGAGTTGCAGAGGAAATACGAAAAAAGTTTCCTCTTGTAAATACCATGATATCCAGTGTCAAAAAAGTATTTCTTAAATCTCCTATAAGAATTCAACTTTATAAAGAAATTCTACCTAACATTCCTCTTCCACCACAACCTATTTTAACGCGATGGGGAACATGGTTAGAAGCAGCTAATTTTTATGCAGATCATTTTGTTAAAATAAAGAACATAATTGATACGTTAACAGATGAAAGTTCCCAATCTCTTTTGAAGTCTAAACAAACTTTTCAGAGTAACTTGCTTCAACAAGAACTTTCATTTATAAAATCAAATTTTAGTTTTGTTCAAAAAACAATTACTCAGTTAGAATCACCAAAACTGTCAGTGTTCGAAAGTACAGCATTAATAAAAGAATTTGCGTCATGTCGGAACGTTAGAGGTAATATTGGAAAAGATATTTTAAAAAAATTTGAAGCTACTATGGAAAAAAATAAAGGTTACCATATTCTTTCTGAAGTAGTCCGTGTTCTAGCTGGAAATATTTCGGAAACAATTAATTTAGGACCAAATGTTTTGGTTAGTTTGAAAAATGCTCCCGTTATATCATTTGATGTTGAACGAAGTTTTTCCATATATAAATATATGTACTCAGACAGAAGCCACAAGTTTTTGTTAGAAAATTTTGAACACCACTTGGTCATTTATTGTTACCATAATTCTAAATTTTTATTTATACTTGAAAATGATGTAGTTACTTAAATGTAAATCTTAATGAATAGTAGGAAATATTTAGTTATGTACATTTTTTTTAAATAAAATTGTTACTATTTTACGATTTTTTTATTTATTTGTATGCATATTTTGTAAAATATTTGCATATTTTCGGGTAAACACGTGCATATTTATGCGCATATTTTCTACATTTTTATTTGCATATTTGCCGAAGTCTAGTTATAACTCTCTGGATGTCTCATTACATGACCGAAATATTGTAACTTCCAAATTTTTATCGTTTTTGTTATTTCTGTGCTCTTTTTCATCCGATGTAATAATGATTCTACACTTATTTTGGATTTTCGTTTTCTGTTAGCGATTGCCACTCCTGTGCTGGCATTTAATAGTTCTTTTGTTTTGACTTCATTGATTTCATTTAAGCTAAGTTTATTTGGATTTAATATTTTCGCGGATTTTAACCTGCTTTTATATTGTTTTGTATTAGATTTTAGTGTATCTGTGTCTATTTACCAAGTTTTCCAAATTTGTTTCTATTTTTATTTTGTTTTATCTCTAATTTGGCTCTACCCCTTCGGTGATCATTACTTACTGTATAATATCTGTTTTGTTAGACAGTATGTAATCTATTTCGTTTTTTTTTTAACGAAAACTGTACAGAGATTAAATCATAAACTCTTTAATAAATGTATTCTTTAAGATGGTGGAGTCTTCGTTTTAAAAGGGAAAGGCTTTAATTAAAGAAACAGAGTACCTTTAACGTCTCTTAAGTCTCTTACATCCTATTATAAATGTACCAATTATCTTTGTAAACGAGTAGTTTAAATAAACAAAAAATACATCACTTTTGATATTACTAAATAACTCCCTCTCCCTCTCTTATTATACGACACATTTCTGTTTGACAGAGACCCAGACACAAAGCTCCAAAATAACGGCTTATCGGAGAGGATTAAGTCTCAGCTACGAGAAATGTATGTTCACATCATGACAATCCTCTTACCTATGACAGACGTCATTTCCAATTACTACCTGCTGGTAAAATTTATATTATCGACACGCAGTATCGCCAACTACTTTAATTTTGCATTTTATTGAGATTTCGGCAGCCGATAGGGATACGAAACCTAAAACTCTGTTTTAACCGATCGTCGTTCATTAATTTCGTCGGTTATTAGCATATCAGTATGTTCGATGAGCTTTAAGTCGCCCAATTTGATAAATCTACACTGAAAAAAGCTTTTTATGACTACCTAAAAATTTACTTACTCGGGCACAGTGAAAAATATTTGTTTAAGATCATCTTTTATAATGGACACGATGCTTTCTATCTATAAAAGTTTTTTATAATTTTCTTCGTGTTTTCATTACATAAAATATGTTTTCTTAATAAGTAGAGTATAAGGAGGTACTGAGTCATATAGGACTTTAAAGAAGAACTAAAAGACAAAGCAGAAAGATGTAACTAAAACCTTAAAAATTTGCTAATTAATAGATAAAGGCAATACAATACAAAGTATTGAGTGACCTTAAGCAAACACATTAAGAAAGGCTACTTAGATCTCAAAATAAAAGTGTATTACTCATTGACAGGTTAATGTAAAAAAGTATACAGAGAAGAATGGAAAAGTACTTTTTCATCGTAAAGAAGAAAAATGAGAAATTGAAAACATAGATCCAGAAACTAATGCTTAAAAGAAATATTAACTTTTTCAATCAAAATTGAAGAGAAAAGTGAAAGAAGGTGTTACGTAACATCTGAAATGTATTTTACAAAAAAAATCATCATATGTTAAAGTTTTTTTTTATAGAATGAGTATCTGATTCAGAATCCAGTGAAAAGCACCATGAGAATATTAAGATTAGATTCAGCTTGATGAGTAATGACCGCACTAAAGCAAAAAACGATAATGCTGTGTGTTACATCACTAAGGGTTTGCAGGAAACTATGCCTTTGTCAAAGATAAACATCTAAAGATTTTTATTAGCGCCAAATATGGTTGTATAACTTGGGTATCCATGTTGTGACAGTAAATGGACAAAGATCTGTTTTTCAAACATGGTTGATGGATCAATGGATCAATCTGTTTTTCATTCTACGGTTAATAAAATGCAAACCTATTTTCGTGACCTTCGTGACCTAAAGAAATATCGTTTTCTAAGCGAAGAATGAATTTCTAATTATCTATATGGAAAATTAAAACATTTAAAACCTAAATAGGCTTTTTTAAAGTATTTTATGCATAAATGTAATGCTTTCAAGGGGTTAAAAATTTGAAACCAATGAAACATCATTTCACAAGCGATGAATGAATTGTTAATAATTTGAATTCATGATAAGCTAAGCATTTTTCATCGTAAAAAATTATTGTTTAACGTTATATACGTCATAAGCGGTGATTTCTAAGCGTTTTTTAAGGGTTAAAAATTTGTTTTAACTTACAATATGTTTATTTTACTTAATCAGATTATAATTGATGAAACGCTTAAATACGTGTTTTTCTATTTTTTTTTTTCACTTAGGGGTAGTTTTAATCCGTTAAAAACAAAAGGCACACTTCGTCCATATAAACCTTTTACAAAGGAGGGTTTTTTTTAACCTATTCTCTATCCTTACATTGTTGGATATAGGTCTCCCCCAGTTCTCTCCATCTTTCCCTATCTTGAGCTGTTCTCTGCCATGTTTGACCTCCTTTTTGTTTCCACCTCATCTGTGGTCTGCCTCTTGATCTCTTTGCATTGTATGAACGCCATTTCCGATGACATTGTTCCATCGTCCATCTTGGAGACGTTCATTGTGTCCAGCTCATTTCCATGTCAGTTTTGCTGCTTGTTCTATCGCGTCTACTGTCTTTGTTCTGGTTCTGATCCACTGATTACGTTTTCTATCTTTAAGTGATATACCCAACATTTGTCACTCCATCGCTCTTTGTGCCTTCCTTATCCTATCCAAATTGGCCTGTGTAAATGTCCATGTCTGTGCTCCGTAGGTGAGCACCGGTATTATACAGGTGTTATATACCTTGCTTCGTAAGTATAGAGGGATTGTTTGGTTTTTTAGAACGTAAGAAAGTTTGCCGAACTCTGCCCACCCCATTCTTGCTCGTCTCGATATTTCGGCTGCTTGATTTACTCTGTTAGCTCTGATTGCTTGTCCTAGATAGATATACTTATTTACCTGTTTTATTTTTTCTATTTGTATTTTTATTGCCTCTTGGTCTTCCGTATTTGTCATTACTTTTGTTTTGTTGAAGTTAATTTTTAGGCCTTTTTGCATTGATTTTTCATGCATGCATATCTAAGGTAATTTAGGTACTTTCCGTTAATACATATTCCTCTGTTTTCCCAATCTGTTGATTTTATTATATCTTCGAGGGTCAAGGTAAACAGTTTAGGTGAAATTATATCGCCTTGTCGGACTCCTTGTTTAACTTTTATATTATCCGTTATTAATTTGTCGTTCAGAATTACGGTCATGGTTGCGTTTTGGTAAATATCATGTATCAATTGTCGGTGTCTTGAATCTATGCTATTATTGACCAGAGCTTCTTCCACCTCCCAGTGTTCAATGCTGTCGAAAGCCTTTTCATAAAGGAGGGTAAGACAAGCTTAAATCCAAATTTCCAGCTAAATCCATGCAGTCCGACAAAATTGGAAAGTTTTCTTCCCAAGTTCATGGACTAATAGCAAGAAAAGATGTTTCTGAAACACCACAATAAGTATTTTACTACGTATATTAAAATATGACTGAATACACCAATATCTACATTTAAATCACTGCTTGCTTTTTCATTAAATGTAAAAACAGTCTCATTATTTGAGATTTTAATTTTCCTATAAAGGTGGGTACACATATGCTCCGAATACCGTCTCGAACCCCGTCGCGTACAGCGACGCGATCAACAAAAGTTCGCGACGTTGTTACAGGGGGCATTGAAATAAGTAACGAACCGAACACCGCTCCGTACTTTGTACCAAACATTTTAGCGTTCCAGCAGTAATTGAGTTGAATTCGCATGTGCAAGATAGATGTTGCTGCAGCAGCCTACATTCTTATGCATTATTCAGTTAATAAGACGAAAAATATTCGTGAAAGGAGATGGTCCATTCCATTTTGATGCACTCAACTTTAAAAACACCGTCAACCTTCAAAATAACAGACTGACTATTTTGAATGACTGGAGATTCGATAAAAGATTCGCAAGCTAGTCCAAACATGAATTCGCGGTGTACATTGCCGCGCTCAAATTTCTTTTGATGCGTAGGTATTTTACCGACAACCGATGGATCGCTTCGATGTACGTTGTTGACGCGTCGAGGTACGGTACGCGGTTGCATGACTCCGTCCACACTTAAGAACGCGACGGGGTTCGAAACGGCATTCGGAGCATATGTGTACAACCTTAAGAAATCGAACCAAGTCGTCAACAAATCCAAACAACGAATGTGTTCAGTGTTTACTAAACCGCTCCGCCCAATAGATATTTCAGCATTTGTTATTTGTTTGTCAATATTGCTTATCACACCCACTAATAGTAGCACTAATCGCCGAACAGTTTATCAGCTTTTTTAATATAGTCACGCCTAGACACAAATACCTACAAACTTTTTGCCAAATTGCTTAATTTACTGTTTTATAGTGATAGGTAAAAAATATTATTTAGTCCAGTTAAAAGGAATTTTTTCACCTGATGAATTATTAGTCTTTAAAATTTATATTAACATGAATTTTTCCATGCATTTGAATCTATTCTTAACACATTAAGTGCAATTTTTTTTAATTATGTGATTTATGTTAAAACATGTGCATTTTTACATATAGGTAGTATAGGTATTTCATGAATTTGCGAATGTTTTGGATTATTTGCTAGAGACTCGACAGCCAATGGTCTACTCTAGTGTACAGTATAAGAAGTATGCCAGTAAATTGCTCTAGTAATGAAAATATGAAACAAATATATTCTAATTTTTAAATTTTAGAATCAGTTCTTTACAATATTAATTAAGAAGTTATTTACATTAAATTCATTTGATATAATTCATTTATACTTCACTTTTTATGCGGAAATACGTTTGCCTAGAAGTTTTATCTTTTTTGTTCAATATATTTTAAGTTTATATTTATCTGCAAATTATTTGCTATGACCAGATTAGTTATTACCTAGAATTGAATGCGGTTCTAACCAGTGAGATCTGAAAAGTTAAAATAAATGTAGATATTTATTGACCCATAATCATGGGTGATTTTAACGCTAAGTTAGGAGAAACATGAAATAATAACATCCAAAATGTAGGAAACTATGGGTTAGGTATTGGAAACAGACGAGACGAACGTTTAATAGATTTTGCAACCGAAAACATTGTAAACATAATGTTCAAATATCATGCCTTATATAAATCAATGCCTTGATAGGTCCCTAGGCGAGAAGAGTGTGTCCTGTTCTCCTAATATCGATCTTTTATTTTGATAGGGCATTTAGGTACTTAAATAATTATAACGATGACTGTCTTAGTCCTTTTGTGTCTGGCTGTATGACGAGAGTCTAAGCCAAAAAAAACATCATGCCTGTCGTTTATTGACGTGGACCAGCCCACCTGGAGAATACAAGACACCAAATCAATTTAAGACATGTTGTAATGTACCTACCTACTCACATGTAAGATAATTAAAGTATCTATGTATTTCTATATAGTTTTTAGTCACCTGGTATATGTTATTTACAATTATGAAAAGTTCTCATGTATAATCACTAATAATTATTTGCTGTTAGAAATCAGAATCAATACTCTTCATAAATATTTTCCTATTTAGAATAAATAAGTTTCGCTAGTTTATTCGCCTAATACTTCGTATCTATGGAATAATAGTAATTTATTTCTCTTATTTCTTTGTTCGATAAGCTATCCGTATTTGCTATTTTAATATTAATATTTGAGTCCAATCTCTTGTACTCAAATCCATCCAGAAACATCGTTAAATAATTGTAGATAACAGAACTTATAAATTCATAGTTTTAAGAAATAACAGGCAGTGTAATTTTCATCCTCTAATATAATAAATTTATACATGTCAATATATTCTGTTTAATTCCAAAACAAAGAGTTAGTCCGGAGAAGAAATAAACGCATAGTATTCCATAACAAAATTTGGTGTCAGAACGTGGGATATTAGTAGCAGAGTTCCTCTGATTGCTGATAGAAGGAGAGCTGAGGAATTTTTGAATTGACTTGTTTCCTTCGAGGAATCATTCAAAAAAAACTGTCAGTGTGGAAAAATCGCCACTACAACTAATTACATTGGGGTCCAGTACATCCAGTTCGAAATCCAGTTCCAGTCATAACCCAATTGTAGTTCCATCGGAAGTAGAGGTGAACCCGTGGAATAATAGACTATGCGACCAACAACAATATTCTACTTGTAAGTACATTCTATCTTAAATTCTGTCTCATATTTTAAAAATCTTGTAAACGTATGTCTACTTTATATCCTGATATAAGTAACTTATTTGACGAACAAATACCTTCTCCCGACTCAAATTCTCTTTCAAATTCTTCTACTTCTAATTCAAATAAAATGTCAGTATCAATTGAAATAGCTGAAAAACTTCTCATTAGATTTGATGGTACAAAATCAAAATTATACGAATTCATAGACAATTGTGATAAAGCATACAATTTAGTAAATCCGCAATCCAAACCCATCTTATTAGCCATTATAGAAACTAAATTAACCGATAAAGCTAGGGCCATAACTAGAAACAGAACATTTGACGAATGGAAAGATTTAAAAGACTTCTTATTAGATGCTTATTCTGAACGCCGAACTGAAGGTCAGTGGCAATTGGAATTACATTCCTTACGTCAGATGCCCAGTGAAAATGTAATGTCATTTGCAAATAAAGTTGAAAATTGCTATATAAAATTAATAAATACACTTGATCCAGACTTATCTCCAGATGCAAGAAATGCATGTACTAAACTCTTAAAAACTCAAGCACTAAATGTCTTTATTAGAGGATTAAACAAAGACCTCTCTATTTTAATCAAAGCCCGAAATCCAGATTCCTTAGAAAGAGCTGTTGCTATAGCAATTGCCGAAGAACAAGAACAGTTATCAAGACAAGAAATTTTCAGACCATTCTGTAATATTTGCAAACGAAATAACCATTCCTCAAATAACTGTCGATATAAAAACAATTCAGATAGAAATGTTAGACATCTTCAAAATTCTAGTTTTCAAAACCCAAAATATCCTAATTCAAATCTTCAAAGGTCAAATTCTCAAAATCAAAATTATAAACCTTCAAATTCAAATTCCAATTCTGATTTTCCTCCAAACTTAAGAAAAGAAAATACCAACACTTCCCAACGTTTTTGCAGATACTGCAAAAAACCAGGTCACGTTATAGAAGAATGTAGAAAACGCGAATTTAACAATAAAAACAAAAATCCAACAAATTCTTTAAACTTCCAGAATCCTCGACAACCAACGGTCGATTCTCGAGGAGTTCGTTCAGTTCAGGCCGTATCACAACCATCAACTTCTCAGTCACTTCCTATGTAGATTTACCCTTAGTAAATAATTCTAATCCATCCTCTTGCAAGTTTCTAATCGATACAGGCGCAGATATTTCTTTAATTAAATATTCAAAAATACTAAACATTCCAAAAATTTATTCTAAGTCTATTACTCTACGAGGCATTGATAAAAATGTCTTAAATCCAAATAAAACTATATGTAGTTGTAACGTAAATTTCAAGATAAAAGATTTTGTCCAAACTCATGTTTTCTATGTCGTAGAAGACGATTTTCCTCTTCATTTCGACGGTATATTAGGTAGCGATTTTTTTGAAATAAATAAATGCCAAATTGATTATAAAGAAAATAAATTAAACTTTAAAAATTGTTCTATTCCAATTGAATATATAAAATTTCCATTAAACAATGACAATGACGAATTTCTGAGAGATCAAAATATCGAGACAAGTTCTAATATCGATGAAATATTTCCTTATGATGCTAAATCCATAGAGGATCATTCTTATTTAGAAACCAATGATATCCAAATAACCTTAAGTAGTGAAGAACTACTATCCAATCCAATTCAATCTAAATCTAACTCTAAATCCAAAGAAAATTCAAGTCCAAAATGTGTAAAATCCACTGAGATATGCACAAATAAAACTTGTAACTCTTCACGAAATCATAAATCAAAATCTTGTTCAGAAGAAAAATCCTGTTCAGACGATCTTATACTAAATCAAAACTCTAATTCTAACTCAAGAAGTAATAAAACTATTTTATCCGCAAGAACTGAAACAATTGTTCAAATTAAAGTAATAAATAATGAATTAAGCGAAGGATTATGTCCCGAACGCGAAATCTTTAAAGGTGTATTTTTATGTCCTAGTGTTGTTAAAGTAAAAAATGATTTCTTTTTAACCTCAATCGTAAACACTACTGAAACGGATGTTGAATTAAACGATATTCAAGTAGCAATAGAAAAAATTCCAAATTTACAAAACAATGCAAATATACGAAAAATGTCTTCTTATAAAGATAATACGAATTCTAACAGAATTGCTAAATTAAAAAATGCCTTGAGAACAGATCATTTAAATAGTGAAGAAAAATCATCTTTAATTTCTATTTGCAAGGAGTACAATCATATCTTTTATCTGGAAGGAGATCAACTTACCAGTACAAATGCCATAACTTGCAAAATTCCTTTAAATTCTAATGTACCTATTAGCACTAAATCATACAGGTATCCTGAAGTACACAAACATGAAGTCGAAACTCAAATAAAAGGTATGCTAGATCAAGGTATTATCGAAGAATCAACTTCGCCATGGAATTCGCCCCTTTGGGTTGTGCCAAAAAAGGCCGATGCTTCAGCAAAGAAGAAATGGCGAATTGTTATAGACTATCGACGACTAAATGATATTACTATAGGAGATTCATTTCCACTTCCGAATATAGTCGATATATTAGACCAATTGGGTCATTCAAAATATTTTTCAACAATAGATTTAACATCAGGATTTCACCAGATCAAAATGGATCCTGAGGATTCTCCAAAGACTGCTTTCTCAACTCCGTCTGGACATTATCAATATTCACGAATGCCATTTGGATTAAAAAATGCTCCCAGTATTTTTCAAAGGCTAATGAATACTGTCCTCTCAGGAATACAAAATTACAGATGTTTTGTCTATCTCGACGATATAGTCATTCATGCCGATACATTAGAAAATCATAATAAAAGATTAAAAGAAGTATTCGAAAAATTGTCTACATTCAACTTAAAAATACAACCAGATAAGTGCGAATTTTTTCGTCGCGAAGTAATGTATTTAGGACATTTAATAACTGAATTTGGTGTCAAACCGGACGAAAAAAAGGTATGTGCTGTTACAGATTTTCCTATACCCAGAACACAAAAAGATATTAAGAGCTTTTTGGGTCTCACTGGTTATTATAGACGCTTTATAAAAAATTTCAGTGCTTTAACACAACCTTTAACAAAACTGCTGAGGAAAAATGTTGAATTTAATTGGACAAGCATTCAACAACAGTCATTTGAGAACCTGAAATCAATACTTTGTTCAGAACCAATACTTCAGTATCCAGATTTTACCAAACCCTTTGTCTTAACAACGGATGCTAGTAATTATGCAATAGGGTCCATACTTTCTCAAGGTAAAGTACCAGATGATTTACCTATTGCTTATGCTAGTCGTACCTTGAACAAAGCGGAATCAAACTATAGCACAACAGAAAAAGAATTACTTGCAATTGTATGGAGTGTTAAACACTTTAGACCATATTTGTACGGAAATAAATTTTTCATTTATACGGATCATAAACCACTCACATGGCTATTTAATGTAAAAGATCCCGGATCAAGACTCGTTAGGTGGAGATTAGCATTAGAAGAATATAGCTATGAAATTATTTATAAACCAGGTAAATTAAATCAAAATGCTGATTGTTTAAGTCGTCCTCCTTTAACCATATCTGAAACAAATATTTGCGAAGAAAACAAAAACCCGGCAACAATCACCTTACAAATAAACAAAATGAGTAAAGAAAATAATGACACTTATTCACAGTTCTTATCTAAATCCGAAACTATATTAATAACAAATGATAATATAAAAGAAACAAATGAAAAGATTACATCATTTTCACAAAATTTAGCATTGTTTGTTTCCGTAGATTTAAATTTTAATGAGATCGTTCAGAAACAAATAAATAAACAATTCAGTCATATAGAAAAATTGAAAGCCAAAAATCCAAGACTAAATGACATTATATATATTTCTGATCAAAATAAAAACTTTTATTACATATTTATAAAAAATAATTATTGGGACAATACCTCTTATGAAGATATATTTAATTCCCTAATAAAATTAAGAGACTGGTTATTAAACGATAAAATATTAAAAATTTGCCTACCCAGAATAACTTTTAGCTACGATAAATTTAGTTGGGGAAAAATTAGATCTATGATTAGATTTATTTTTAGAAAAACTGATATATCTATTATCATTTATCATGATATACTAACAAATCCTGAACCTGAGGAAATAACTACAATATTACAAGAGAATCACACTAGTCCTACGGCTGGACACTCTGGTTTTCATCGGACATACAATCGTATAAAAAAACATTTCAAATGGAATAATATGAAAAATGATATTAAAAACTTTATAAAAACCTGTGAATCTTGTCAGAAAAATAAACTCGTTAGAAAAAAATTCGTAAAGCCCATGGAGATAACAACAACAAGCTCAAATCCATTAGAAAAAATATTTTTAGATATAGTAGGTCCTTTACCTTTAACCGAGTCAGGTAATAAGTTCATATTAACATTACAAGATGACTTAACAAAATTTTCTCAAGCTTACGCAATTCCGAATCATGAAACCAAGACTATCGCTGAAAATCTGGTTCGTGGATTTATTTGCAAGTTTGGAAAACCCGATATAATAGTTACTGATCAAGGCCGAGATTTTACTTCCAAATTATTTTCTCAAATCGCCAAGCTTTTTAAAATCAGACATATAAATTGTACTGCTTATCATCCAGAATCAAATGCTGCATTAGAAAGGAGTCACGCTACTTTAGCAGACTACCTTAAACATTATATTAAAGCTGATCAATCCGATTGGGACGAATGGCTAGATTTTGCTATGTTTTCATATAATACAACTAATCATACTTCAACCAAATTCACACCATATGAACTAATATTTGGATATACACCTAATCTACCTAGCAGTATAATACGACCAGTAGAACTCAAATATACATATGAAGATTATTTAGATAATTTAACACTTAAACTTAGAAAATCTCATGAGTTAGCAAAAACGAATCTATTAGAATCTAAAGTAGTCAGTAAAAAATATTATGACCAAAAGATTAATGACACCGTTTTCTTAGAAGGACAATTAGTATATCTCCAAAATGAGCAAACAAAGAAGGGTCAAACCAAAAAACTTACACAAAATTATAATGGACCTTATAAAATTCTAGAGATAAATTCTCCTGTCAATTGCACAATTTTAGTAAATAAAAAACCAATAAAAGTTCACATGAATAGATTGAAACATGCTTTTGTTTCAGGTATGCAATAATATGGCTGACAAATAGTGAACAAATTCACAAGAAATATACCAATACTCCTATCAACAAATCACCTGGAATCTATTACGAACACATAAAAAATGTTCAATTTATTGAAACTCATTGGAACATATTAAGTCATATTCCTTTACAACCTTTTACAGACAAATTAAATTTTGTAGATCTCACCTATCAAAAAACATTAAGACTGTGTCAAAACAAACCAGTTCTTATTGAATTACGATTATGTGATACTTCACTAAAACTCTTAGGACAAATCATACCTAGACTCTTTCAAGATGAACAAACTTTAAAAAACATAATTCTGCATGAACATTTTAGACCAAAACGCGCTCTATTTAATGCAATTGGATCTGTTTTCAGGACCTTATTCGGTACCTTAGACAGTGATGATGCTGAAAATTTCAATAATGCTATTAACAAAGCTGAAAGTAACGAAAATCATCTTCTTGATTTACTAAAACAACAAATTCATGTAGTAAAAGCCACGATTGCAAATTTTAATAACTCTATTACAAATCTAGACCGAAACAAAGTGATTTTTGATAAAAATTTTGAATCAATTACCAATTACACAGATAAAATGAATAATAAATATTTTAATTTAGATTTAAAACAAAAAATTGAAGAACATTTTACTTTACTAACTTTCTTTATAACAGAATTACAACAAGAATATTCTACTTTAATAAACGTTATTCTATTTGCAAGAAATAATAACCTTCATCCTTCTGTTATAACACCTGAGCAACTAATTCAAGAATTATCTAAAACGGTAACGCATTTACCTAGTACATCGACTTATCCATTTCCATTGACTATCGATTATGCTCATAAATATTTCGATATCATTTTACTTAAATATATATATTTTGATAACAAGATTTTAATTACGGTTAGTATACCTTTGGTTAGTAATACTCCTTATTCTCTTTTTAAACTAATATCTCTTCCTATAATTCATCCAACATTAAAGAGACTTACCTTTATTCTTCCATCTGTCAAATATCTTGTTCTTTCAGAAAATAGAAACATTTATGTTACTATTGATACATTAGAAGACTGTTATTCATTAGATGAAGAAAAACTTATTTGCAAAAATCCTGATACTTTCCGATTTACACACACTAATCCAATTTGTGAAACTGAATTGTTAACTTCAATAACAAACATACCATCTAGTTGCGATACTCGTATAATTCAAACAGAATATGAAATTTGGCATAAATTAAACAAACCAAATTCTTGGATATATGTTTTACCCAAACCAACAGATTTAACTTTAAGCTGTCAGACTAGTACGCCAATATCTATTGTTCTTTCAAACACAGGTATTTTTTCTACTTCGAATAATTGCAAAACTTACACCGGATCAACTATTTTGATATCTGTCTCAAATCCAAAAGAAAGTAATTTTCAGTCTATCATTCCAGATTTATCCCTTCCAGAAGTCTGTTGTGATGATATTAAGATAAATAATGAATCCAAATTACACCTTGTTCCCTTACAATTAAATAATCTCGATCGAGATGCATTAAATTTAGCAAGCCATAAACTAGATAATTTAGAGAAAATGACCTCAGAAACAAATATTAATTTTTCAGACACAATAAAAAATAGTTCTTATTTCACTTATGCAATCTTATTTTTGATAAAATGTATGTTACTTTATATTTTATACAGGATAATTAAATATTTTTACCGACGATTTCGTAGAAATCCGTCACATAGTTGTCAACAAATTACAAATTGTTTAACACTAAATATATGTCAAAGTAAACGAAAACATGTACATGAGACAGATTTAAGTATAGATTGTAAACATAATAAAGACAATAATTATAGTGAATCCAAAAAGTGTGAAGAGACTAGTTTCACAGAGACTACACCGATAAGACGAAGTGAAAGACTATCGAGACTAAAAGAAACTATTTAAATGTGTTAAAATAAAATAATAATGTATACAAATGTTTTATACCATTTAAATGAAAATTCATTTTACAATTATTTTCATTCTTACAAAAGGAGGTGTAATGTACCTACCTACTCACATGTAAGATAATTAAAGTATCTATGTATTTCTATATAGTTTTTAGTCACCTGGTATATGTTATTTACAATTATGAAAAGTTCTCATGTATAATCACTAATAATTATTTGCTGTTAGAAATCAGAATCAATACTCTTCATAAATATTTTCCTATTTAGAATAAATAAGTTTCGCTAGTTTATTCGCCTAATACTTCGTATCTATGGAATAATAGTAATTTATTTCTCTTATTTCTTTGTTCGATAAGCTATCCGTATTTGCTATTTTAATATTAATATTTGAGTCCAATCTCTTGTACTCAAATCCATCCAGAAACATCGTTAAATAATTGTAGATAACAGAACTTATAAATTCATAGTTTTAAGAAATAACAGGCAGTGTAATTTTCATCCTCTAATATAATAAATTTATACATGTCAATATATTCTGTTTAATTCCAAAACAAAGAGTTAGTCCGGAGAAGAAATAAACGCATAGTATTCCATAACAATGTTTTACAAAACAAGCTGGAGATTTCCGAAAACATTTAGAGGTGCATTAAAGAAAACTACACACAATACAACCCAGAAGAAATATAGAAAGGTTTTAGAAATGCCATAGAAACCTCTGTAGAAAAAACCAGAACCGAAAAAAAGATCATCAAAAGAACACTTAATGACAGATAGAACGCTGCAACTTCTCGAAGATTCAAGAAGAATCAAATCTCTCATATATCAAAACGACAGCAACAAAATCGAATTAGCAAAGTTAAATAGAGAAATTAAAAGAACATGTAGGGATGATAAAAATAAACATATAAATGAATTTAAACCAATCACACAAACAATAATGGATCAAAACCAACATATTATAAATGACGAGAAAGGGATTGCGGAGGTATGGAGAAAATATTGTCAAAGTCTATATGCAGATGATCCCCAGAATGCAAATCAAAACGAGTTCACTGTAGAGAGAAAACCAAACATTCTAAAGGTAAAGGTAGAAAAAGCAATCCCACATCCCAAAAGAGATTAGGACTGAGGAGAAGGAGATATTTATTGAATCTTATTCGATTTTTGACCATTCGGAGAAATTGATACTTTAGCGATACTTTCAACCTTTACAAATGAATGGCACTCTAATAAGTTTGTCATAGTAGTACTTGAGATTGAAAAGACTTTATTTGTGTATTAGCAAAAATAACAAGACGTCTTTTAGATATTCACAGCACATACCTCTCTAGCATTGTATCTCTTACCGTAAAAAGTTGAGACAGAGTTTCTATTGCCTCGCGCGTTTGGGCCTTAAACTAAGACACTTCGTGGCAAATTCAAGACATGTTTTTTAATAAATTGCTACTAAAAATTCATTTAAAATCAATGGAGAATGAATATAGCCACAGACAGCTTAGTCGATATCATATCCTGTTAATTGGGGGAAATTCAATTAGAGTAAACACGCTTGATTTCTTGAACTTTGATCAAATAAAACGCAGATATTGAGCACAGTTTTATTAATTAAATCTTGCCCAAGAACTTTTGCTTCCTAGAGCATCTTCAGGGCATTTCGTCAATTTTGATCTATCCAACAATAAGATAATGTTATAAACATAAAATTATACATCACACTACACTACACAAGGACAAACACTTTAAAATTTTAAAATAGGTGAAACTACATTATGGTCATTGGTCGGCAACAGGAGACATAAATTTTCTTTTTCTCTCTCCGGTTGAAGACCATAATGTAGCGACCATCATTGATAAAAAAGAATTGAATTCAGAAGTCAGAGATTTTGCATATAATAAAATTTATTTATTTTTTAAGAAATTTAATGAGAACAATTTTGCAGTAAATTAAATAAATTGGTTTTAAAAGGAAAATAACAGAATCAAGTTTTCTTTTGTTCTGAGAAAAAGATAATTCAGTGTACACAAATTTTATGTTGATAGATATATATGGTATTAAAATAAATGGTGATTGTTTTAAAAGGTTATAAATTGTGTTATAATATTTATTCCCTTTGTCTAACCTAAAGAAAACCAGCATCCAGGAAATACTACCTACGAATTAAAAGAAAAATAAATTTTATTGTGAAGTAAAGAACCCTGAGAAATTCAATATTATTTGATATAGTTTAATTCAATTAGATTTAACAAAAATTAAAACAAAGCAGATCATAATAATATATGTATATATACATATATATATGTATTTGCATTCATATACAGTCATTTTAACAAATCTTAATTAAACAAAAACCTGCGTTACAAAGTCAATAAACAAAGTTCACATCTCCAGCATTCATACACATAATATGGAGAACTATAAGAAAATAAACTGGCGAAGAACAACTTGTGAAGTCTAGGGTGTGACCAACTCACAACGGCCACAATACATGACATACAAGTTACACCTACAGTAATTCCTAAACTGTTTCACATAACAGCAGCAAAACGGTGGTTTTCTTTATGAGGCATTTAAGACCTACTTGGCTCGTCTGTTTTTAAAAAGAACTCGTAAATTTATTTGCATAGTACGATTTTATTTTGCATTAAGTTTATAAAAACAACTTTTATACGTCCATAAAATATTTTATAGAAAGTTATCTAAACTGAGAGATTATATAATATATATATATATATATATATATATATATATATATATATATATATATATATATATATATATATATATATATATATATATATATATATATATATATATATGTGTGTTTGTGTGTGTGTGTGTGTGTGTGTGTGTGTGTGTTCGGATAGATTTCCGCGGCAGATGAATGAAAATCACTAGGTTCTCGGGAAGAACCACGTTGAGAATTTAACGCTCGACGTTTCGGCTCCCATTTTGAAGCCATTATCAAGAGGGATACGGTTCGGTTCGAGTTCGGGGTCTCAATCTACCTACTCCCCTCACTCGAAACGTACCAGTATCGTGTTCTGTATTATAAATACAAGAACTGTCTCTTGGCACTGAGGTCTCCTTAGTGTCGAGTGTCACTCAGCTCATTGAGACCTCAGTGCCGAGAGACAGTTCTTGTATTTATAATACATAACACGTATACTGGTACATTTCGAGTGGGGGAGTAGGCAGATTGAGACCCCGAACTCGAACCGAACCGTATCCCTCTTGACAATGGCTCCAAAATGGGAGCCGAAACGTCGAGCATTAAATTCTCAACGCGGTTCTTCCCGAGAACCTAGTGATTTTCATATATATATATATATATATATATATATATATATATATATATATATATATATATATTATATATATATATATATATATATATATATATATAATATATATATATATCTTGACTTTGATTTTACTTTATTGAGCCAATCAAAAAATATAACTTAATTGTTATCAAATGTAAAATAAAAACTCCGTCCTTTATCGGGATAGAGAAGAAGGATAATAATAAACGAGAATAGTATATTACAAAAAATTAAGTATTCTTTATTTTATATGAAAAAGAATAAAACAATTATCAAATTCTGCCGTTATCTTATCAATTAGCATACGAGAAATTAAATGAAATTTTTATAATAATAAGATTTTAAATCTACATACATTTATATTAAGTGAAAACCAATTTTACTTAAACTTTCCTTTACTTGAAACAAAAAAACAACAAAACTTTAAACTTTTGATTAGTCTAACAAAACTAAGTTCTTTAAATTTGAATGATAATGATCATGATGTCAACACAGATCCTTCACAGATACTAATTTCAATTGTACAAAACACTTACAGCTTTTTTCCTTATTGAATTGTATGTTGGAAAATACCCAGAAAAGTCCAGTCTCCTCAACGATGTGATATCTCCCCTTTGGCACCTCGGCTCCTTCCTAACATTTCTGCAAACCTACTGCAGACTACCCAAAAACACCTGATTTACTTCTCCAAAAAACTCAGCTACTTATTTTTGACACAAGGACCTCCTTTTCATTCAGGAGGAGGATTCACTCCCCGCCTCTCGACGCGTTAGTGTTCTGAGCTGTTGGACGTGAATCCCTGTCCTGGCATTTGGTTTTCACCTCTGGCTGCGTTGAGTAGTTGAGTTACTGTGACCAAATGCCCATCTTGGTAGTTAGTATTCGCCTCTGGTTGCGTTGAGTAACTGAGTTACCGTTGCTAACTACCCATCTTCCTGTCTTCTTTTTCTTTTTCTTTTTCTTTGTTTACCTGAAGAAGCTACATACAATTGTAGCGAAACGTCGAGATGAACCTTCTTTTGGATCACTCACAAATGACACGGTCCAAACCCGGAAGACGAATAAACTATAAATATTTAACTTGTTTAATTTATTTAATACACTAGATTTTATTATCAATTGAAAGCAACGTTTCGGCAGGAAACCCTTTTCTTTTTCAAGAATCTAAAATATACAAGATCAGGAACAAAAAGTTATTGTAAAATATGTTAAAGACGGGCAACCACGCCCACATCTCTACTGATTCTAAGCAACGCGACCTCGTTCATTTTGTGTGCCTCAAACATCTCCAACGTTTGTGTTGTTCCAATAAAAATAAGTTAGGAATCGTTAAGATGGACTATGCCTAATACCAAATGTATGATGACTTAGAGAGAAAGAGAACTAACAAGAGCTGCTAAAACAGTCGATCTTGACATTAATACTTTATTTTTTGCCACTTAGATTTTAAAAACAAAACATTAACTAGTTTTTTATTCATATGGTGAAATAAAAAGTCGAAACGTTATTTTCACAGATATTCAAACTCGATATCACATCTGTCTAAATACCATTTAGATTTATTCCATGCAAATTATTTAGTTTTGAAAAATAAGAGAAGCAGTTCATCCAATAAATCTAACGTACGTCTAATTCCAAACTGAACAAAAAATTGGTTGTTAAAAATTAATTGAAGTCCAGTAGGGTACTTATTGATAAAAATGTAATTAAATAATATATATAGCCCTGTATTATAATTAAGAGATTATTAAAAGATTTATCACGAAAAAGTAATTTAAAGAAGAAAGAATACTGCTTACTCATTGGCTTTAGAGCAACTACTCTCAACCTGTAGGGTGCGCCCCCCTGCCAGGTTTAGCAAAAGCAGTACAGGGGCCAGCAACTGTCTTGAAATTAACCAAATCAAATGAACTTACAGACATTTTAAGAAGAAATATGAAATATCCTTTAATTAAATAGAATTTAAAATAGACAACAAAGTTTATTCCAAATTTTTGGATATCTGCTCTTATTCCACTTCTTTGGTATTTTCTACCATCAAATTATTAGAAAGCAGCACGTTACTTCATTTTAAAACTTGTCTACTTAAATCAGAACAATATTTGAAGAAAACTGTTTAGTTCCTGACCACAAATTTGGTTTTTGACAAAGTTGATCAAATGCATAATAGCGTTTTATTCATTTGAATGGATTTTATTAAAATAAACTTAAAAACAAACGGAAAAGAAAGTGTGTACACTATTTTTTATGGTGATAATTATAAAAACAGTTTTTGGCATTAGAACAACATAAGTGAAGATCACATTTGCTACACATACATTGAGTTTTTGACACTTTGCAAAGTTTACATTTTTTTTTACCACTCTCTTTGTTGAGCCAAAGTGGAAAGTGATCAATACCGTCGAAGCGAATGTCATCAATGGGATGTTTTGCTTTTTTTTTCCAATGCCAGAAGTAGTTGGTTGCGGTGAGCTTGATTGTGATTTTGATGTTAAAGGTCGGCCAAATACACGTTTTTCACTGAATACAACGAGAGCAGCAGCAATTTGTTCTCTGAATTCTGGTGCAACAACTTTTCATGTCCCGCTGAGATATTGCTCGAATCATTACATTTTTCAGCATGCATGCGACGGTACAAAATATAAGCGTTTGTTGCAGCCATATCGATCAAGTGGTAGAAAATTCGAACCATTGCACTACGTGTCTTCGCTCTTATATGGTAGCGACCCATCAATCCATCCATCAGACCAACTCCTCCCATATGTCTGCTGTATTCGCGAATGATCTGCCGACAGTTGACTTAAATGTATTTCTTTTTCTTTCGATCATATCGTGGTACTTTTGCAATATGTTGATTTGGATTTGCTCTTAAAAACGGCTCAATGCCAACGTAAGTCGATGCCAGCCGCACGTTCTTGGTATCTTTCCATAAAATTGTACTGAAATCAACACCGTACGCAGATCCAACATATTCAACAGAATATCCTCTTTCTTCATCTTTGATATCCTTATCCAACGGAAGCTTACAGTTTGGGATTCCGTTTGTCCGTATTGTACCAAGGCTATAGATTCCCCTTGCACGTAAATAAACTAACAAAGGTAAAGACGTATAGAAATTGTCGAAGTAAAGGATGTGATGAGAAAAGCTAGGTATGGTCTGTGACAAACGGACAACAACGTTTGATGTACTTCCAAGATCAGGTGCGCCATAAAAAATTATATTGTCGCCTGCACCGTTGTAAATTTCAAAACGATATGCGTAGCCGTGAGAATCACAAAGCACAAACAGTTTGATGCCCCATTTGTGCGGCTTATTTGGCATATATTGACGGAGACGATGCTTGAGTTTGGTCGAACACATCTGCTCATCAACACACAATCTAGCCGTCTTTGGAATCGAATCAAAACGATTGTTGACCTTATCAGCCAATTTCCGGATGCGAAACAGTGGAAACATAGCCTGGCTGACCTTTTTGAATGCGCTGCCTTTCATCTTGAAACGATATCATCATCATCATCTTGGTGCTACAGCCCTTAGAGGGCCTCGACCTTCTCAAGCTTTCTACGCCATTCTGTTCTGTCCCTTGCTTGAATTTTCCAGTTGCCGACTCTGATCTTCTCCGCATCTTGTGTTACCCCATCCATCCACCTCAGCTTTGGTCTACCCCGTCGTCTCATTCCTACAGGTTGCGCTGTTAGAATCTTTTTTATCATGTTCGATTCAGGGGCCCAGGCTACATGTCCTGCCCACTGCAGGCGTTTCGCTTAATTATAGTGGTAATATCTTTACCACCAAACGTATGCTTGTAGATATTCTGCAGTTTGAAGTTATATCTACGCCTCCATATTCCGTTCTCACAGACCGCTCCAAATATCTTGCGTAGCACCTTTCTTTCAAAAATGGATAGAGCGGATTCATCTGTTTTCATTAGCGTCCATGCCTCTGATCCGTATGTGAGAACGGGGACTATCAGTGTTCTATACAGCCTTATACGAGTTTTTTGAGACAGACGTTTGTTAGCTAAGTACTTTGATAGACCATAATAACACCTGTTTGCAATTATTATTCGCCTTTTTATTTCCTCAGATGTATTATTATTGGTGTTAACCGATGTCCCTAGATATATGAACTCATTGACTGCTTCGAAGTTTTGGTCATTGATGATTAAATTTGTGTCAAAATTTCCAGCTCTTGTGTTTGTGTTAGTCGCCATGAATTTGGTTTTATTTTGATTTATATGTAACCCCATTCGTTCTGCTGCTGCTACTAGCTCGGTTAGGATTTCCGCAGTTCTCGCCCTAGTTCTTGTTATAATGTCCACGTCGTCTGCATATGCTATAATTTGACTGATCTATTAAATATTGTTCCCTGCTATCTAAATTAGCGTCTCGTACAACTTTTTTTAGGGCGACATTAAAAAGCTGACACGCCAGCGCATCTCCCTGCCTTAACCCCCTATGTATTTGAAATGGGGTTGACGAGTCGTTTTGAATTTTTACTGCTGATAGCATCTTCGCCTTTGTCACTTTTATCAAACATGAGTTTTTTTGGAATTCCTAACTCATTTTTATAGCGTTGTAAAGACTTGGTCTTAAGACACTGTCATATGCCGCTTTAAAATCGACAAATCTTGAAACGATAAGTGTTTCTTTATTGCCATAAACTTTTTTACATGCATTGTCTTCTGGATGGGGGCGAACGCGTTTTTGCTCCAGTAGCTCTCTAGATTAGGGTATCGATAAATCGACATGTACATCAACACTCCGATAAATTTCCGAATCTCCTCACCACTCGCGGCGAATTTTGTATTGATATTTTCTTGACGAGCTGCATCGTTCGTTTCATTGGCCACCAAATCAATAATCTCTTTTGTGAAGAAATAATTGAAGAGTTCTATTGGTGTTTCCAGTTCTTTTATTGACGATGGCAACCGTACATCTCCTTGGAAAGCTACTTCGTTTACATGCAAGCTCATTGATCGCCTACGCCACGTTACTTTGGTAAATTGTTCCGAATCTTTTTTGATATCCTGAATAGCTGAAATGAGAATAAAAATAGTACACTATTGCTAAAGTATGAATATATAACTATTACCTCTCCCAGTAAAACCACCAATAGAAGGCGTGATCAAAGGTCCAGAATCTTCCATTATAGGTAATGGCGAACGGGGTCGTTTCTTTGGCTTAGAACTTGCAGCATGTGCGACATCGGCGACTGAAGTAGATGGAATTGCTTTCATACATCTAGACGGCCCAGCCTCTTCCTTTTTTAAAGATTCGACACATTCGTCAGCTTCAATTTGCACCACCGTTAGCATTGTTGATGATGCAGCAGGTGTTTCTATGTCACTGATATTTAGCGACATGTTCACATTTTGAACAAAATAGTCGCTTGTTTCACCTGCTTGCATTTCACGGATACACTCTGTTATCATGTCATCTGGAGCGATCTCATCCTGCTCGTAATCTGGGTCGATGTCTGGATCATCACTGCTATAATCACCTGACGAATCCGTTTCAACAGAGTCCATAAGTTCTTGGATTTCATCTGCGGTCATTACCGACAAATTAAACTTTTTCTGTCTCCAGCTGTTATTGCCTGCCATTTCCAGAAGCAAAATAAACAAATAACTGATGAAAGTTGGTAAACAATAGCACAACAACACAACAATCACAACAAAGTGAGACGAAACTTCACATAAACCGGCAAGGGGAACCTCAGGAACCCTTTTTATTTTCGCTTCTAAAGCATACTCAGAAGTTTTGTAATAATTACAATATATAGTGAAACTTGAAGCTCTAAACCACTCATAAAAGTATCAGTAGTATCATAATTTTACGTCGAAAAAAATTTTTAAATGAGAGATAATTGTTATGTGTTCACCTCGACCTGTCGCAGAAAACTGAGACAAAAATGTAAAGATGTAAGGTTTAATGAATTTTGAATGCATTTGAAACGTCTCTAGACGAACTAGTGGGGGAGATTCAAAACAGTTTGCGGCTACCTGACTTTTACCTGCGGCTTAAATAAACAATAACCGAAGGGGCCGTCAGGGACCTCTTACCAGTTAGAGGGTTAACATGGTCATTGCCAGCACATGCTTCCAGCGAAAAGATATTCATAAGAGAACGGGAGATCTCCAGATCTGGTTACAGTAAACATGATCGATCATGTTATTATTGATTTTAGACATTACTTAGACGCAATAAACGTATACAGCAGACGAGGGGCAAATGCAGACTCGGATTACTACCTAGTGGAAAATAGAATAAGAGCCAGAATCTCAAACATTAAAAAAAAAGAGATCCAAAATTGAAAAATATGAAATAAAAAACTTGGCAGACAACAGCAAAAGGCAAAACACAAAGAATATATAAAAGAAAGGCTAGAAAACAGACAAAAGTACGAGGGTATAAACAGAGAATGGGAAGCGCTTATAAACATCATACAAGACGCGGCCAAAGAGACTCTGGGTCTATAATAAAAACTGAAAGACCCAAACTTAGATACATGGAACAAGTGAAACAAAATCTGAAACCAACTGGAAAAAATGTAAGGAATAGAACAGAATGGCGGAAAATCCTAGAACAAGCCAGGACCCAGAACGGATTGTCGAGCCTCTGATGATGATCATAATGATACCGTCATGTCCTGGAGCTTTATTATTTGTTATTTCATATAAAGCTCTATCTTTTCTAATCCGTCTATATTGGGTAGTACCTTTGATCCCACGTTTTTTATTTTTCTTTTAACGTTATGTCTTGTTAGTCCAAGGTTTTGTAGAAGTCTTCAACTATCCTTGTTATTTTATATTTGTCAATGAATGTCAATGTCACTGATGTTCTTAGACATTTTAAGCCTCGGTGTGCTAACCATGAAGAATATATTGTACGACCTTTCGCAAATAGAAGTCCGTATAATTATACTTATCAGCCTGACATATTCCTTTATTATATTCCTCTGACGAATTTGCATGCCTTGGCTAATCCTTTTAAGTATTTACTGTTTTTGTTTTAAGCTGTTGTACACGAATGTATTCAGCCAAAAAGTTGCTTACGATCTAAATAAAAATAGTTAATGTCTACTTTACTAACATACACAGAAATAAAACAGGCGGTAATTGCACAATTATAAAAAGTACACAGCAAACATGTTAAGTTTCATTGAATACAGCATTAAATATAAATGCACCACGCTTAAGGTCTTTTTAACATTAATACGAGTACTTAATAAAGGTTTTTTAAAATGTTCTCGACAAATTCTCTTTAGCCTCATTCGTGTCCTGACATAAAGTAGATAGTAACAAGCAAGTCTAGACACTTTTAATATTTTTGTTATTAAAAAACATGAATTTCGATGTAATTGCGGCTTATTTCTTGAAATCGTGAATTGAAAAAACACTCATTTGAATTCAGAATACATTAATTTGCTATAAGTGCACGAACCAGCCTTGTAATGTATATACAGAGTGACCAAAAGTAATGAAGGCCATAAAACAGTAAATTTATGTTATTCGCTATTAAGAGAGTTTACACCGCCAACTTCTTAAAAATGGTGCATAATTATGCAGTTTATTACTAAAATATACGGAAGGCAATAAAGTATTTAGACCTATAGCATCTTTTTCTGCGGTGTTTTATTCTACAGTGTAAGATAAAAAGTGTAAGTTCCTAATAAATTAAGATGACATTATGCATGACAAAGAAGAAAAGGCAAATAAGGTGAATATATAGTTCGAACTGAATCTTGTGAGTGGATAAGTTTGCCGGATATAATAGCCTGCACGGGCCTTTGTCTAAGGTTTTTTTTTCTAAATTTTTCTCCACTGCTATCAGTCATTATCTTCTGGCCTTGCTCTTCTTTATCATCAGTTGGCGCTACAGCCCTTCGCCTGCCTGCTTCAAAACATTCTTCCATTCTTCCCTATCGAGTGTCTGTCTTCTCCAGATCCTCACTCCAATCTCCCTCAGATCTTCCTGTACATCGTCCAGATATCTGAGTTTAGGTCGCCCCCTTCTTCTTCCTCCGACCGGCCTGTTTAGCATAGTTATTTTAGTGGGATCACTCTCATCCATCCGCATAACATGGCCCACCTACCTTAGGCGGTTTATTTTGATGGTCTTCACAATATCTGCATCACTAAAAAGTCTATAGAGTTCAAAGTTATATCACCTTCTCTACAGACTCTGTTCGTTTACTCCGCCATATATGGTCCTCAATACTTTTCTTTCAAAGACTCGTAGTAACTCTTCATCTCGGGTCGTCATTGAATATGTTTCCGATCCGTATGTGAGCACTGGACGTATTATTGTGTTATAAAGTTTGCACTTTGTTGCTATTGACATACTTCTCGCTCTTAGTTGAGGGCCGAGGCCAAAATAACAGCGGTTAGCCACGCATATTCTTTTTTTATCTCGTTGGATGTGCTATTTTTGTAGTCTACCAGTGATCCTAAGTAGCAGAATTCGTCTACCATTTTTATCGTTTTGTGTTGCACCTATAAGTTATTTTGTTGAATTCTTGATATGGCCGGCATATATTTAGTTTTCTGGATGTTAATCAGAAGTTCGATGTTTTCTGCGGCATTTTTGATACGTGTGAAAGCCTGCACTGCTTCATTTTGGGTTTTTCCAATTATGACGATATCATTAGCGTATGCCATTATTTGTATACTGCGGGTATATATCGCACCTTTTAAGTTTATTCCCGAATCTCTCATAACTTTTTCTACTGCTAAGTTGAACAGCGTGAACGATAGCGCATCTCCCTGGCGCAGTCCTCTGTTGGTTTTAAATGGTTTTGAAACATCCCCTTGTACGCGCACTTTACATTCGACTTTCATCATTGTCATTTTAATTAATTCTACCAAACGTTTTGGTATTCCTAATTCGATCATCGCCGAATATAATTGGGACCTGTCAATAGTATCGTACGCTGCCTTAAAATCTACGAAGATATAATGGCAGTCTATGTCGTACTCCGTCGTTTTTTCTAATATTTGTCTGATGGATGATATGTGATCAATGGTAGATTTGTTTTTCAAAAAGCCTCTTTGGTAGGATCCTATTATATTGTCAGTATACCGTGCCAGGCGTTCGTTAAGTATTAGGGACACAATTTTGTATGCTGTATTAAGATGTGAAATCCCTCTAAAGTTGGAACGTTCAAGAACGTTTCCTTTTTTGTGTGTGGGGCATATAATTCCAATATTCCAATCTTCTTGTAACACGCGTTTTTGCCATACCTGTATTAGTAGTTTGTGAAGGAGGGTTACAAGTGTTTGACCGCCACATTTAAATATTTCTGCAGGTAGGTTGTCTGCTCCGGGTGACTTCTGGCTAGAGACTGAATTGCTTTGTTTATTTCTTCCAAAGTTGGTAGTTCAGTATCCTCCTGTTTTATTTCTATATCATATCTACCTTCAGCTCTACTTTCTTCATTAAGTAGCGTAGTAAAATGTTCCTGCCATCTTTCTAGTACTTCCACTCTCTCGTTTAAAAGAATTCCGTTAAGGGCCTTGACTTGGTTCGCTTGTGGCTTGAAATCTTTTCTTTTTGTGTTAACCTGTTTGTAAAATTTTCTGTATTCGTGTTCTCTATAAAGTTTTCCATTTCTTCGAACTCTTTATTGATTTGTTGCCGCTTTTTTTGTTTGTGTTTTTGTTTTTCCTCTCGTCTCTTTACTCGATATTCTTCAACATTGCTCCTAGTCCTTCTGTTGATCATTTTCAGATACGCGTCCTTCTTCCCTTTCGTTACTCGTTGGCATTCCTCATCAAACCAGTTGTTTCTCTGTCCTTTGGGTACTTCACCCAGCACTTCCTCTGCGGTCTCTTTGGGCGTGGTTTTCATAAACTCCCAATTTGTGTTAAGTTCAGTGGGATATACCTCATTTCTGGGATGTTCTGATATTTTACGATCTAAGCATATTTGGAAGTTTCTTACGACTTCAGTATACTTTAATTAATCAACATCATATTTGATTATTTTTGGTTTAGTTTTATTGTTCCTGGCGTTTGATATACGTGCTCTGAGACGTCCAGCTATGAGATAGTGATCGGAGTCAATATTTGCTCTTCTTCTCGGTTCCATAATTCCTATATTAGGAATATTATTTTCGCGTAAAATATTTTCTAAAACTAAATTAACACGTTGCTAGACAAACCTGCTGTAGCCGTCATATATATTCGTGCACGACTGTTGGATTCACCATTTTATAAATCTATATGACAGTGTCATCATTAACAGGTATTAATATGTTATAGCACTCTAATTATATTTTGAAAGTTTTTTTTAATAGTTTTTTTTTTACTTCTAAATGTGCCTATCTTCTAGAGATGTTGGCAACCACATTGACCAATCATATTCTATTCACAGCAGCTAGAAACAGATCAGTTGACGTTAGAGCCGTCCATTTTCTAAGATTGGCCAGCCAGGATATACGTCTGCGTCCAGAGCCTCCCTTACCCTTAATCTTGCCCTCTAAAATCAACTGTAGCAGTCGGTATTTATCATTACGCATGATGTGGCCGAAGTATGCCAATTTTCTGTTTTTTTATGGTGTTAATAACTTGTTTGTCCTTTCTTAGCCCCTGGAGAATAGTTATGTTACTTGTATGATGTATATATGAGACCCTTAACATACGTCGGTAGCACTACATTTCAAATGCCTCCAATCGTTTTATGGCATCTTCTCTAAGGTTCCAGCTTTCTACTCCATAGAGGAGGGCACTAAAGACGTAACATCTAAGAATTCTCATGCGTATATTGATACTTAAAAATAAGTTGCAGAGAATCTTCCTAAGGCCATTGAAAGAGCTTCTGGCTTTTTCAATACAAGTTTTTATTGTGTAGCTATAATCCCAAGTATCCTTAATATCGCAGCCCAAATAGCATATTTTGTCCAATCTTTTTAATGGTATATCGTTAATTGTAAGTTGGGCGTTTATGCCGGTGTTCTTACTAATGGTCATTATTTTTGTCTTCTTGCAATTTAGTTTAAGGCCGTATTTATTACATGTTTCTATAACGTTATCATCATCCTTTGGAGCCCCTGCGCTCTATCTGCCAGCAACACTGTATCGTCTGCATATCTAATGTTGTTTATAAGTTGGACATTTACATAATTCTCATTAAATAAAAAGACACTCAAGATCATCTGATTAGATCAAAAACGTCACGTTTTGCTACTGTATAAATTTTGACGACACTTTTTAAAAGTTTTAAATATATGTTTTTTATACCTAAATACAAATGTGAAGTGTTTTAACTTCTGTATAATTTTTTTAAACGACGGTATACAGCCAACTACTAAGATTTTCCCATTAATTTTTTAAAATAATTTTACATTAAATGAAAAATAAAAAGTTTTTAAAATTTGGATGCGAAAGAAAATTTTTTTGAGGTTATATGGGGACATGATCAGAGATGAGTGATATTCAGTTAGTGGAGAGAGTTATAGTCTTCAAAGTAATGGGGGAACCATTTCTGATTCCGATATTAATAAATCAAACAGTCAGAATCTTGAGTATGAGGATTCCGAGAATCCACTTCTTCCCCTTTTTATGACTCTGTTTTTCAACGTGTCTCCAGAAAATTGTATCTTTTTGTCCTCTCTGTGTCAGGTTATGTTTCTGCCGTGTATGTCAGTAGGGGTCTGATGACTGTTTTGTAAATTCTGCCTTTCATTTCTTTCCCGATATTTTTATTTCTCCATATTGTTTCAATTAGGCAACCTGCGGCTCTATTTGCTCTATTCTCTTGATTTTCCACTTCTCTTTTGAGCTTTCCGTAGCTAGATAATGTGATGCCTAAATATTTAACCTTTATCACTTATTACTCACACTATTATTTGACTTTCCAACTCAATTTACATCTTAGTAAATTTGCTGTTATAACCATGCATGCATTTTTTCTTTTTTGGGGAAATTAACGGTAAAGGAAAGAGAGATGGACCAGGTGGATAGTCGGTATTCTAGTTATACCTAACCAAGCTTGGCAAAAGGGCAAGTCTAGCAAAAATAGGTGAGTTTTACAGGTGAGTATTTAAAATGTGTATTATTGAGTAAGAACTAGTGTTGTACTCTGCTTATTTTAAACAATACGGGCTACAAATACAAATACACCACAAGAGAGGTAACTGGACCTCTAAGGAGCTAAGTCATGCCGTAGATGCTGTAAAAAATGCTGATATGGGTATTAATGAAGCGGCCAAAACATTTGGAATACCCAAAACGACTTTTAAAAGTTGAATAAAAACAAACAATATGGATAAGATAAACCGATTTGGTCCAGATTGTTCTTTAGGAACTGCTTTTAAAGCTAAAATCGTTAACCATACAAAAATAAACTACAAAAAGCAGGCTTTGCACCAACCAGACCTGAATTAAGAATCATGGCCTTTAATTTAGCTCAGCAATTAGGAATTTAATGTAAAAAAGGTAGATTTTTAAATTCATAAATCTGATTCAAGATATACTTATTGTCTACTTTTAGGTGAAGCTGGTAAAAAATTGCTGAACTCTTTTTGAAACGAAGACCTGAAATTTCAATTAGAAAAGCTGAGAATAGCTTTTTCAATTGCACGAGATTTAGGAATGTTCAAAGAAACAGTCGATAACTACCTTTCCTGATCTCGAGAGAATTATGACCGACTATAATTTTTATGATAAACCCTAACACATATTTAATACTAACGAAACAGGATTACAACTGAATACTAGAGCCGGTCAAGTTCTAGCAGAAAAAGGTTCAAAATGTGTTCCTGAAGGGACTTTCTTGTCGTCATATTGTATTTTTAAGGGGAAAAATAAAACGATGAGTGGCATTATGGTATGCCACCGGGTTACAATATTGGGATGTCGTAAAAATCAGCATAAGTTAATAGTGACATTTTCTTAGAATGGTTCAAACACACTTTTTGCCGAGAAAGCGTCCAGGTAAAACCTTATTAATATTAAATGGCAGCACATATCATACGACCGACCTGGATCTACTAGAATTTGCAGACCAAAACGAAATACATAATTTTATTTTGTTTGCCTTTACTTACAGTCTCTGGATTGTGTTTAAAAATATTTTTTATGCTGAATGATGTTTTATGGTACAGAATAACACAAACAAGCTTCTAAAACGTCTTCAATTTGGTAAACTCTTAGGTCGAGCATGGGGAAACTTAGCAACTATCCAAAATGCAGCTTTTGCATTTAAATCCACAGCCAATAATAATCCCAGAATATGAATTGTTGACACACACCCCATCAGAAACAGGTCTGTTTCTGATGGGGTGTGTGTCAAAAGTGAATTTTCCAGTTGGATCAGAATCTCCTCAACCAGCTCCCTCTAGAATCGGTTGTAAAATATCCTTGCACGGTAGCCCAAACAAGTCATCAATTACTGATGAAGATCGCAGTAAACGCTCTTGATGAGGTAACGCCCATGCCTGTATTGCAAGCAGCAGTAAGTAAGTAAGTTCGTAAAAAAATAACTGGAGAGATTACTGCTCAAGACTTTATTAAAATTAAGAAGGATGCCTTGATTCAAGAAAGCTCAAAACCTATAAAAAAAACAAAAACATAAGAGAAAGCCAAGCCAATCGTCACTATCTGAAGATAGTGTAGTTTCTCTAAACAACACTAGTGGTGATGAAAACATGAGTGATATTGAAAATGAGTATGTTGGGTAAAAAGATAACTGATTACAATGTATTTTTTGTAAGCGCTGGTTACATCAAACTTGCCCTGGCTTCTTTAATCTCTGTAACAAGTGCAAAAAGTTTCTTGCTATTAAATAGAAAAAGGTTTAGCTTGGTCCATCTATCCTAGCTCTAGTGGCTAATCTTACCTCCACAGTTAAGGAGAGATGGACCCATGACGTGCCAGAGCAATAAAAGTATTTTAGTGTTTTAGTAAACAAAAGTACAACAAAAATATTAACATTCTTAGTTCTCTGGTTATGCTCTTTTAGCGTTATAAATATTCCTGAGACCTGCACTTTTTTTTTAAATATTTATTTTCCTATATTTATTAACAAGAATATTTTAACTCAATTGCTATGTACTTGGTATTACAGCGTTTAACACTCAAGTTACATAAAAATTATCGTCACTATCTGAATGGGGCAAAGCATGTACATTTATTTTATCCATTATTTCAGCTATACCCTAGATATTCGTATAGTATTAAAATGTCCAAGGCAATGCTATAAACTTCACTACTTACGGTGTTTTTGTCGCACAAAAACGTCAAATCATACCATAAAATTGCCAGTATTTCTTTAAAGTGCAATATACGTCGATTTGCGTTTTGAAACCGTCCATTAATAACTAATTTCCTGTTATCTTTGTCAAAATGTCTTTCTATTTGTTTTCTTGCCTTAGGTAATACGTGAAAATGTGCTGTAAAATCTTGTGCTTAAAAAATATTAACACGTTGACCGCTGCAACAAATTTTTAAAATTCAATTTATATACGATATCAGTCGTTTATTGGCTTTACCGTAATGTCCCATGGTAGGCGAGGGTAGTACACAATGAGATAAAAAACACATTTTTATGTCTGACATTGACATTTTTGAATTTGTCTACAAACTAGGTTAACCAGGCATCAATATGATTATTTCCTCAATATACTCTGAAATAAATATTCCCTCATGAGGTAAGAAACAAAATCTATGATTATTATTGTGCTAACCGTCCACATCTGCCTCATTGTGTACAATTGGTGGTACACAATGAGTCAAGTGGTATTATTTCAATAATTTGTTAAATAAATACATAGAGTGTAGTTTGTATTATTAAAAATAGCAATGTTACATTTACAAGAGAAAAACTGAGACGAAAGAAAATTTTAACGGATCTTAATACTGTCAAACTTTACATCAAATTTGAAATAGGATGCAAGGCGCTTGTTTTTTTATCTACATTTTTTGGTTTTGGTAAAATTGATATAATGTCTGACCTTACTACTGCAGCAATGTCTTCAACTAATAAAATAAAGCAGCCTTGAAGCTTACTACTTTTTATTAAAAATGACACTTTAAATTCATTTTCGTCTAATGTCTTGAGCCTGTAGCAACATAAAATATATTGATTTCAAATTTCACTAATACAAAATTATCAATGGAAATTTCTGTACTAGCATCAATGTCATAGTCGTCTTCCAACTGTATGATTTATGTCATATGTAGTTTATTTCTTCTATTTTATAACTTCAACAAGCTCGCACCGGGCTTGGTGTTTTTTAACTATAGAATAACGGCCAGATATGTAAGATTGCATTATTAGAAATGAATAATAATAGAGGGAAAGATTTTGCTTGAGTTTATATAGAACTACGGTGTGCCAAACCTTGTCCAAAGCTTGACTGATATCTTAACAGGTTGCACTATAATACCTCTTGTTCTTCAAACCAAATAGACCAGTGAAATAAGGATTTTTTTGTAATACTAAACCTGCCAGGCAAACGACAATTGTTTTAGTAATACAAAAACCTATATGGAAGACCGGCCCTGAATGTTAGGCATGAAACTCGACTTAATTCAAGCTCCACAACTTTTATAGTTTTTAATAGAAAAAGTATAAATTTAAATCACTTCTAAGTACTTCTTTTCCAATAAATCATATTTTGATTAGAAATATCACTTTTAAGCATCAATAACATATTCTCATCAATAATTGTAGTTACAAATTGACCAAAAAACTAGTTGCACTCTTATCGTTATTCAGCTAATTTGGTAATTACCTGACCGATTAACTAATTTTAAAATAAACAGAGTCAGACTTTATTTAATTTAATCTATATATAAAATACAGTCCTGTTAGGATCGCATGTAGAGGATTCGTCATGTCCGTAATATCAGATGGAAGTTCCAACGTAATTAGCTCTGTACCACAACATACCAACACAGTTAAATCCTACTCAAAAGTTCTAAGCCAACATACATACCCTAGTCCTGAACAAGCAATCGTTTTCTCTTCAAAGGATAGATTACGCCCATAGGACTACCTCATACCACTAGGAGTACTTATATAGCCTAAAAACATCTTATTTTTTTTAAGGCTGTCCAATAAACGACTATGCATATATCTAGCGAGTAAAGAAATTGTGGATAACTTTATACCAAAAAAAACGCACTAGGTTCTCCAAATATTATCACCACTATAACTAATTATACACATGATTTTACTGTATTACTAGCAATGATTAGTAACTTATATGCTCATATAACAGATAGATCTTTTAAAATCAAATGTACCAAACTTAAAAAAAAATGAAAAAAACACCTAAATGACGAACTCTCTTCTACCGACAACGAAAATGACCTTTTAGTTGACACAGATCCAGTATAAAACTGTTTTACAACTAGAAAGTAAAAATAGCGTCATTTAATTGAATTATTCAGTGGAATATAAGCGGATACCACTATTTTGCCAAAGTATCTACCAGATAGTATTTGTCTTTAAGACGCGAATCTTAAGAGCAATCAAGAATCTTGTTTGCATAATTATTCAAGGTTTTAAAAAAACAGAGTAAACCAAAGAATAGCAAGCGGTGGAGTGACAATTCTTATAAATAACAAATTAACCGCAAGTAGGTTACTAAACACATTTAGAAGCTGTAGCTATTTCTCTAGAAGGGACCACAGAAATAAATATTTGTACGATTTCCTTACCCCCAGGACAACTAATTGATAAACAGGACCTTTTTAACCTCGTAAGACAAATACCTTCTCCGCGTATTTTAACAAGTGATTTTAATGCTTACAACAGCATTTGGTGTTCTACATATGATGACAAAAGAGAACTTATTATTGAAGAATTAATAGATTCCAAACAATGGCCTGAAGACTGGACAAAATCTACAATAACGACCATACATAAAAAGGCAGCTTCCATAAATGCGACAATTATAGAACTATCTCTTTTATATCCCATGCCAGCAAGATAATGCTACATATAATCAATGGGAGACTGAAAACATTCCTTCAAAGAGAAATTCCACAAGAGCAAACTGGATTTACCAAAGGTAAAGGCACTCGAGAACACCTGCGGAATATAAGACAGATAATCGAGAAATCTAGGGAATTCAACATCCCACTATACATCTGTTTTATAGATTACCGTAAAGCGTTCGACATGGTCAAGTGGAGACACTTATGGCGAATACTAAAAGAAGTAGGCGTACCACAACATCTAATTACGCTTATAACTGAACTATATGAACACACTACTGGATCAGTTAAAGTACTTGACACACTTTCGAACGAGTTTCATCCAGAACAGGGTGTCAGACAAGGATGTATACTATCTCCACAATTGTTCAACATATATGGAGAGTATATTATGCGAAGAGCACTTGAAGGATGGGAAAAGGGCATCTCAATAAATGGTCATAAACTAAACAACCTACGTTTCGCAGATGACACAGCCCTTCTTGCAAATAGTCAAGCAGAGCTGATGAAACTTATACGACTGATCGAAAACGAAAGTCAAATATTTGGTCTGCAATTAAACATATCAAAGACAAAGATCATGATAGTGGATAGACTACACAACAATCATCCACACATAACCACAATTGACCGGTTCGAGGTTGTGAGCTCATCCTTATATCTGGGATCATTATTCACAAACACAGGGTCATTACAAGAAGAAATTAAACGTAGATGTGATCTAGCAAAAGTTGCCACAGCAAAAATGACCAAAATATGGAAGGAATGTCAAATTTCAAGAGCGATAAAGATGAGGTTGATCAACTGCTTAATATTCCCAATACTGACCTACGGATGTGAATCTTGGACTCTGAGACAATCGGAGAGAAAAAAGATAGACGCCACTGAAATGTTCTGATGGAGACAAAAGTTACGAATTCCTTGGACCGACCGTAGAACAAATAATTCAATTTTAAGAGAGCTAAAAGTTAGCCAACGACTCTCTAGTAAAGTCCATCTCCAACAATTAAAATATTTTGGGCATGTTATGAGAGCAAACACAGAAAACATGGAAAGACTCATAATACAAGGAAAGGTAGAAGGCCGAAGATCACGAAGAAGATCCCCAACAAGATGGATGGATCAAATTACAGGAATATGCCAAAGACCCATGCATGAATTAAAAGAAATGACTAGAGACAGAGATATCTGGAGACGGACAATACACGACATCACGTCGACCACTACACCCCTCTGGGGGGTCAGGATTGAAGAGAGAGATAACTTATGAATGTTGAATGATGGACTCCCTACAAGATTCAATATACAAACAGGCGAATCAAAGCCCTTAGATCATCTTAGATTCAGCCGAGGAACCATTAAAAAACTCAACTTGTTCCAAAACATAAACCAGTTCCTTGGTGGAATGAATAATGTAAGTCATCGATCGAAGCTTCCAAAAAAGCCTTTCACAAATACGAAAGACATAAAACACTTAATAATGAAATAGAATTGCAAAAACTTAAAGCCAAAGCTCAGATAACAATAAAAATTTTAAAAAGTAATTCGTGGGCTCAACTTGTGTCAATAAACAGTAGGACTTCTATGTCTGAAATGAGGATGAATGTCAAAATAATATCTGGAATACCGGCTTATAACACAATCACTAAAGAAAGATAGTAGGAACCTATATGTTTTCTGCAGTCTATTTTTTGGACCTAATTAGTTATCAAAAAAATTAAGATCAAGAAACGGCAAATTTTTCCATTCTTTGTCTATCATCAAACAGTGAAGCATTTGAAACAAGTTTAAGAGTATGTTATATAAAAACCTTCAAAAGTGTTTTTTACTGGTCAAAAAGTTGACGTTTTTTATTATTATTATTGTTTTATTGTTAGTTATTTTAATATACCTATTTAATCATACTAATTTTGTTTGTATTTAAGACGATTTTGAAGAATAAATTTAATAAAGACAAAAATTCTAATTTGGCATTTAATTAATAAAGATTCTAACGTCCGCCTTTGGTTATTTGTCAAAAAAGTTGACGTTTGTCAATTCTCTAGTTGACTTTAGTTTTCAAAAGCGTTTATAGCTCAATATTTAGTCCCTGTTTCTGCTTAGTTTAGTCAATTTTCTAGTTATTGTACATGAATGTAGCCACTAAATATATGGGTAAAAACCCGTAAACAAATAATTAGTTACATTTGGTTTACAATATTTCTTATAATATGTTATGATGTTAAAGTTACCGTTGGATAAGGTAACATGGCGACATATAACTCCACACCCCAAGTAAGTATTAACCACACTTTGCATTAACCTTAGTCAAAATTTCAACCTTAAGTTCTTTTTAATTAAGTGGTTATATATTTTCTAGGACACTGATGATGGAATATGGATTCCGAAAACGTTTTGTATAATTAGCTCGTTGGGGTTTTAAATATATACCTTTTATAAAGGTTTTTTAATAATTTTTTTTGTTAATTTTAAACTGTTTGTCCTTGTTTTAATGTAGTGTTACATTCTGCGCTTCCTGGATAGACCAAATTTGACGAAATAACCCTGATGATGCTGTAGAAAGCGAAAGTACTTGGGTAAGATTTGATTATTAAATTTGTGCTCAATATTTGCCTTAATTTTTCAATGTTCATTTATTCGAGCATTCAACCTTATATCAATTAAATATTTATTAATTAAACGAGAAGCTACATTTTTAGTATTTATTTAACTTATTCATCAAAATGAGTTTAAACTCAAACAAAATTATTATTACTGAAAAGGTATTTTCAATACCGTTCAAACAAGGTATTACTTGCCATAAGGTCCCATTTAATTATCTGTCACAGTGGCGCTGTAACGTCATCTGTCACTACTACGTCACCTGTTATGACTAGTTGAGAAGCCTACGTCTGTCTATTACTTGCTTCCAAATTTCACTATTAAAACAATAACCGTTTAAAAGATACGAGGGGAAACGGACTTTTGACTAGCACTGTACATATGTATTGCTTCCAAAATATATAATCTCAGATAAACATTTGAAGAAAGAATTTTTCTCATTGGAAAGATTCTGCCAATGGAATAATTTTCTTTTTATGGCTTTATTTATTAATTTGATCATAATAATAATCATAATAAAACAGAATGCTTAAATATATAGTTATCACTCTAGTAATGTTATCTAAACAGATTAAAAATAAGAATGTTAATTTAGATAACGGCAATAGATTGTTTTATACCGTAATGAGTTTGTTGTACCTAATAAAACGGACGAGACGTGACAATAATATTAGTTTTGATGGAAGTAATTAGCCTGTCCAATCTGTTTGTCTAGGGAATTTCGTGCTCTGCGATCATAAGTGATTGTTATGAAAAATTTCGGCTATCTATTGTTATAACGTGCAAATATGTTCCCAAGCCGGAAATCCCAAAACCGTTTTTTTGATTTAATATAATTAGAGTGTTGGATTAATTATTAATATTGAAATCGTGAAAGTGGTCAAAAAACGAGCAGTTATATCAAGTTAAAACAAATATCACGATAAGATAAGTATATAATTATGGTATTGCGGATTGAGGTTAACAAAGAGATTAAAAGTTACCAGAAGCGGGAAAATAAAGGAAGTAGTATTTAAAAAATGGAACGGAAAAGTTGTTTAATTCCTTGCTTATATATTTATCAAATGCGTAACAATGATGAAAACCGGTACCGACTTTCATCATCATTAGCCATTTTGCGTCCACTGCTGAACATAGGCCTCCCGTAAATAATTCCATTGCATCCGATCTTGAGCAACTTGAATCCAGTTAGACTGGATGCGCTTTAAATCGTCCGACCACCTTATTGGAGGACGTCCTCGACTACGATAAGCATCGTGTCTAGGCCTCCACTCTAAAATTTTCTTTGTCCATCTTCCATCTCTGACCCTAGCAACATGTCCTGCCCAGTTCCATTTCAGGGTTGTAATTCTTTCAACTGCGTCCGTCACACCAGTTTTTCTCCTTACTATCTGACTCGAAACTCTGTCCCTGAGTGATACGCCCAACATTGACCTCTCCATCGCTCTCTGTGCCACTTGTATCTTATTAATTACTTTTCTGGTAAGTGTCAATGTTTCTGCTCCATATGTCAGAACTGGAAGTACACACTGATCAAAAACTTTTCTCTTCAAGCACATGGGAATAGCTAATTTAAAGACTTCCCTCAGTTTTCCGTAAGCTGCCCATGCCAGTCCTATTCTCCTTTTTAACTCTGTTGTTTGATTGTCTCTTCCCAATTTAATCTCGTGGCCCAGATACTTATAGGAATACACTTGTTCAATTTGCGTGCCATTAGTGGAAATGTTTTTTGCCAGTACCAGGTTGGTCATGTATTGTGTTTTGGAAAAATTAATTTTAAGGCCAACTCGTGCACAAGAGCTCTGAAGGTCTTGAAGAAGTTGGCATGCATGATCTACCTGATCTGCAATAGGGACTATGTCGTCTGCAAACCTCAAGTTGTTCAAAAATTTCCCATTTATATTTAATCCAATATTTTCCCAATTATTTTTTCTCATAGCACTCTGTAATAGGACGGTGAATAGTTTAGGAGAGATAGTGTCTCCTTGCCTAATACCTTTCTCCAAGGAAAATGTGTCTGTGTCAACATAGTACATTTTTACAGCAGCTGTTGCGCTATCATGTATATTTCGAAGACGAGTTGTGTACCTATGGTCAATACTGCACTCTGTAAGAGCTCTTAACATGAAGCTATGCTGGACTAAATCAAATGCTTTCTCAAAGTCTACAAATATTAATATCAATGGCTTGTTGTATTCTATAACTTTCTCTATCAAGGATTTTATTACTTGTAGGTGGTCATTTGTTCCAAAGCCACTCCTAAATCCGGCCTGCTCTAGAGGTTGATGAAAATCTAGCTTAGGTCCCAGTCTGTTAGTAATTGTTCTCATAAAGAGTTTATATAAATGAGACAATAAGTTGATAGGTCTGTAGTTGCCAATTTCTGTTACATCTCCTTTTTTATGCAATATTATCATAATGGCATTATTCCATTTTTCTGGCGTATTTCCTTCAAAGAGGCAGGCATTATAAAGGGTTTTTAAAGCCTTTATGACGCATTCGCCTCCTAGTTTTATTATTTCACTTACAATGCCATCTTCTCCAGGTGTTTTGTTGTTCTTCATACCTTTTAATGCTGACTTAATTTCCTCTTCGGTTATATCTGGAAGTTCCTCTGACCCTTGATTTAGTATTGCTGGAATTTCTACTTCAGTTCTATAGTTCTATAGTACTCTTCGATGATTTTTAGTATCTCTTGTTGTTCATGTATGACATGTCCTTGATTATTGTTTAACTTATAAATATTCCTCGTTCCTATTTTCAACTTTCGTTTTAGAACTTTTAGGCTTTTGTTTTGTTCTACGGTATTAGTTATTTCCTTAGTGTTAAAGTTCCTTATGTTTTTCCTAATGGCTTTTGAAATGGTTTTGTTTAAATTCCTTAGCTCTGCAATGTTCGTTGTATGCTTTTCTTTCATTTCCCTTCTTTTTTGCATTAGGTTTCTTGTGTCTTCTGTGAGTTTTTCATTTTTTGTTGAGTGCTTGGCTTGGCACTTCTTCTGTGACTTCTTTGGGGCTTCTACCAATTTTTCGTTAAGCTGTTCAATACTGGTTTCATCTTGCAGGTCTTTCTGTAGATTACTCTCTATTTCTTCCTGGTATGCCCTGGTATTAGTAATCGCAGTGAATGTAACATTATTAGTCCTTGTTACCATATGTCTTCTTTTTAACAGCGTCTTTTTTGTTAGTAAATATAAAATCAATTTCGTTCTTGTTTAAACCATTTGGTGATTGCCAAGTCCACTTTCTTTGGTCGCTTTTTTTAAAGTGCGTATTCATGACATATAGCCTGTGTTGTAGAAGAAATTCTATGAGAGTTTGACCCCTTTCGTTTCTATCGCCATATCCGTGAGGTCCAATTACAAACTCCGAATCATCTACTTGTGGGTACCGACTTTAGACCTAATTAAATAAATGCATTCTGAGAATGGATAGTAATAGTCATTCAGGAATTTTTGACAGCAACAATGTGGACAGAATACCGTCTCCAAACCAATTAATATGACCACTTACAACATATGACTCTGTAACAAATCAGCTAAGTTTTTCCAACATTTTCCCATCAAGAAGGCAAGCTATTTTTGACGCCATCTGAACTACCAAAATAGAAGGGTGCCCAAATGCTCGACAATACAACCAGCAAACATCGTATTTTGTTCTACAGCTGCTTTCTTGAGGCATATTAATATATTTTACTAGTTTTACTGGAAACAAATAACAATTTTAGTTTAAGATATCTTTTTTTTTTATTTATTTAGGCTGCAACCACAAGGTTCTTAGCGACCTAAAAAATATATGGAACGAATCATGCTTGGAATATCACTGAGAGACAAGATTGGAAACACCGAGATAAGACGTAGAACGAAGATTAGGGATATTATGGAATAAATTACAAAAATGAAATGGTGCTGGGCAGATCACGATGCCCGGTATAATAACAACAGGTGGACACAGAGAATTCTAGAATGGAGACCAAAGACGACAACCAGAAGCATGGGAAGGCCTCAAAAAAGATGGGTAGATGACATAAGAGTAGTGGCAGGCAAACAGTGAATTAGATTGGGGCAAGATAGAAAAAGATGGAAGCAATTGGGAGAGACCTACATTCAGGAGTAGATGCAAAATGGTTGACAAAGACAGAGAGAGAGAGGGATAGAGAGAGAAAAAATAATACAGGTAAAGTTAGAAAAAATTACAATAATTGATATAGTGCTGAGTCTTTAAGATTACTTATTGTGTTTTTTATGTTCATGTTTTTTCTAAGGCTTCCTTTATATTATTTGGGATAGTGGGCTTCTTTCTTGCTGCTTGATATGTTTTGCACTTAGTATATGTTTCACGGAGAGTGTTACTTGACAATTTTTACATATTGTTACTCTGTGCTAGTCGCAAACGTGTTATTATCACTTGGTCGTGTCTATTTGCTGTGGGCTGGACCCACGGTTTCATTAATTGTTTGATTTCCTTAAGTTTATTTTGTAATGTACTCCACTTATTTTGCCACGCACTTAACACTTTATATTTTATTTCTAACTTGAAATTATCTAAAGAAACCTCATTAATAAGAATGTAGTCCTGGCTGAAGGATGCTAAGGGGGCTAGTTCATCTGCTTCTTTATTTCCTTGTATACCTGAATGTGATGGAACAAACATGAAGTTAACAGTGATCTTATTATTATTTAGAATCTCTATTTCTAATTGAATATGTAAGGCAATTGGATTATTGGTATATAAACGATTGATAGCGTGAAGTGAGCTTAGTGAATCGGTTGATATGAGAGACCGGGACTGGTTCGACTCTTTTATGTGGATAAGTGCTTGTAATATTGCAGTGTATGACGAAGTAATGAGATTGAATTTAAATTTAAAGGATGTATTGGGTATAAGGATGGCTGCACCAACACTGTCTGAAGATTTGGATGCGTCAGTGTATATCTTATAGTGAAATGCTTCATGCTCCTGAAATGCTCCTCGTTTTTTGTAGACCGTTATGTTTGAATCTATTTTATGATGCTTCAGTCTATTGAAAGCTTTCTTATACACTCTTGTAGCTTGACTGCATTCAGGTGTCCACCACGGACGAGGATTATGTTTCTTTCAAATTTTTGTTTTTCTTACATACGTCTCTGCGGCTGCTGTGATGGTTTGTAAAAATGTACTTAAAAACTTGTCAATATCGTTTGATGATGTGAAGTTGGTTTGGTTAATGTTTTGTTCGATCTGTTTGGTAAAGTTGTGTAAAAGCATACCATTTAGTCATAGTTGAAATTATGTGAATTTTTTTATGTTGTATTTATAATATAACCAAAAACTCATCTTTTCTATTAATATGTATATGTTTACGTTGGTTTTTTTTTGTTGAAAGTTGATGTTAAATGTTGCACATAGACGGTTATTGCTACCAAAATTAGAAACATTGTATGAAAAAATAGTAAAAATAGTTATCGTTGTATATTTATTTAACGAAACAAAAAATAAAACTAATGTTTCAGATAGCAATAAAATGCTTCAATATTTTTTATGCATAATATGTTTGAGTTTTTGTTTTAATAAATTTTTCTTTAATTTTTAGACATTTTCTTTAATTCTAAGGCAGTACGAAGTTCGCCGAGTCAGCGAGTAAATTATTGCAGTTAATAACAAACAATTTTCTTAATGTCTTGAAATTAATTTTTATAGTGCATACATGTCTGCAAACGTTTAATATCCTATAGAGAGAAATGCTAAATGAAACTGTTTCTTAAATAACATAAAACGTATCTTGAGCCATTAAAAACACTCTTTTGTCACAAATACTACAGATAAGTACCTGACACATGACTTGGAGAGAATGGGTATCATCACTAACAGGCGAGTACCTATTCTCACAGTGTAAAATTCTTCCTGGCCACCAACGATCGTGCGTATAAGTATATTTTAGAGACTAAAGTAATATAAAGTATGAAGTGGAAAATATTTATGGCTTTTTCAATTTAAGTACGTAGTGGGCAATATTTAGGCGTGAATAAAATTTATAAACTCGATAAAATGGCGCCTTTGTGATTTACTTCTTAATTTTTTCATAGGCGTTTTAAAAGATCAAGAGGATTAAGGATATTTTATTTAACTACTCTGCTGAGACATCCAAACCTTTGAATTATTTATTGTGGTTGCTTATACAGATCTATAAAATTTAGGTTTATATTTAAACTATCTGCTGACCAGCTCAATAACTTATTTAACTAAATTAGTATATAAAAGTCCCGTGTGGGATGCGGGCCACTAATAAGAATACACCCACAGGATCTCCTACTGGTCGTAAGAGGCGACTGCAGGAGCAACTGACCGCTGTCCCTACCCAACATTCCATCTCGTCCTTTACCCATCTATTTACCTAGAACCTATCTCACCCACACCCCGAGTGTCGGATGAGTCCTCTTGACCGTGTTTGAGTGGAAGAGGCCCATTTTGCGCGGGGTGTGTGTGTGGCATATACATGGCGCACACCCTACACACAAACTGCGTAACTTGCGCCTTTCCCCATTCACACACTCCCAAGTTTCCTCACTCGCCAACCCGCCTGAAAAGCGTGGCGTTTAAATGTTAAAAAACCCTCTTCAACAAACCTGTCGAATCACAAAACAAACGGAAAATTACCCCAGGTGGGTAGAGATAACATCTCAAAGTCCCACACCGACAAACCGGTCTGCCTCAAGGATTCTGGGAGAGGCAAACATTCGACTAAACTAAACATAGGAACGTATAATATCAGATCCATGAATGATAATACTAAACTTCACAAATTACAAGAAAAACTAAATAATATACAATGGGATATCATTGGTCTGTCAGAGATAAGAAGAAAAGGTAAACAAAGAATACTATTAAACTCAGGAAATATGCTGTACTACAAAGGCAATGAAGATAACTCTAACAACAGAGTTGGTTTTATAATAAACAAGAAAGTCGTCAGATACATACAATCCACCAAGGATATATCAGACAGAGTAGCCCACATTATGCTTAAATTAAAAAGAACGTCTTTGAAAAGTATACAGGTATACGCGCCAACAAGTTCACATACAGATGAAGACATTGAAAACTTCTACGAAGAACTAACACTTGCTATGGAAGAAAATAAAACTAAATTGACGCTAATAATTGGAGACTTCAATGCCAAATTAGGGGGAAGAATAGATGGAGAAGAACACAGAATTGGAGAGTATGGATATGGCGAAAGAAATAATAGAGGACACACATTAATGAACTACTTGGAGGAGAGACAACTTTTTGCTATGAACTCGTTTTTTAACAAAAAACCACAAAGAAAATGAACATAGATAAGTCCCAACGGTAATACAAAAACGAAAAAGATTACATCCTTACAAAACAAAAATCCATCATCAAAGATGTTACAGTACTGAACCGCTTCTCAACCGGTAGCGATCATAGGCTTGTCAGAGCCAAACTCAGGATTAATAGCCAATTCGAAACAAAAAAGAAAATGGAAATTGTATCTAAACTAGATATGGAAAAACTTAAGAAATCAAAAGACGAATATAAACAAAAAATAAGGGAAAGTATACCGGTCAGTAGAGATTTGGAAAACAAAAATATCGATGAAATAAATCGATACAAAAGATGTAGCACAAACAAGAATAAAAAAGGAAAACTATGTATCCCAGGAAACTAAATCTCTCATGAGTAAAAGAAAAACATTACTGGAACAAGATAAGAGAAACACAGTAGATTACGAAGAGGTAAACAAAGCTATCAAAAGGAATATCAAGGAATATAAAAGGAGCGTACAGGAAGAAAAAATAGAAAAAGCAATTGAACAAAATAAAAACATGAAGTGCTTAAAACCACAGCTTGGAACCATACAAATTATTGGTATAAAGAACAAAGAAGGTACAGAGAACAATAATATAGAAGAAATCATACAGATAACACAAGAATATTATAAAAACCTCTACAATACAAAACAGAAACCAACCCAAGAAATCCTTAAGCAACTACAAATAAGAATAAAAAATGTTAATTCCGAATTACAACCAGAAATCAGTAAGAACGAGATAAGAAGAGCACTCAAAGAGATGAAGAATATTAAATCGCCAGGAAAAGACAGGGTGGCTGTAGAAATGCTAAAACATGGTGGGAAAACAACTAGAGCAGTTTTGTACATACTTATGAATAAAATACTAATGACAAAACAAATACTCAACGGTTGGAACGAAGCAATAACACTGTTACTATTTAAGAAAGAAGATAAAAAGGATCTAAAGTACAGACCCATAACTTTACTAAATGTGATGTACAAACTATTAACCAAAATATTAACAAATAGATTAACAACTAAATTAGATGGATACCAGGCAAGAGAACAAGTCGGATTTAGAAAGAGCTTCAGTACAAGTGACCACCTTTTAACGATGAAGATTTTAATCGAAAAAACTAACGAATATCATATCCCGCTAAACATGGCATTTACTGACTTCGAGAAGGCATTTGATAGTGTGGAACACTGAACAGTACAGAATTCCCTACAAAACAGCAGAATAGACTACCGATATACCGACTTAATTACAAATATATACAACAAGGCAACAACAACTATTAAGCTAATGAAACAAACGGAGCCTATTAAAATAAACCGAGGAGTAAGACAAGGAGATACCATCTCGCCCGAGCTATTCAACCGCTAGAAGATGTTTTCAAACGACTACACTGGGATGGCTTGAGAATTAACATAAACGGACAAAATCTGAATCATTTACGATATGCTGATGATATTGTATTATTAACAGAAAAGGTGAAGAATTACAAACAATGATGGAAGAACTAGACAGAGAATCGACAAAAATTGGACTCAAGATGAATTACAGTAAAACAAAAACCATGACTAATCAACCAGAAAAACTAATAATTAAAGTGGCACAAACAAGAATAGAACAAGTCAAAGAGTATATATATCTGGGACAAATCACTAAATTAAATAAAGAAAATCAGACCGAAGAAATAAAGAGAAGAATAAGATTGGCCTGGGCATCATTCGGAAAACTGTCTTATATTCTAAAGAATTCAAAATACCCCCAATACCTAAAAACGAGAGTCTTCAATCAATGTATACTCCCTGTCCTCACATATGGCTCTCAGACATGGACGTTTACAAAGGAAAATATGGAAAAAATAGCAAAGACAGAAAGATCCATGGAAACACAAATGCCGAATATTAAACTATCAGACAGAAAAAAAAAACAAATGGATCCGTAATAAAACAAAAGTGACAGATGTCTCAACCCAAGTAGCAAAGCTTAAATGGAAGTTCGCCGGACACACTCTAAGGCAGAAAGATGAAAGCTGGACTAAGACAATTATACATTGGAGACCATGGAATCACAAACGAAAAAAGGGAAGGCCACAAATACGATGGTCAGATGACCTAAAGAAACACGCCGGGTCAAAATGGATGCAAATTGCCCAAGATAGAAAGGCATGGAAGAAGGAGGAGGATGGATATTTGGGGCTGTATAGATAGATAGATAGTATATAAAAACATGGTTTCGATTACCACCATGTAGACTGTATATCTGGAGGTCACCACAGAATAACGAACAAAATTGCGTTAGAAATCAGATCGACTTTATTCTAGCCAATCTAAGATTTAGAAATTCCATTGTAAGCGTTAAGACTTTTCCTGGAGCAGATGTCCCTTCAGACTATAACCTCCTTGTCTCAAAAATGACACTGAGGGTAAAAAAAAAATAATAAAATCCAAAATTTCTAAGGTAAATACTCAGTTACTTAAGATAAATGAAATCCGGGCTGAGGCTTCAACTTGTATCAATCAAGAAATGAAGAAATTAAAAAAATTAAAAATTAAAAGAGAAAGCCAAAAACCTTGGATGACTTAAGAAATACCCAAAACCCCAAACACCGTAATGACTATAGAATAATCAGCTTAATGTCACACATTAAAAACATTTTTAAAGATTATACATGCAAAAATATTCAGAAAGTGCGAAGCGGATATGAGTATTAGACAAATTGGCTCAATAGCAGCCTTTTTGAAGATGAGGAAATTTCTGAGTAACCAAAGATTCAATCTGCAAATCCGATATCGTATGGTAAAATGTTATATCCACTATATTCTTCTTTATGATATCGACGTCTGGACTGTTAAGGTTGACTTGATGAAAAAACTGGAAGCTTTTGGCATGTGGCTTTTTAGGAGAATTTTGAAGATACTATGGACAAGATACCATTGTGATAAAAATCGTATATGGTTATTTAAAAATAAAGAGAAGTGACGTTATATTACCAAATTGTCTGCCTTGAACCAAAATTTTGATTTATTTATCCAACTTAATATATGTTTTATTTTATACTTGAGAACACCACTATATAACACCACCTGAGAAATCTCTACTACTTACATTACCACCTTCGATACCGAAATCTGAACGCCTTGATAAGTTAGGTGTGTAAGTTTCTTTCTTTTTAATACTGGTGATACATTAATATAAATCTTAAGTTTATGCTCAGACGACCAATCATCACTGACAAATGAAAATGTCGACCGTCTTCAACAATAATGCTCCGAATCAATTTACTCCATGCCTTCTGCAAATGTCTGTATCCAAGGTTAATATAGCCCAGGAGTCAGTTTACCGATTGGTACGTCCATTAACATTAATAATATTTTTTTTATTTATTTACTTATTATTAATAAAAATCATCAATGGGAGTTAGTGAGCTTACTAGACAATATTTTCTTGTTTCTGCTTTCTATAATATTATACAACAGATCTATTTGCGTTTGAAGTGGTTATTTATTACCATTCCGACCTTGTAGCTATAAAGTCGACTTGAGTTATTAGATCCATATCTGACAGTTGTAAGTTTTATATTTTTTTTGTGTTTTTGGTAAACAGTAGGTAAACTAATTTAAATTATTATATGCAGAAGATACAGATTGAACCAAATTAAAACGGAACATACAATTTAATACATGTCTGTTTGAACTGCATTTGAAATAGTGGACCAATATAAAACTTGGACAAAAATAAATCCATACCTGGGTATAGACATTGTATAAAATATCGTTCAACTATCTGTCTCGTAACAATGTTGATTGCCTAAGACGGGTTTGTCTAAGGCAGCGATAATAGTTCAGGAAGTGAAGCTCGAAAAAAGTTAAAACTTCGCAATTTTTTCGTCCTGCATGTATCCAGTTGAAATTTTAACAGAAGGTAGGTGATAGCCCAAGGATCAAAATCTATATCGAACCGAAGTGCGCTGAAGGGTTTTAGGGGTGAAGTCTACCCCTAATTGTCAAAAATTATAAAATAACATATTAAACCTGAATATGGGTAAGATTTGGTTTGAATTAGTTAAATTATTATTATTTTATACTTTTGAATAGAGTTCCATCATATTTCAACCCTTAAAAAGCAACCTTTGTTAGAGATTAATGTAAAAAAATTACTAATTCTAAAAAAATGTTTTATCCTTGGATCGATTTGGATAAAAATTTGGATTTAAGCTTAATTCACCGGCTGCTTTATAGTTTATGTCATGTCGACGAACCCTGATTGTTCTTAGGGGTGAAAACTACCCCTAATAGTCAAAAATTATAAAATAACATTAAACCTGAATATGGGTAAAATTTGGTTTGAATTAATTAAATAATGATAGTTTCGTGCTTTTGAATAAAGTCCCATCATATTTCAACCCTTAAAAAGCGACCCTTATTAGAGATTAATATAAAAAAATTAGTAATGCGAAGAAAATTATTTCACCTTGGAACGATTTGCATAAAAATTTGGAATTAAGTTCAACTCACCCTCTGCTTTATAGTTTATGTCATGCCGATGAACCCTGATTGTTCTTAGGGCTGAAAACTACCCCTAATTTTCAAAAATTGTAAAATAATATTACAAATCTTAAGATGAGTGAAATTTGGTTTGGATTATTTAAATAGTGATTTTTTTATACTTTAAAATACAAATTCATACATTTTCAACCCTTAAAAATCAATTGTTATGAGTGCTATAGGTAAAAACAATTTTTTGCCAAAATTTTGCAACTTTTCACCTTTTGAAAATCGCCCTTTACAACATTGCAGTTTTTATAAACTAATTTATAAGATATAAATTGAAAAAAGTAGAATTAAATACAAAAAAATTTATCAACATAAAAAGACACCATAATTATATTCTTATACATTTACATAAATAGTTGAAAATATTTACATTTATAGGTAAAACAATTATAATATTAATTTTATTCGTCATCAATTACATCTTCATCGTGATCTATGTCATCCTCATCTTCTTCAATTATTGGTGGACTGTTATTGCACCCTTCACCTGAGCACCCAGAACAAGTAGAGTTACAGTATAAACCAACTTTTCTGCACCCACATGAAACGCCGCATCCTTTTTTGTATTGGCAAAAAATAATTTTGAAAAGTTCATCGGGTGCGGGTTGTTTGTTCATGCGTACGGGTAATAATATACCCATCTTTGGAATACCATCCTCGATCTGTTGCTCTGATATTTTCATTGCCAAGCCATAGACATATGAGCAGAAGTTTTATTCTGTTGTATGGGATTTCAAAATAAGAACGCTTAAAATTTCGAATGTATAACGCCCCACTAGCTAATATACCGGTTTTGTAGATTATTATGCTCCGAAATGTACTGTACTATACTAATGGAATTTTCCGGAAAAAAATTAACTGGTTTTTTTTAATGTATTTCCTTTAATTTTTAACGATAGAGTGTTTCTTCAAAAACGATTTGTAGAGGTTTTTAAGAGCTACAAGGATCTGTGAATTAAATCTTTTTGGAACCCTTGGTTTTTAAATGGGGTTAGTTTAAAGGGCTCGAAAAAGATGGTGCTTGATCGTAAATCGATGCTTTAAACGGCTATATCTCGCCAAATATTCATTGTACAACAAATCTAAATAAAGGATAATTTTAATCATTAAAAAAGCTACAACTTGGTAATTTTTATTTTTTTCATATATTCAGTATTTTCGGGCATATTTAAAAAAAGGAGGGTAAAAAATATGAAATTGTAAATCGTTTCTCGCTTTAAGCTGTACTTTTTCTAAAACTAAGCATTTTAAATGGGTCAAACTTTTTGGACGTATTAACAATACATGTACAAAGGGAATTGCAGAAGGGTGAAGATCGATTTTAATTATGAGGGTGGTTAGGGGTTGTTTTCATCGATTTTTTTCGTAAAAAATGAGGTATTGACCTTATTTTTACCATAACTCACTCAATTTTTGAGCTAGAGTCTTTTTTTATGATAGGTCTATTTATGCTTTAAAAAGGTTTTGTGAGTTGTCTTCCAAAAATGCATCATTTTCCCGATATCTGACTTTGAATCTTTCAAATTTGGAATTTGAAGAAAACCGCTGAACATTTATAGGCCGAATTTCGGTTCCTATTATATCGCAAAAAATGAATTGTATTTGTCTTTTTAAAAGCTACAAATTTGTTCTGTACAATTCTTTTGATAAAATGCACCATTTTCGAGTTATTCGCGAAAAATCGATTAAAACGTGGATTTTTTCGTCTAAAAGTTGTTACTTTCAATCGCGAATAACTTGAAAAATATCATTTTATAAAAAAAATGTATACCACATTTTTTGTCTAGAATCACTTTTTTAATCGGAACCTGTAGTTAAAACGTAAAAAAAAATTTCACACCGGAGATGGGGTGGCAACCACCTCCTAGGCTTTGGCGCACTTTGGTTCGATATAGATTTTGATCCTTAGGCTATTACCTACCTTCTGTTAAATTTCAAGTCAACCCACGCAGCACGAAAAAATTGCGAGGTGAAATACTTCATTTCCTGGACTATAACTGGTTTGACAGCATAATAAAATCGTAGATTTATGTGTAGCTTTCAATTTTTATGAGTTCAGAATCCAGCAGCCCGCAGAAGTATTGGGTTTTTATAATATAATTATTTGACAACCTTTTGTTGGCCAACCTCCTACAGCAGAATTGAGCCGAAATACATTATATTCCTATGTTCCGAATTTATTTCGTTCAATCTGTATATGCAAAAAACTGAAGGAGTACTGTGAACATACAGAGGATGTTGAAACAGAATGGAGCAATATAAAAAAATGTATAAATGAAACAGCTTCTGAACATGTAGGGATAGAGAGAAAGAACAAAAAAAATGGTATAATCAAGACTGTCATAACATGTTAAAAAAGAAGATAGAAATAAGACAAAGGTGGATCAGAACAAATAGACAAGAATATAAAGAAGAATACAACAAATTAAGGACAGAATGTAAGAAACAAATAAGAAAAATTAAACGATCCTGGTTAAATGATAAGATAAATGAAATAGAAAAAGAAAACACAAATAGAAACACAAAAGCATTTTATAAGAAAATTAGCGAGCAGAACAAAACCTTCAAAGGAAAGATAAAAGGCAAAAAGGATAGAAATGGAAAAGTATCAGAAAATGACAAAGAGTTTAAAGAAATCTGGACTGATTATTTTAAAGAATTATTAACAGTACAAGAGGACGAAGACATAAATGAAAATGTGGAAGAAGAGACCACGATGATAAAAACCGAGCTAGAAAAACCAACGAGAGATGAAGTTAAGGAAATTATAAACAGTAGTCGCAACGGTAAAGCACCAGGTATAGACGGTATAAACATGGAACTAATAAAATATGGTGGACATGAACTCAGAGCAAAAATATACCAATTAATAAAAGTCATATGGGACGAAGAAAAGATGCCAGAAGAATGGCACAAAAGACAAATTATCACAATCCATAAAAAAGGAGACCAACAAATGTGTAATAATTATAGAGGACTGACATTATTAAACACAGCGTATAAAATCATGTCAACCTTAATACAACGAAGACTGGCCAAAGCGACAACAAATATCATGGGACAGTATCAATATGGATTTATTAGGGGAAAGTCAACAACAGATGCCATACATACGGTAAAGCAAATTATGGAGAAAGCTTATGGATATAAAATAGAAATTGAACTGCTTTTATAGACTTCCAACAAGCATTTGATTCAATAAACAGAGCGAAATTACTTACAGCTATGGGAGAAATGAGAATACACAACAAATTAAGACGATTAATAAAAATGACAATGAGCAAAACCGTAGTAACTGTAAAAACACAAGAAGGAGACACAGAAGAATTTGTTATAAATAAAGGTGTACGTCAAGGAGATTTATTATCTGCAACTCTGTTTAATCTTGCCCTGGAATATATAGTCAGAAAAATCAACAAAGGTACACTTAGAACGAGAGAGGGACAAATAATAGCATATGCCGACGATATTATGATAATAACAAGAACAACAAAAAGGTTAGACTGGGAGAATATATATTTGAAGAAGTAGAAAAGTTTAAGTATTTGGGAATATTATTAGCAAACAATGGAGAAGAGGAAACAGAAATTAAAGAAAGAATAATTACAGCAAATAAGACATACTATTCAAATAAAAAGCTTCTAAAAATCAAATTACTGAGCAAAAAATCAAAAATGAAAATATATAAAACAATAATTCGACCGACTATGATGTATGCTGCCGAAACCCTAAGCATGACAAAAAAACAAGAGGAAGACCTTAGAATACTAGAAAGGAAAATACTAAGAGCAATATTAGGACCAATAAAATTAATGAAAACCAATATAGACAAAGAACGAATCATGAACTACTAAACGAAATTAAAGAGGATATAAAAAAAAACACAGAAGTTAAAACACTTCACAAATGTGTATTTAGGTATAAATGTGTATTTATACCTAAATACACATTTGTGAAGTGTTTTAACGTCTGTGCTTCATCTGATTCTGAAGTAGATGCTACCCAGTTTAGCATCACATTTGGGATTCAGAAACGTCAGTAACTTCGGACGACGAAGAATCTGTTTTAGACGCAAATACTGTTATAGGAAAAGACGGAACTACTAAATGGAGATTTACATGGAGGAAGAGAAATGTTCGTACACGATCGCAGAACCTGGTTATTCATTTACCGGGTATAAAACAGTATGCAAAAAATTTTAAGTTAGTTTTGTAATGTTGAAACTTGCTCATAGATAAAAATATTCTTGAAATAATAGAAAATGTTACAAACGACAACAAAGTAGTCAAAACAAACAAAAAAAATTCTAAGGGATTTATGGTAAAAATAAAGTTGATTAGTATATTTTTTAGCTACAGAAAACATAACAATCACCCCTAATTACCACCCTAATTAAAAATAGTCGTTGCTTATTTAAAATTCATTTTCTTTACGTAGCTCTTGTATATTCTAGAAATTTGGCTGGTTTAAAATGATTAGTTTAAAAAAATAAGTTTGAAGTAAGAGCAGAATTTTTTTATTTTTACAAATTTTTTTTCCAGTAACTTTTTATTGGAAAATTTCCAATCCAATCCAAATCTCCATTTTTTTGATGTTGTCTTTTTGTGCCGTAGTATTTTATCTGATACGCTTGCCAGAGTTAATTTGATATTTTTTCAGGCTAAGTCTATGTTGTTATAGTCTTCTGTCTGTGTTAGAGTGATTTTTATAGCCTTTTGAAATTTCTGTTCTGTCTCCTTATTACGTAGAACTTCGATATTCGATATTCGATATTCGATATAATAAGTAGGTAGGTAACTAAACTACTGTCAGCAGAGTTAAACGTTTTTATTATTACTGAACTATACAAATACAAAGAATGCTTGACTAAACATCATTGCAATTCAAAGAAGTGGGGACAACAAAATACTGTCCACACAGCATATTTTATATTTACATATATTAACTAATTATTTTATTAATTCAATATTTATTATAATTATTATTCAAATTTGGGATGATATTATATCAACTACAAAAATGTATTACGTAATAAAATAACACTGCTTGCGGCAAAAGGTGGCTTTATCAAAGGAACGCGCGTCACTTGTCAAAGAAAAGCCGTGTTGTTTCTAGACGAAAGACAGTACGAGTACAGTCTAGTTTCGGGCGGCGCGTTTGACGGAAACATTCGAGACTTTCGTTCACGCCGATATAAATGTTGCGCCTGCAGGAATTGGAGTTATTCTGAATTGTAACTTGATAGCGACCCTACGTCGATACAAAGTTTATTATTAAATAGTGAAAAATGAGTGCAGTGAAGAAATCTAAAACGTATCATTTTAATAACGATTTGGAGGAAGAATTTTTCTTTTATATGATGAAGGATAAGTGCATTTGTGTTATTTGTCGTGCGTCAGTTGCAATACCTAACCGAGAGACATCATAAAACGGTTCATAAAAACTATGAAAAGGATTTTCCGCCACAGAGTGAATTAAGAAAACGAAAAGTAAGTGATTTGATATCTTGTTTAAAAAAAGAGCAATCCATGTTCACAAGACGAGCCAAACAATTAAAAGCTGCTACGATCGCGTCATTTAAAATATCTCATATTTTGGCGAAACACAAGAAACCATTTGAAGATGGATCGGTAGTGAAGGAAGCATTTATTGAAGCGGTTGAGACTTTATTTGGAGATTTTAAAAATAAAAGAGAAATCATGTCTGCTATTAGAGAACTTCAGTTATCTCGTCCGACTGTCACAAGGCGTATTCAAGTCATCAGTCAAGACATCGCAGATAAACTAAAACATGATATCATGGAATATACATACTTTTCTTTACAGTTCGACGAATCCATCGATATGACAGACACTGCCCAGCTGTGTATTTTTATTCGGATGGTATTCAATGACATGGCTAAGGAAGAATTTTTGACAATCATTCCTCTGAAGGGGAAGACCCGTGGCAAAGATATATATGACGTTTTCTTAAATTTTGTAAAAAAACTACGAGCTACCACTATATAAATTAATGTGCATTACAACCGACGGAGCACCAGCAATGACTGGAAACAAAAACGGTTTTGTGGCATTGTGTCGAGCTAATGAAGAATTCCCTTCATCTTTTTCATTCCATTGCATTATACATCAACAAGTTTTGTGTTCAAAAGTTTTAAACACGGAGGAAATTATGGGCATTGCAACAAAAATTGTGAATTCCATCCGTGCACGTAGCTTGCAACGGCGGCTCTTTCAGTTGCAGTTGGAAGATAGGGAGTCAGCTGAACACACTGATTTAGTTCTTCACACAGACGTCAGGTGGTTGATACGCGGAAAATTCCTAGAAAGGTTTCAAGAATTATTGCCTGAAATAACAGCTTTTCTAGACGAAAGAGGTGATGACACTCAGATTTTGAAAAACGAAAAATGGCTAAATGATTTGGCATTTTTGACTGGCATCACAATGCACTTAAACACCGTTAACTTGGAGCTTCAAGGTAACGGAAAAACTATTATTGAGATGATTAGAGCAGTAAACGCATTCAAAAGTAAATTGCAACTCATAATAGATCAACTGAAAAGAAAGGATCTGAAACATTTTCCGTCTTTGAAAGCAAGGATTCCTCAATTGAATTATGATACGTATGAGTCTGAATTATCAAATATTTTGGGACAATTCGAAATGCGTTTTTATAATTGCGGTAAATTGGAACATATAGCATCATTTATGAGTTATCCTTTTTCATATAAAAGCATTGAGGAATTAGCTACTGAAATAGCAAGTCAGTTTAATATGAACTCATGTTCTGTTGAAAATGAGTTGGTGCAGATTATATCAGATATACGTCTCAAAGCTACAGTATCTGATACAAATTTCTGGCTCTTTATATCTGAAGATAAATATCCGAATGTAAGGCAAATCGCCCTTCAACTGACGGCATTTTTTGGGTCAACTTACTTGTGCGAGTCTGCATTTTCTGAAATGAAGATAATTAAGTCAAAATATCGCAATCGACTAACTGACGATCATATGACATCATGCTTGCGATTAGCACTCAGTGGTTACGTACCATCTTATGAAAAGTATACCGAGGACATGCAGTGCCACGCTTCAACATCCAAAGCCACTCCTTAGTTAAGTTTAACACCATATGTAACTCTTTTGTTTTGTAACAACAAATAAACTCGCAATTTTGAATAACTATGAGTTTTTTCATTGATATTGTAGAGAAGAACCTAACTAAACCTAACCCAAACCTTGACTAAAATAATGTACCTATATTGTGCAGAAAGCTAATATCTATATATGCTACGGTACGCCCTACCTAGGTAGGTAGGGTGTATCGTGTATGTACGACAACCCTGCATCACACACACTTGCAGTCTCTCAGAGTCAATCGTAAGTAGTCTAAAAATATTAAGGTAGATCGCCAGCAGTTTAAGTTTGAGCACCCCTGGTCTAGACAGTTACTACCCCTCCTGGCATCTACTAGAACATGATCGATCTAATTTCTTGTGACGCCGTCGTTGGTGACCAATATTTGTTTGTGTATTTTCTTGTGTTCGAACATTGTCGATTTTATTAGTAGGTTGTGCGACGCTGCAAAGTCTATTAACCTTGTTCCATTATCGTTGCTGACATCGTGAAGACTATGGTTACCTATTGTTGGTTTGTACGCTGCTTTTTTCCCAATCTTTGCATTTAAATCACCTAAGATGATATGCATGTCCGGTTTGGGTATATTATTTATCATCTCCTCTAGTTTCTTGAGAAGTTATCTTTTACATGCTCTTCTTGATTGGCATATTTTATTGCATATTTACTTACTAACTGCCAAACCTGTGGTTACTTTGACTATGGACTTTGATTCTTACGCAAAAAACCTTAATTGTACAAACAGTATAAATCAAATTTAAAAATAAACGTAAAAAATGTCAGTAAGCATATTTTAACGTATATATCAAACGATAATAAATCATTTGTATAACATTGTTCATTTGGTCTGTTTTAGTTAACATAATATAAAGCCTCTAAATTTTTTAAAACCTTTTCGCTACTACTCCATCTCCTAGATAATACGTTTAATTAAATATTTCATTATCCAACCACAGTAACGTGTACTTATATGCAAAATTCAGGTTGGCGGGAGGGAGTTCAGGTTAAATGGGGCATCCTTAATATTCATCAAATGTCGTAACTACGTAATATTATGACAGGGCTACCTTTAGACCTTTCCCGAGTAGTAACCTCGTGCTGAAATGTAAGGATTTTATTGATATTCTAAGGGTTGTATGAGGGAATTAGAATTAACGAGTAATCTGGATAGATTTCTGTTTTACATGTTGGTATTCGTCGGCACGTTTGTTCTTTATTTTATATCTAATATTTTGGGAAATTAATCAAAGGCTATACCTATATACTTCGCTGAGTTATATACTGCGGTAAAATCAAATATTTGGAGTTTTAACACAGAATAGTGTTAAAATAATAAAAAGTAAAGTGAAAAATTTAATCTGAAAAAACAGCAGAGTAGTATTAACAATTGTTTTAATGAGCAATTAAATCGGTGAGTGGAATCATCAAAAAATTGTTTATTTTAAAAAGTATACATTACACAAAAAATATGTACATTGCAAGTTTGAAGACAATCCAATTGTTAAACGAATGTAAAGAAAAAATTTATTTTTGTTTTTCAATAAACGACATGCGCGCCCAAACGTTACTTTGTGACGTTTGGGCGCGCATGCGCATACCGTTTTTCACTCAAAATTAAAAATGCGTTGAAATATTTAAGTTATTAATAAAATAAAACAACAAATTTGAATAACGTGTATTATTTGTAAGATATTTGGCCATGTAAGTTTTTAGAATGTAAAAGCATTATCATTTTTGAAAGAACCTAAAAGAAATGGTTCTTATTGGTCTTCCTGAGTCGCCTCAGCGTCAACACTGGTGCTTTTCCATGACGTAATGTAATAATAAAATTCTAAAACTTCTCCTCTCATGTATCGCATTGCATTTTTAAGGTTAACAGTTTTTTTATTGATTGGTAATGTTTTAGTGTATGCAGGATTGGTTGGTAAAATTTGGATTGCTTTAGGTTTGACCAACTTGAAACTGCTTGTGATGAATCCGCCAACATAATTTCTAATTGTGACATACCCTGGTGTAGAACTATCAGAAGTAAATTTCCTGTAATGTGATATTGTAATTGCCTGTAATGTGATATACAATCCATAAAATCAAAGGATTTCACCTTGGACATCGTTATATATTTCTCCAAAAGCGCCCTCAAAATCCGCGGCAATCGGAGCAACTTATCACATCTTCGGTAAATATGGACCAATTTCGCGTTTTTTATCTGGGGAAGTGGAAAATTTTGGGAACATTGGTCATATTTTTTTGGCTACGATTTACACTTGAGTGACTTTTAACATTTCTTTTTAAATTTCTCTTAATCATCTTTATTTTACATATATGATATATTTATGATATTAAATAGTATATATTTATATTAAATATATTTTATAACATGTATTTAGTGCCTACAATATTAAATATTTTTAGAAGACTCCTTGCTTCAGATTTATAGATGTCTTATTCGTTCTAAAATAGACTACTGCAGTTTCATTTATATGTCAACTAGCCCATCAGATTGAAAACTTCTAAATTCTGTACACAACACTGCACTCCGAATATGCCTTGGAGCCTTCAGGTCGAGCTCCGCAGAGAGTTTATACAGGGAAGCTAATGAACTTCCCCTCTGGCTACGTCGCCGGCAACTCCTTTTAAAATATGCCTTTCGAATCTCAGCTAATACCGAAAACCCAGCTTATAAATTATTAAGTTATGAACTTTTAAACTCTTCTTCTCCTATTAAACTTCAATATATGCCACAGTATCTCTCACCACACCTGAATAATATCGATCTTTCAGCCACAACTGCAATATTAATATCACCTAAACCACCCTGGAATAAATTGATAGCAGATTTTATTCTCTCATTAACTAATTATGATAAGCACCAGACAAATCCACAATTTCTAAGTCAATGCTTTAAAGAATTAATTGCTAACAACAGATTTGACCAAATTTTATACACAGATCCTATACACAGATCCTAGCTTCTAAGAGTCCTATAGCTGTTGGATGTGCTGTAACTTCAAACACAGATTTAATCATATCTTACAATCTCCCGTCCTTCAGCTCCATATATACTGCTGAATTATTCTCTATTCTCCAAGCTACAAACTTACTATTTCCAGAATATAAAAAAGTAGCAATATGTACAGACTCTTTAGCGTCTATCTGTTCTCTCAAAAGGATGTACACGGTAAATGCTTTGGTTCAAGCTATTCAAAACTCTTTCGATAGTTTAATCTCAATGGGAGTATCCATAACCATGATCTGGATTCCATCTCATGTAGGAATCCCTGGTAACTTCCATGACACGAAAAAACAAAATCTTAATCCGCCGACTTAGAATCGGCCATACAATACTAACTCATAAACATTTAATGACTTCTCAAGATCCACCTACATGTTACACACTGTGGTAATATCATATCTATTAAACATATTCTCGTAGACTGTCCCCGCTTTATTAACGAAAGAAAAAAGAATCTGTTGTGTCGAAACCTACAAAATATTCTCAGTTCGCCAGATCAATTCCAAAACCTTACTAACTTCCTCTATAAAACCCAGCTTTACCAGGAAATTTAGAAGAAGAAACGTAGTTTAGAATTTGATAATTGTAATAATTGTACCTATATTTAATATATTTAATGTATTTTTTTATTGATTGCAATGTTACTGTATATTCTTATAAAGCAATATATTAAAATTGTACCTGTGTCAGTGACTTTTTTTTTTGGACTGAGGTGGAAAGGTTCTAAACTGACTAGGGAAAATGTCCCTAGTTCTGTTGGATTCGATCCGGAAAGGAGCACATGCTAGGACATAGCATCCAAAGTATGGATTAGATGCGCCACATGCACCCCTGACCAGTCGCCTACCAACTAAAAACCACCCCTTCTTCGGACAAGGCACCCCCGGACGAGTTCAATCGGTGAACGAAACATTGAGATGCCTTGTGCAGTCTAAAAATTTGGGAGAAAATTGTAAAAGGGTTCTTACCTAAAAACGATAAGAAGCACTTAAAATGGTATGCAGAGACGGAATTGTGGGGAAACAAAATATTGGGTCCTAAAAGGTGCAGGTGTGTTTAGCCTGACAAGGAAGGAATGTGAAATAATTATGGAGGCATGAGGTCGTGAAAACTACGTATAATTACAGATCTGGCTGTAAAGGTGCCGTCTATTCCGTCGTGCAGCCTAGTTGTAAAGCACTCATGACAGCGTATTATGTAATTTGTTACCTCATCCACCCTGTTCCTGTCTCGCTCTTTCTAGCCTCTCCTTTTTCTTTATAATTTGCGTAATTATGTCGACAGTAACATCGTAGGATTCTTTGTTCTGCGTCGCTTTCTGGATCAGATTGTTGGGCGTTGATATTAGGTTATTCCGTTCTCTTTGGAAAGTAGTGCAAGCAAAAATGCAGTGTTCTGCGTCGTCTACGACGCCACAATTTATACACAAATCATTTGTTGTCTTCTTTATTCTATAGGTATACGACCTAAAGAAGCCATGGCCGGTGAGAAATTGTGTGAAAAAATAATGAAACCTTCTGAACCTACATTTAGACCAAGTTACCACATCAGGAATTAACATTTTGGTCCATTGTGCCTTCTCCGTTTGTGCCCCCCATTCATTTTGTCATATTTGGAGCATATATGATCTTACTTCGGATTTTATTTCGCGTAAATGACCGTTTTCTCTGTTATATAAAGTATCTCTTTCTTAAGCTAGGAGGTGAATGGGGAGCGTACCTGTTATGACCTGTAGGGCAATCGTAGAAGTAATCCGGTATGCGCTTGCTACCTTTAGTAGAGGCTTCCTTTGTGCCTTTGCAAGCAGTTCTTTATACTTAGCCATTCTCAAGGCTTCGTACCATATGGGGGCGCCGTATAAGAGTGTAGAATGGACAATCTGAAGGTACATTCTTCTTTTGAGGGCACTTGGATCACCGATATTTGGCATAATTTTTATTAATGCCGCGGTTCTCTCTTCTGCTCTATGGACTACTTTCATCAGGTGCTTTGTAAATCTTAGACCTGTGTCTAGTTGGATGCCCAGATATTTAGCACAGTACGTAGGCTCTATACTTGTACTACCTACTACAAAAGTCAGGTTTGGGCGGGCTCTAGGGCCTTTCAGGATCAGAATTTCTGTTTTTTATGTTGCCAACTTTAGATCTTGTTTCACCATCCATCTGTTGACTTTTCGACAGCTTCTGTTGACTAACATTTCTAACTCCAAGTTATTGTTACACTTAATGAGTAGAGCTAAATCGTCTGCGTATGCAATAGCTTTGGTCTCTGCTCCATAGTCAATTTCTAGGATTTCATTATATAAAATGTTCCAAAGCATTGGTCCTAGTACGGATCCTTGCGGTACGCCTGCTGATGTTTTCAGGTCTTTAGGTTTTGCCACTTGGACATACCTTTCATTGAGGTAGTCCTTAATTATATTGATATATTGATCCAATTATATTGATCAAATTGATCAAGTGACCTACGCTGTCGAGACACGTAAAGCTAAATAAATAAAAAATAAATAAATAAAATATTTTTACATTAAAGTATAGAATGTTCTATAACAGGGTGGAGTATAAAATAATAAATGTAAAATACACTCAAAAAAGTATATTTGTTAATATTATAATTAATATTAACACTATTCTATTATTCATATAATTTATAATTCAGGCGCTTAATTTTTGGCTTAGAGGATAAAACTATTTTTTAATATATATATATATATATATATATATATATATATATATATATATATATATATATATATATAGTATTTAATAAGGAGATAAAAAAGGGAAGAAGGAAACATATTGTTTTTATAGGTTATTGGCGTCTATATCTTTTTTTGTCAGACATAAAATTTACTGCAAACATCTTCTTGCTTGGTTTTATTAATTGTCCATATTTATGCAACAATATAAAAATTAATCCAATCCTTACAATACAAAAATCAAAACAAGTTTATGTTAAGTAAGCAAAAAGAAATAAAAACTATCTTCAGGCCGTAATTTGTACATTAATGAGTACCCACGTCTTTTATGGCAGGTACATGACCATAAATATCCATATCTTTATAAGAAAAACTACCATGTATTCTTTTCCCATGACACCTGTAAAAATAACACCAAACAGTTTGTTGACTTTGGCCTATTCAGTAATCGCACCAATATTTAACATAGCGGTTTCAGGGTTGGGTTCGAGAATGAGGATTTAGTTAAAAAAAATACATATACGAAATGAAAAATACGTAAACCTGAAAAGGTAGGTGTTGTGTAGACAAATATTTAATATATTAAAAAGTTTGTCCACCATACTACGGCAAAATTAATAAAATAGGATGAATATGTGGAAAAATATTTTCTGTTAAATATCCTCCCCAGTCCCAAGAAAAGTTTTTATTATTTTAACAATATTTTATATTTTTTCTCTTCATTTGTGAAAATAATAAACGAAAATTTATAAAAACTAAAAAAAATTAAGATCGTAAAATAGTTTAGAAACACAATTCAGATTTCTGCTTTAATCTGTGCTTTCTAAAAATTGCAAAGCAAATTAGACGTTGATGAAGTTGTTAAAAGAGACATGGGGAACCTAAAATTTGCATTCCACGACATGTCTTTTCAACTAAGCAGAAATCCTAAGCGAATTGGTTTCTTGTACTCGTACAGAGTAGATCCTAGTACCCCCCCTTTAACAGCGGGGAGTTTCCTGAAGACTGGCTAGATTCAACTTTTGTTGCCATACCGAAAAAACCAAAAGCAAAGTCTTGTGATCAACATCGGATGATAAGTCTAATTAACAACATTTCGAAGGCATACACCAAGATTATTTACAACAGAATAAGCAAAAAATGCGAGGATAACATTGGAGAATCGCAGTTTGGATTTCGGAATTCTCTTGGGACAAGAGAAGCACTTTTTAGTCTACAGATACTCATCCAGCGCTGCAGAGATATGAACAAAGACGTGTACATATGCTTTATAGACTACGCAAAAGCATTCGATAACGTAAAGCACGAAAAGATAATTAAAGTTCTCCATAAGATCGGAGTCGACTACAGAGACATTCGAACAATAGCGAGTCTCTATTGGAGTCAAACAGCTAAAGTAAAAGTAGGATCTACATTGACCAATAAAATTGAGATCAAGAAAGAGGTACGACAGGGCTGTATCTTGTCTCCAAGTCCAATCTCCAATATACTCAGAAGAAGTATTTGAGACAGCGCTGGAGGAAAGCACGGAAGACATAAAGATAAATGGAGAAATAATTAATAACATAAGGTATGCTGATGACACTGTGATTCTAGCAAGTAGCATAGAGGAACTGAGTTGCCTAATGAGTAAGATACAAAAAACAAGTGCACAATACGGACTCAGACTAACTATTACAAAAACCAAATAGATGTTAGTAAGCAAAACCCAACAACTACCACAGCAACTATTAGAGTAGAAAAGACAAAAGCATCGTTCACTATCATGAAGTAAATTTTCACCTCTAAAAGCCTTACCCTACCTCTCAAAATTCAACTTCTGAAATGTTATGTATTCCCGGTTTTGTTATATGGAATGAAGGCGTGGACAATGACCGCAACATTGATGAAAAAAGTAGAGGCTTTCGAAATGTGGGCTTACCGACGTATATTACGTATATCCTGAACTGAGCACGTGACCAACGAAGAGGTACGACGCCGGATAGGTAAAGAGAGAGAGGTAGGAATAAGTATAAAGGAAAGAAAGTTGGAATACTTGGGTCACGTTATGAGACATAATAAATATAGAGTACTACAGCTGATCGTTCAAGGGAAAATAGACAGCAGAAGGGTTCCAGGGAGGAGAAGACACTCGTGGCTCCAAAACTTGCGGCAATGGTTCGGATTGTCATCTGCTGCTGAACTATTCAGATCTGCCGTAAACAAAGTCAGAATAGCTATGTTGAATGCCAACGTTCGGAACGGACAAGGCACATGAAGAAGAAGATATTATTACACATGACTGAAATACTCATTTTTTTACCGTCATATTCAGAGACCAAAAAAAAAACACCATTTTGTATTCCAAACGCAAATTGATTGTAAACTAGTAGGTATTTCAATTTGCTCCAGTGGTAGCTTCGTTTTAGTTTTAATGAAGATTGAAAGTACAAAATAAAAATTAAATTCTGATTTTTACAACTATTTTTGTTTTGATCATCATAATTATCTTTACCTGTCCATGCCGGTCCTGCTGACATTTACATAAAAAGATAAATCAGAAAGTTCTTGTCTAATATTTGGCAATGTACCTATAAGGAAGATGTGACTTACTTTTTTCGTGTGTATTTAAAGCCAATATTTTGTTAAGCAACACAAAAAACTAAGAAAATGAGAAAATATTTAAAATAAAACATCGCATAATTTCTATGAGATCTGTAAGTTTTAAAACGATATTTATCAATAAACCTTTACCGTGCTGAGGCAAATAAGGAATGAAAGAAATAAATATTGTGTTAACCGCCAAATACATTTTAAAAACTAAATAAAACGCCCTCGTCATTAACAAAACCCTCCACAGTAATGTGCGAATTAATGGAATGATAGGCTGTTTCATTCAAAAAATAGTTTATGTAGAAAAAAATTATACTTTAACAAAACTATAAACTTGCATTAGGTGTTTAGTAGGAAATATATCCCCCTTTAATTAACCCTCTTTATCCCCTTCTATAAATATGATATTACAATAAATGTTCAAAATGACCCCCATTTTCTTTAATACACATTGGGTATCGCTTTAAGGTAAACCGAATGCGCTAAAAAATCATATTTTTCTGACAAAATTGATTTGCAGCTTCAATTATTCTAACCCTCAATTGTTGTTCGTCCTCTATTGTTACAGAATACACTTTCTTTTTCATAAACCCCCAAAAGCAAAAGTCCATGGGGTTAAGACCTGGACTTCTGGCTGGCCAAGAAATAGACTTCATTACTGTAATGCGGTGGAGCGCCATCTTGTAGAAACCACATATTCTCCTTATTGCAATATCCAAATACTCTTGTTAATCGTTTAAGCATTTAAGTAAACATTAACTTTGAAAGACCTTTGGTGATGAGACGAGTGATAAAGTCCTTTTGGCGTGAGGATTTTCGTCAGCCCAAATGTGCTCGTTATAATGGTTTGTTATTCCATTTCTACTGAAGGTAGCAAAAAAAATCGTCGGTAAACAAAATATTTCTAATAAAATTAACATTTCGAGTGTTTTCCATTAACAACCAATCGCAAAATCCAATTCTTTTAGGATAATCTTCAACCAATAACTCTTGAACCGTTGTTAAGTGATAGGGTTTAAGCAGCTGATCCTTCAAACGCCTCCAAATCCTTACGTGAGAAACATTTAGTTGAGGAACTATTACCCTTGTACTTGTTTCAGGCAATGAGAATGTCTAACTTCGAAGCCACTGTTAGAATTCAGGGAGAGAATTCTAGATCCTTTGAGATAAAGGATGGACTCAGACAAGGGGATGCTCTGGCTTGCCTCCTATTTAATATTGCCTTAGAAAAGGCAGTCCGAGATACACGAATTAAGGATGGTGGTACTATTTACAATAGATCGATACAGGTCTTAGCATATGCTGATGACATTGACATAATAGGGCGTAGCAAGCGAGATGTTGAGCAATATCTCCTAGAATTGGAAACAACGGCGAAACAGGTCGGTCTAGTCATCAACGAAGACAAAACCAAATACATGTTGGTTACAAAGGATCCCATAGCAAATGAGGAGCGAGAAACAGTCTTTGGAAGTATTACCTTTGGACGTGTTGACAACTTCACATACCTTGGTCGCTATTGACTGCTACCAATAAAACAAGCGAAGAAATCAAAAGACGTATAAATCTTACAAATATGGCATACTATGGATTCCAAAAGCAGGAAACATTCAAAGAAGAACTAAAATTATTATATACAAAACATTGCTGAGGCCGGTCCTCACATATGGAGCAGAAACATGGACTCTACGCAGAAAGATGAAAGACTTTTGGGAATATTTGAGCGTAAAATACTCCGCAAAATATTTGGAGCTATAAACGACCAAGGGCAGTAGCGCAGAAGATATAGTTTTGAATTGTATCAGCTCTTTGATGAGCCAGATGTCATAACGTTCATTAAAACACAGCGACTTAGATGGGCTGGACACATAATACGAATGCCAGAAAATACGATTGCTAAAAAGCTAACCACAGGAACACCTGTAGGAAGAGGAAGCAAAGGCCGACCGCGAATTGGGTAGTTAGATGGAGTTGAAACCCACTTACGGTTATTAAAAATCAGAAGATGGCAACATGTTGCCAGAAACCGAACGGAATGGTGACGAATCTTAGAGCAGGCCAAGATCCACAGAGGATTGTTGAGCCAAAGATGATGATGACTTGTTTTAGACACTTCTTCAATGATTTCTAAAATGTCTTCATTAGTTGCATCCATTATTGGACGACCGCTATTGCCAGCAACTTGCGGTTGAAATGTATCCGTATCCCATAAAAGACGATCAATGGTCAGAAATAATCATCTATCGGGTTTATTTCGATTAGGGTATTTTACTGTATAACGCCTTACGGCTGCTGTACTATTTCCTTGACATTCACCTACGATATTTCCGATAGTTTACTGAAATCATAATTTAATCTGATCCAAATTACCCAAAGTTATATGCATATCTGCCATTTCCTGAAATGTGTAAGCCATTGTAATACCCAAATTTTTAATATTAATCTTATTCGTGGAATAAATGCTCAAATTATTGACTATTATTGATGGAACTGTTTGTAATTATTGTATCAGTAGAAACTAATTGTAATTTTATGGCCAACTAGGAAAAAACTAGTTTTTCGAAAAGTGATAATAGGCAAAAAAGTTTTAAAAATAATGTGTTAAACTAATGATGCCACAATATGTATTTGATTTGAACGTATTCAAAAGTTTGGTGGGATTTAGGGCTGCACAGCCCCTTAAAATTTTTCCATGCGCTTAGATTTTGTTGTTTTTTTTTGTATGAAAAATGCTTTCAGGACAAGAAAGTAACGTGTCCATTTTATTACAAAATGTCAAGCAGTTTAGGAGATAATGCAAGAAAACAATTTTTATTTTGTAACTTCAAAGGGCTGTAACTTGGATTCAATCAGTTTATTTTGTCCCCGGAATGCGTGATTTAATTGATGACATACCTTTTTGAAACACCCTGTAAATAGAAAAACAATGTTTACTATAATAAATCATTGTAAAGTACCTATGTAAAGTAATAAATCGTTACATTTGCTAAAAACCAATGACTTTATTGCTCATAAATATTAAAAATTAGGTATATTCTTAATATTAAATCAAAAATAAAGAAATGACCAGCTGAAAATAAATTTGTTAAAGGTATAGCTCATTATTGATATCCAGTCTTCAAACGACGCCTAAGAATATTTATGTTTTGCTATTTGACGGGTAATAAACAACAGAAAAAGAGGTATTCTACGCCCAACTAAGGGCTAAAGCCGATACTGAGTGAATTAAAAAATGATGACTGACTTGACAAAAGGTCATAATTTATTTTGCAAACATGTAGTCCAACAATGCAGGCCTTAGTATAAATATCTGCATCGCAGACCACTTTATTAAGTTGCATATGCCAAATAAAAATCTGCACAGACGTTTTACATAATGACTAGTCATTTCTTTAGGATGATAATTAAGTCATAAAATTGATAGGAACTAACATTCTTGAAACTTTGTTTTGTTTTTGTACTCACCTCGGGGTTCTATTGGCACTGATTTCTAATTATTTAACAAAGAAAGTAGTACTGCATCCTTGCTATCTAAAATAACTTATATATATATATATATATATATATATATATATATATATATATATATATATATATATATATACAGGGTGAATTTTAGTGCAACATCGGTGATAATTTCATTATGGTACAAGATATCCAAAAAACTTAGGTATTTAAAACAAAAAATGTAGGCGATAATATTCTCGATAGTTGGAAAATATGTGGAATTCTAGAGGGTGATTCATAACTACGTAGTACAGCAGACATACAATGTTTTAAATGAGATATATTTTTTCATATTTTTATTGCCCACCTAATTCTTTTTCTTATAATATTAGGCTTTGCATTACTATACAAGTATTTAACAAGTTGTGACCACTTTTATTTCGAAATCTCTATTAAATCAACACCATGTATATTAAAAAGTAATGCATAAACAATTATTTACTTTATATAATAAAGTAAACAATATATTGTAGTTTTGAAATTAAGTTTAATTGAAATCATTGACTAAAATTTGTATCTGTGGTGAACTACAAAATAAAATTACGATTTTTTTCAATTTGTTTAAGTAGATAACCCTGTATTTTATTTTTAGAAATGTTGTATTTATGATACTCTTTTATTTTTATATCTCTAGTGTTAGGGAAAAAGTAGATAAGTCTAAATCTGTTATTTTTTAGGAGGATTTATTAAAGGTTTCATTCTTGTCATATAAATCCATTTTTAAATTAAACTTATATTTATACTAATATTATAATACGATAATGCCATTTTATTGGCATTGGCGTTTTAACTGCCATTACCCCCCCCCCATTTTTATCATGGCGAATAATAAAACAAAAGGAAATGGTCCCCAGGTGGGTAAGAAATTTTCTGAATCCCACACCTCAAAGGTCTGCCTCACGGTATCTGGGGGAGGCAATAATTCGCTTTTGATTGATAAAAACAAAAACCCACTAAGACGAGCACAACATAAATCAAAAAAACCTGTCAACCTGTCAATAGGGACATACAACATTAGATCAATGTCCACAGATGAAAAAGTACACGAACTGGAAGAAGAATTAACAAACATAAAATGGGATATCATAGGCCTATCAGAAACTCGAAGAAAAGAAGAAAACCGAATACAGCTAAAATTTGGTAATCTACTATATTATAAAGGAAATGAAATGAATAGTAAATTTGGAGTAGGATTTATAATAAATAAAGCTATAAGTAAGCACGTTCAAATTATCAAAGGTATATCAGATCGTGTCGCCTATGTCATACTTAAAATAAGAAGAACATCAATTAAAATTATCCAGGTATAAGCCCCCACGACAGCTTATGATGAAGAAAATATCGAACTATTTTATCAAGATATATCAAAGGCTATGGAAGAACATAAAAATCATCTTACACTAGTAATTGGAGATTTCAATGCCAAGCTGGGTAAAAAACTAAACAAAGAAGAAACTAAAATAGGAGATTTCGGGTATGGCCAGAGAAATGATAGAGGTGATACTTTGATGAACTACCTAGAAGAAAAGCATCTATACGCAATGAACTCCTTTTACAAAAAGAAGCCCCAACGAAAGTGGACATGGATCAGCCCTAATGGATCCACAAAAAATGAGATCGACTACATACTGTCCACGGAACGATATATCATTAAAGATGTAACAGTTCTTAACAGATTCACAACAGGTAGCGATCACAGGATGGTCAGAGCAAAAATTAGTATTGACGGTAACTATGAGATGAAAAGAAAAATAAGTAGAAACTGGAATCGAGTAGATAGAAACAAACTAGGTCAATATAAAGAGATATACAAAGACCTATTAAAAGAACAACTTACCCAAAGATTAGACAGTGACGATAAAGATATAAACGAAATAGACAACATACTTACAGCAACAATGATTACATCAGGAAAAGAAATAGCAAAGAAAAGTCTAAAAAAGAACAACTATATATCAACAGAAACAAAGAAGCTTATGGATAAAAGAAGGAAGCTGAACGAAGAAGGCAAAAGGAAATCTATAGAATATGTAGAAATTAATAAAACAATAAGCAGAATGATAAAAGAAAGTAAGAGAAAAGAACAAGAAATAAAAATAGAAGAAGTAATACAAAACAACAAAAATATGAAATGCTTAAGGCCGAAATTAGGTAAGTTTGAAATTAACAAAATAAAATATGTAAATGGAATAGAAACAAACGTTAAAGATGACATCATAAATATAATCCACCATTTCTACTCAGAATTATATAAAACAAAAAAGGAACCACCAGAAGAAATTAAAAACCAACTTAAGGTCAAAATAAAAAATGTCAACTCAGAGCTGCAGCCCGAAATAAGCAAATCAGAAATAAAGAAGGCATTGAAAGAAATGAAAAACAACAAATCGCCTGGAAAAGATGGAGTAACTACAGAGATGCTGAAATATGGTGGAAAAGTGGTAATTAATACTCTACATTCCCTTTTTAACAGGATATTAAAAGAAAAAAGAATCCCAAACAACTGGAAGGAATCAGTAACCATTATCCTACACAAGAAAGGGGATAAAGCAGATATAAAAAACTACCGTCCTATAACACTCCTCAATGTAATGTATAAACTCCTAACAAAAATTTTAACCAATAGATTGACGACAAAATTCGATGGATACCAGTCGAAAGAACAAGCTGGTTTTAGAAAGGGATTTAGCACAAGTGACCATTTACTAAGTATGAAAATACTTATAGAACGAGCAAATGAATACCAGATTCCTCTATATATGGCGTTCATAGATTTCGAAAAGGCTTTCGACAGTGTCGAACATTGGGCAGTGAAAAGTTCTTTGATTAACAGCCGAATTGACCACAGATATACGGAACTAATAACCAATATATATAAGGAAGCCAAAACAAAAATTAAAGTATATGAAGGAACAAAATCATTACAAATAAGTAGAGGCGTGAGACAGGGTGATACAATATCACCGAAACTTTTCAATCAGGCTCTTGAAGATACTTTTAAAAGATTAGAATGGGAAAAAAAAGGTATAAAAATTTGTGGACAACGCTTGAACCATCTAAGGTACGCTGATGACATCGTATTGATAACCGATAAAAATGATGAATTATTTGAAATGATGAAAGAACTGGACGTAGAAGCTGGAAAGATAGACCTTAATATGAATTACAGCAAGACCAAAACTATAACAAATACGGATGAAGACATCACAATGAGAATCGGACAAGATGAAATAGAACAAGTTAAGGATTATATATATCTTGGTCAAACTATAAAACTTAACAAAGAGAACCAAACAGCAGAGATCAAGAGACGAGTTAGACTGGCATGGGCGGCATTTGGCAAACTAAGCTACATTCTTAAAAACAAAAGATATCCACAGCATCTTAAGACCAAAGTATATAATCAATGCGTACTCCCTGTTCTTACGTATGGCTCCCAAACGTGGACATTTACAAAAGCAAACATGGACAAAATCATAAAAACCCAAAGAGCAATGGAAAGACAAATGTTGCACATAAGACTAATGGATAAGAAGAGAAACGAGTGGATAAGAGAGAAAACAAAAGTGAGGGATGTTAGACAAGAAGTTGCAAAATTGAAATGGAGATTTGCCGGACACAATATAAGACAAAAAGAAGACCGATGGAACAAAATTCTTATACGTTGGAGACCGTGGGAATATAAACGAAGCAGAGGAAGGCCCCAAATGAGATGGGCAGATGATATCAAGAAGCACGTGGGCTCTAGATGGATGACTGTTGCGACAGACAGAGAAGAATGGAAAAGGATTGGGGAGGCCTATGTCCAAAGATGGACCGAAGAAGGCTAATTAGATAGATAGATATTATAATACGATATATTAACCAAACCTATAGACAATAATAAAGTAGGTTATATCTTTTCAAATTGATGATTTTTGATTGACTTAAGTCCTCTGGATCTGACTTTGATTGCGAGTGCTGACTTGTTTATATGAAATAACATGCTCGCCATTAAGTATAGTAATATTGACAACACTGTTATTATGGTTAAATAATAATAAGTATGGTAGTAAACGAATAACATATAGAAACACAGGTAAATACAAAAACGTCAAATAATGGATGATGTTTTATTCGCTGAAAAAAAACAATACAAGTAAAATACATCATTACAAATGTTTATTACGTATGTACCTCTTAGTTAGAAGTCAGGATTTTCAGCGTCTAAATCTACGTCTTCTAAATCTGGTTCAACGTTAGTAGTTGCATTTGAATGTACAAGTTGATCATAAAAGCCTTTGTACACATCTGGAATAAGGGGTAGTAATTCCAAGAGATCATCTTTCTTGGCCTTGGAGATTGCAAGTGGCTCTGTATATTTTTTTGCTAAAGAGAGTACAACCGGACGGCCACGGTGATTTAAATTCAGAATGGAGAAGTCTTCTGTTTCTTGAAGTGATTTTTTATAATATATCAGTCCCTGTTCCTTTGTAAATCTGAGCCATTTGCAGTCGTGCCATAGAAATTTTCGTTTTTCACTATCTTGTTTTCTTTTTACAAAGACACTTTTCAACGAAGCTGCAAAGTCATAAAAATCATCTTCTGACATTTCAAGCACTTGGAAAGGTTTCTTTTTATTTGCGCATCGTATTAATGTCGCCCAATCATGTGGATGTGATATTTGCATACCACTTGTTCTTTTTTTGTTTTTCGATTACGGAATGATCCGCATCACATTCCACGTGTGAGTGGTCTGACACAAGAAATTTTTTATTTGAAGAACAGTTAAGAACATACTTGCTACGTAGAAATTCTTATTTTGTCCACCGCAAGTATCCGAGTACAAAATCACTTTCTTCACTTCGGGTGGTAAATACATAAGCTCCTTAAAAAGACACGAAGCAAAACCATTTCCACAATTGTGTATTGTAAGATTGTAGGTCCAATATTTTCTTTTGTAAAATGAAACCGATGTTTCTAAATACGGTGTCGGAAGACACTGTTGTAGGTCAAATGTATAGCACAACACTGAGTGGTCTTCCATTGCTAATTTTTTTTTTACTTTTACAAGTATATGCTAAGTCGGCTTCATGATGCTTTGTTTGTTGTTCTTTAAGTGTATTTTTGTTTTCCTCATCATTAAATATAGTCAACTCCATTTTCAAAACTTTACATTTGTGACATACATCCGTTTTTGGCTTTTTAAAAGCCAGGTTAAGCTTGTGAAACTTGACTTCGTAAATCGTACGACTAATTGGCTCAGCTGTGGCTGCACAGCTGGGCCAACAGGTAAATACAACTTACTATTCACTCGGCGTGTATAATGACTTTCGTATTTGGGAAATGAGTTTATATGGGTTATAACTTGTTGGATTCGCTCAGGAGACGTTTTGTTTTTCGGTATACACTTTCCGCGATTATCGTCTTTGACTACACCAGTTTTACTTTGCGCCTTATTTTTAAATGTGTTGCGAATAAATTTTTCGGATTCATCTAACGTTCCTTGAAAACATTTTTTGCACACCAGTTTTCGTTGTCCGTCAATTTCAAAGGCGTATTTGTAAGTTACTACTCTTTCCTTGCCGCTATTGGGTGTTCTTATCCGACGACATTTAATTTCTTGGGAAGTGACACATCTACTTATATAACTCATTCGGCGTTCATGGGTGCCAAGTCGCCAATATTCATCAAATATAGTTTTTCTTAAATCAGCATTTAACCATACATTGCATTTCATTCTGCTCAGTACTACCTTCTTAATCTCACGTTTTCGCTGAATTTTTCCTTTAGCAGTAATATATTCTTTACCAGTGTTTCGTTTTACTTTTCTTTCTGTTTTTAGTTTCCTCGCATAAGGCTTGAAAATCTGCAGCATGTTCTCTTGTTCGTCAATTTGTTCACTTTCTTCGGCTCTATGCAAGCATACTGCATCTTGCTGATTACTTTGGTTATTACGCTGTTGTACAATATTTTTATTGAGCATCTCTGTACTAGTATTCTGAAATTTATTACTCCTAGTGTAAGGAGCAGCTTCAAGGTTGCTGTCATCGCTGTCATAATCACCATCACTTTGTTTCATTTTAAATACTGGGTCGGCGTCACTATCATATCCATCACTATCTCGAAACTCCCATTCTTGTTGATGTCTATTATCCAAAAAATAATATCACATTTTAGAATTATACCTACGTTTTTAAAAATTTCGGTTTTATTTTATTTTTAGTAGAGAATAGTAGTCGTTTATGTGTGGTCAGTGCTCAATACAAATAACATAATATTCAATTTCATGATTAATAACTTCAAAATATTAATCTACACACTCTGTATATAAATGGATAATGTAAATAATGACCACTATTTAAAGAATTGTTAATTTTAATAAACATTTGACAACTATGACAACTATGTCAACTTCGATTTTTGTCAATGATAATGACGTGCATCGATAAGTAAATTAGATAAAGTATAATAATATAATTTACTGTTTAGATAAAGTATAGTTGAGTTTCTTAATCTAATACCATATTGGATTAAACATTGGTATAAAATACCTTTAATTTAATTAACATCAGTGCTTAATACAAGTAAAGTCTTTATAATATTAGCTTCACTGTAGTGCAGCTGTCATCAAGAATTACTGTAAGTTATCGTAATCTATTATCTGGGCGAATAATATGGTATGTTATCATATTATCTTGAATTATCTGGGCGAATCTACGTTAAACCATTTCTCGACCTGTAGTTAAGGGTAACTACTGATTAATCATTTAATTAAAAGAACATTTAATATTTTCATATGAACTTTCAATCAGATATTAAGAACTTCTAATAAATAATTATAACGAACATTTAATTTTCAGTAAGAACAGCCAATAATTAAACAACAGTGCAAACAGGTAACTAACTTAACCAAGTGCGGGTTGGTTTAATTTTTATTCCTGGAATTCTTTTTGTATTCTTTGAATTTAACTTTAAATCACTTTGTGTTATTTGTTATTCATTTTTTTTATTAACTGTACCCATTATTTCGAGATACGCCCATAAACAGCGAAGAGAGCTGTTTTAAATCTGTTTTAGTTGAATATTTTTTAATAATAGCAGATTCTCTTCGCTGATAACTTAATTTGTGCATGACTTTATATTATATTGTATTTGTAAAGGTATTTCTTATTCCTAATACTGTTTATTTTTATATGTATACCACCATTTAATGATGATGGTGCTTTTCTTTTACTTATCATCAGATTTATCAAATTTATTTGTGTTGTTAAACACTTTTTATAGTTTATTCGTCTTCCGGGTTTGGACCGTGTCATTTGTGAGTGACCCAAAAGTGGGTTCATCTCGACGTTTCGCTACAATTGTATGTAGCTTCTTCAGGAGAACAAAGAAAAAGAAATCAAGAGACAGGAAGATGGGTAGTTAGCAACGGTAACTCAGTTACTCAACGCAACCAGAGGCGAATACTAACTACCAAGATGGGCATTTGGTCACAGTAACTCAACTACTTAACGCAGCCAGAGGTGAAAACCAAATGCCAGGACAGGGATTCACGTCCAACAGCTCAGAACACTAACGCGTCGAGAGGCGGGGAGTGAATCCGACGATTACTCCGCTACCGCTCTATTTATAGTCGCGGTGACATGTCGTGTCGGGACGTATCGGCACACTCCGTGGCGCGAACGTCAAGAAGCGCGCGCTGGCCAATCATGTGGCTGCATCGTGGTAGCGGGACCGGACGGCGGCTCTAGACTGAGATTCCAGATGGGAGACAAGTAGTATCCTTCCTCTCGATTGATATTATGTGGATTTTGTCGGATCTCTAGAGATTCGCGGATTTTCCTGGAATAAAAGAAGGGGCTCCTAGAAATAATATGGGTTTTTTCGAACAATATGGAATGACCGGTTTCTTGGCAGTGTTCTGCAACTGCAGAATGGGAGAAAAGACCTGATCGAATGCATCTTTGATGCTCTTGAATCCGAGTTTTGACGGAACGACCAGTTTCGCCAATATACACATGTCCACATGAACAAGGAATAGAATAGACACCACAGGAAGATAGGGGCGGTAATGGGTCCTTAGGAGAGGGTAGATATTGTGAAATTTTCTTGGGTGGTCGAAAAGTAGTCCTGATACCTTCTTTGCGAAGAATTTTGCCAATCCTATAAGTGACACTTCGAATATACGGAAGAAAAGCCACAGGAGTATTACCCGAAGATTCTGAATTTGTCGTCCTAGGGTGAAAAGGGGGATGTAGATGTCGGTGTGTAATATTTTGAATTGTGGACTTGGAGTAACCGTTGGCGACAAGGGTTTTTTGCAGATGGCCAAGTTCTTCTCTAAGGTTGTCGGGTTCAGAAATCGAAATGGCCCGATGGATGAGAGAGTTGATCAAAGAATTCTTTTGGGCAGGATGGTGGTGTGATGAAGCATGTAGGTAACGATTCGTGTAAGTCTTTTTTCTATAAACAGAGTGACCCAATCGGCCATTGGGCTTGGAGGTGACTAACACATCGAGAAAGGGAAGGGACCGATTATTTTCTACTTCCATTGTGAATTTTATACTCGGATGTTGTGAGTTAAGATGACCTAGGAAGGGAGAAAGGGTATGTTGGCCATGGGGCCAGATGATAAATGTATCATCAACGTAGCGGAATAAGACTTTTGGTTTTAATGGGTAAGATTCTAGGGCTAAAGACTCAAAGGCTTCCATGAAAATGTCAGCAATGACAGGGGAAAGGGGAGAATCCATTGGTGTTCCAGATATTTGTTTGTAGAAATTGCCTCTAAAAGAAAAATATGTTGAAAGGAGGCATTTTTTCGCAAGATCTGCCAAAACCAAAGACTTGTTATCATTGGTCAAGTGATCTCGCAGAATAACTAGAGAGTCATGTATGGGGATATTGGTGAATAGGGATGATACATCGAAACTGACGAGAATGTCTTGGGGATCGACCGTGAGGGAGGAGATTAAGGTGATGAAATGTGTGGAATTTTGGACATAAGAAGAGGTACGACCAGTATAGGTCTTAAACTGATTCGACAAGTACTTTGCGAGTTTGTAGGTAGGAGAGTTAATCGTAGTCACAATGGGACGAAGGGGTACGTTGTCTTTATGGATTTTGGGAAGACCGTAAATTCTGGGGCAGATGGAGTTTTTCGGAACTATGGACTTCTTAACATCATCGGAAAGATCGGATTGTTTGATGGCATGGGAAATTTCGCGTTCGACTCTAGGAGTAGGGTCTCGAGAAATTGTATTATAACAGGATGTATCCCTAAGTAAGTCGTTTACTTTCTCTATGTAGGAAGGAGTATCTAACGTCGAGATAAACCCACTTTTGGGTCACTCACAAATGACACGGTCCAAACCCGGAAGACGAATAAACTATGATTCTGACTCTGGCCGTGGAAGCCTACGATTTCGTTAAAATCCTTTATAAAAGGTATATAAAAATGCCTCAAACGGGCTATCACAAACACATTGCAAAACGTTTTCGGATTAAACAATTCACCATCAATGCAAACGGTTGTACATGCTAGTAGCCACCAAAATATATGGGTAAAAACCCTTTAAATGTTATAAATTTGAAATTGTTTTACATTATTAGTATTTCTAATTTGTGATGGTTAAGTTACCGTTGGATAGGTAACATGGCGGCGTATGACTCTACGTGAGTAAAATGGTTCTGAGACGAAGTGTCTACGAGGACCTGTTGAAAACAACTAAGGTCCTCGTAGACACTTCGTCTCAGGACCATTTTACTCATGTAGAGTCATACGCCGCCATGTTACCTATCCAACGGTAACTTAACCATCACAAATTAGAAATACTAATAATGTAAAACAATTTCAAATTTATAACATTTAAAGGGTTTTTACCCATATATTTTGGTGGCTACTAGCATGTACAACCGTTTGCACTGATGATGGATTGTTTAATCCGAAAACGTTTTGCAATGTGTTTGTGATAGCCCGTTTAAGGCATTTTTATATACCTTTTATAAAGGATTTTAACAAAATTTTTCTGTGATATATGGTATACAGCCAGCTACAGGAACTTAGTTTCCTCGTGGAATCCTACGATTTCATTTAAACAATTTTGTTTATTATTTTAAATTATTATTATACCTTCGACCAGGAGAAAGATCAGGCTGATTAAGTTTCGATAGTAATAAGTTTCGTCGATGGACTCCGTCCACCTAATATATTTAATATTTGTTTATGTAGTGTGTGGTCTAAATTTATTTAATAATAAACTGTTAATATCTTTTCTTGGATTTGGTCTCAGGATCTACATATTCTTCCTTATCTTTCTTCGTTCCTAAGGTTTCTTAATTTTCCTCTTTAACCTAAAAAAGTTAAGTGGCGGCCTGTTTCTATCTTATCTTTGGTAATTTTATCCATCTATCTTTTATTTATTTCTGTATCTTCTCTAATATATCCTATCCTGTCCTATCTTTACTTATTTCGTCCGTTGGATCCATTCCCGGTTCCAAAAGCTAGTTTAGAACTCACGACTCGTTCTCCACCAACCATCTTGCTGGCGTCCACAGTGTCTCCATTGGTGACCTTTCTAGCACCATCCAAAAAACATTTTCGAGGTTATCAATTGTATATTGTTTTTCTTTCTGTTTTGTGTTTGAATTTAAATTAACCATAATATTATTATCATTCAACCAACACCTGATCTACCTTTTTGAGAACAAATTTTTAAAACAATAAACTATTAGCATAAAAAGTCACTACTACAGTCATTGTTTTACAAAAATAAAAGTGACAATATCAAATTAAATTAGGAATATAATTAAAACTAATAACGCAAATAAGTTTTGGGGAAATAATAATAATCTTAAAATTATTAACAAATACAAAGTTTTGTGTTCAGCAGTGTATTATTTACGTATTGCTTTCCAACAATTGTATAAATCGTTACAAACTTCTTCATAAAAATCGTCCGCACTCGCTCAAACATATTGTTGACAAGCCAAAAACCAGAACTTATCTTTGCCGTGTATAAAAAGGTCCGGTGACAATTTATGTGTGACAATAGTTGCATGTAAGTCAGCTTTAAAGCACTAAAATGGGTTCCGAATATATACGAGTACTCCCAGACTATGAATGTCTTATGGGTACCACAGTCTACAGCATGTTAAGTTACCTTGATATGTAAAACATGTGGCGCCGACTTGAAAATGTTGGGTCTTTATTTATGGCCATCGTTTAATTGATAATTAATCGTGTCTTCATAATTACAATCTTTATTTACACTTACCTTCGGGATATCGCAGTGATTTCTCAAAAACAATCATACCCAGCAATAATTTTAACAGATTTTTTTTTTTGCCGACGAGAATGACATTGTTAAAAAAGATCTTAAAAACATTTTTAATAACATTACATTGAAACTGTTGCTTATTATATTTTATAAATGCGTAAATAAAAAAATATATAGTTTAATTAGTCTAATTCAAAATCTATAACGTAGATTATAGATAGAAAAAATAAATATAACGGAGGATAACAAAAGTAGAAAAAGATCTTAATAACCGGTTTATTAAACAAACACATAAAAACAAAAGGTGTAGAATGGAAAATGTTTAAAGGTAATATCTTAAAAATAACAGAAACATACTAAAAAGGATTAAAAACAAAAAACAACAATGGATTACCAACGAAGTCCTTGGATGGATGGTGCAAGGCAAACGACAAAGAAACAACAGGTAGGAATAGAAGAAAAAACAGAAATAAATAAAACAAAAGAGAAATATCGCGTAATAAAAGTGGATGGGGGATAATTTTATTAAAATTAAAGAGTTGGAGCATACAATTACACATTAATTCAATATCTCCAAAAAAGCAGATAAAATAAAGAAGAAATTCGGACAATTTGGTATACGTACATAAATGAACTATTTAATGACATTAGACCAGAAGAACAACAGGTATTAGGTGAAGACTAAGGAACACAAATACTAAAGGTAGAAAGTATAAGTTCAGCTTATGGTGGCAGCCTAATTCTTTCTACAAATAATGATTTCTCTCCTATAGAATCAAAACATGACTTTCTACTGAATGAATTCTTTTTGGAGTGTTCATTGGTTTATACCAAGAATCTTAATCCATACAATCTTTGCATTTATAGATTACCTGATTCCTCCACAGAACTATTTTTTCAGAATCTGTTAACACTTTGGCAGCCACACCAAATTAGTGCAGAGTTCCGTTGGGCCATGACTTTTTTTTCAAACTATTTCTAAATTACGCAATTAACACAATTAACACCATTTTTGACAAAAAATATTAGTGCGCATGTGTGTTTGGTGTGTGTGCCAAAAGTATACACGCGGCCTAGAGAATAAAAAATGTATCTGTGCGCCAAAATCTATATCGAACCAAAGTGCGCCAAAGCCTTGGGGGTGGTTGCCACTCCATCCCGGCGGTGAAAATTTTTTTTTACGTTTTAACTACAGGTTTTGATTAAAAAAGTGATTATAAACAAAAAATGTTCTATACATTTTTTTTTGTAAAACTGATATTTTTCAAGTTATTCGCGATTGAAAGTAGCAACTTTTAGACGAAAAAATCGACGTTTTTCATCGATTTTTCGCGAATAACTCGAAAATGGTGCATTTTATCAAAAAATCGTACAGAACAAATTTGTAGCTTTTAAAAAGACAAATACAATTCATTTTTTAAAATGTTTTTGCGATATAATAGAAACCGAAATACGGCCTATCAATGTTCAGCGGTTTTCTTCAAATGCCAAATTTGAAAGATTCAAAGTCAAATATCGGGAAAATGATGCATTTTTGGAAGAAAACTCACGCAACCTTTTTTAAAGAGCATACATAGATCTATCATAAAAAAAAGACTCTAGCTTAAAAATTGAGTGAGTTATGATGAAAATAAGGCCAATACCTTATTTTTTTACGAAAAAATCGATGTAAACAACCCCCTAACCACTCCCATAATTAAAATCGATCTTTACCCTTCTGCAATTCTCTTTGTACATGTATTGTTAATACGTCCAAGAAGTTTGACCCATTTAAAATGCTTAGTTTTAGAAAAAGTACAGCTTAAAGCGAGAAACGATTTACAATTTCATATTTTTTACCCTTCTTTTTTTAAATATCCCCGAAAATACTGAATATATGAAAGAAATAAAAATATATTTAATTGTAGCTTTTTTAATGACTAAAATTGTCTTTTATTTAGATTTGTTGTACATTAAATATTTGGCGAGATATAGCCGTTTAAAGCATCGATTTACGATCAAGCACCATCTTTTTCGAGCCCTTTAAACTCACCCCATTTAAAAACCAAGGGTTCCAAAGAGATTTAATTCACAAATCCTTGTAGCTCTTACGAACCTCCAAAAAATCGTTTTTGAGGAAACACTATATCGTTAAAAATGAAGGAAATACGTTAAAAAACCAATTAATTTTTTTTCATAAAATTCCATTAGTATAGTACAATACATTTTGGAGCATAATACTCTACAAAACCGGTATATTAGGTAGTGGGGTGTTATACATTCGAAATTTTAAGCGTTCTTACTTTGAAATCCCATACAACAGAATAAAACATTTGCTCATATGTTTATGGCTTGGCAATGAAAATATCAGAGCAACAGACTGGGGATGGTATTCCAAAGATGGTTTGTTATTACCCGTACGCATGAACAAACAACCTGCACCCGCTGAACTTTTGAAAATTATTTTTTGCCAATGCAAAAAAGGATGCGGCGTTTCATGTGGGTGCAGAAAAGTTGGTTTATACTGTAACTTTACTTGTTCTGGGTGCTCAGGTGAAGGGTGCAATAATAGTCCACCAATAATTGAAGAAGATGAGAAGAAGATACAAATGTAAATGTTTTCAACTATTTATGTACATGTATAAGAATATATGGTGCTTTTATGTTGATAATTTTTTTTGTATTTAATTCTACCTTTTTCAATTTATATCTATTAAATTAGTTTATAAACTGCACCCTTTACAGCTGCAATGTTGTAAAGGGTGATTTTCAAAAGTTGCCAAATATTGGCAAAAAATTGTTTTTACCTATAGTACTCACAACAATTGATTTTTAAGGGTTGAAAATGTATGAAATTGTATTTTAAAGTATAAAAAAATCACTATTTAACTAATCCAAACCAAATTTCACTCATCTTAAGATTTGTAATGTTATTTTACAATTTTTGAAAATTAGGGGTAGTTTTAACCCCTAAGAACAATCAGGGTTCATCGGCATGACATAAACTATAAAGCAGAGGGTGAGTTAAGCTTAATCCCAATTTTTTATGCAAATCGTTCCAAGGCGAAATCATTTTCTTCGCATTACTAATTTTTTTACATTAATCTCTAACAATGCTCGCTTTTTAAGGGTTGAAATATGATGGAACTTTATTCAAAAGCACGAAACTATCATTATTTATTTATTTCAATCCAAATTTTACCCATATTCAGGTTTAATATGTTATTTTATAATTTTTGACAATTAGGGCTAGTTTTCACCCCTAAGAACAATCAGGGTTCGTCTACATGACATAAACTATAAAGCAGCGGGTGAATTGAGCTTAAATCCAAATTTTTATCCAAATCGATCCAAGGCGAAATCATTTTTTTAGAATTAGTAATTTTTTTACATTAATCTCTAACAAGGGTTGCTTTTTAAGGGTTGAAATATGATGGAACTCTATTTAAAAGTATAAAATAATCATTATTTAACTAATTCAAACAAAATCTTACCTATATTCAGGTTAAATATGTTATTTTATAATTTTTGACAATTAGGGGTAGTTTTCACTTCTAAAACCATTCAGCGCACTTCGGTTTGATATAGATTTTGATCCTTGGGCTATCACCTAACTTCTGTTAAAATTTCAACTCAATTCATGCAGGACGAAAAAATTGCGAGGTTTTAACTTTTTTCGAGCTTCATTTCCTGAACTATTAGAAACTTCCTTAGACAAGCAACATTGTTACACAAACAACATTGTTGCGAGACAGATAGTTAAACGATATTTTATACAATGTCTATACCCAGGTATGGATTTATTTTTGTCCAAGTTTTATATTGGTCCACTATTTCAAATGCAGTTCAAACAGACATATATTAAATTGTATGTTCCGTTTTAAATTCGTTCTATCTGTATGTGGGCCCGGGTAACCGGGTATGCACACAAGGGTTAAACTGATATACCCAAAATAAGTTTGTAGCATATTTTCAAAATTAATTTTTTTTAATACATTTATAAAAATCTATAAACTCTAATTTTTTAATCGACAATTACAAATTTGCCAATTATATGGTTAAATTTCTAAGATTTGTTAGACCAATTAATGTGCCCTAATACTCGATACACCACTGTATCGATTGCCGGTTTTAAAAATATTCGTATCACTAGTACAACTCTCATATGTGACACTCTAATTGCTGCGGCAGTCTTGTGTGTGGCATTTCTGAAAACTTTCAATAATTAACCTTTAAACGTCATGTTATAATTCTTTTTAAAATACAGTGTATAAATTTTTAAATTGCTGTAATTACAAAAAAATGATGTAAAGAGTTTAGTGGCCGAATTACCGAACTATAAAATTACCATATAATCTATGTACTCTGTTAAACAAAAAAGAGATGGCAGGCTTATTAAATAAATAACCCATTATGTTTCACAAATTGCTGCTTACATTATTTTACCAAGTTTTTTGTAATAAAAGCAAGAACAGAATGTCACACAAAGCAGATATAAGTTAATAATAATGAAATATGTGTTATAAACTTAAGCAATTATTTATTCGACCCTTATATATTTGATATTTGAAATTATTTCCAAAGAATATATTGTTCTAAACTTTGTTTCTTGTTCTTAAAACTGTTTCGTCTCCTTTTGTCAAATATCTCTTTGACATAAATCTGATCCGTCTGATCCTTTATTCGAACAGTTAAGGGAGTTTATATTGTACCAGAATATTTTATAGGTAACTTTTTATTTCACTTTTTACACTTTTTATTTCTTCTTTACTGCTAGATTTAGGTTTTGACAAAATAGATCTTAATATATAGGTTTTTAAATTTTTTTTGTGTTTAATAAGCTCATGGCTTTCGTTTTTTTGTCGATACATTCATATTTAATTCCTTACACTCTAATTATAGTTTGTAGGTGGATTTTGTAGCTTACTTTCAGGATTTTGGATTATCAGCTGAAAATCGACAAAAACGATTATTTTATTGATGTTTATTGAATGATTTATAATATACTTATTTATACAAAGTGGCCCAAAAGTCAGGAAACGGCTAATTATCTCGTAAAATGCTAATCATAATTGTACAAAATTTGAGGTACACCTATTTTGGGATACGGAGATTCCATATTTGATATTTACAATGTTGCCAGATTTGCCGTTTTTCTTATATTATTAGTAACTTTAGTTTTTCAAATACATCACCCTGTATATTCAGTCATTATTGGAATCTCCTATTCAATCGAGTTCAACCATATGTAACACTTATGATTTGATGTAATCTTGAAGGTCTTAAATACATAAAACCGAAGTCTGGCAACGCCTAAATTGTTTCAATAAATTTTTTAATACTAACTATTTTCAAATACATTAAAACGTAACAATTCATAGTTTAGAACATTTTTTAACATAGTAGTTACGTTATTAAGTGTTCAAAATGTGCTCAATTTGTAACTTGACAGCACCCTAATCGATGGTAGAAGGCGTCTACCACATTTCTCCATGATTGTCTAGAAATTATTCGAGATTCATTGATAATTCGTTGAATTAGCTCTGCAAGACTTGCTGGTTAAATTTTGTAAACTGAATTTTTCAAGTATCCCTAATAAAAATAATCTTTAGGATTAAAATCGGGTGAACGTGGAGGCCACTCAATTCTACCTTGTCTACCAATTTATCGTCCACGAAATATCTCATCTATATATCGCCGAACATTTACACCAACTATCTGACGTTAAATTTCTTTCGACAAAAAATGACCCAATTGAATAAGTAACTACTATATCTGACCATACATTTAATTTTTGTGGTTTTTGAGTATGGTTTTCACGCATTCAGTCTTCAATGTGAATTTACGTCACACCAGTACCTTAAATTGTGTCGATTTACACTTCCACACAGTGTAAAAGTTGCTTCATTGGAAAAACATATTCTGTTAACGAAATATTAATAATTTTCAATTTTATCCATCATTACCTCAGTAAACTCTAATCTACGACCAAAGTCATCTTCACTTAATTCTTGCAATAAGTTAATTTTGTATGATTTAAATTTATTTTTACGTAATAAACGTAGGACTGAAGAATGACCTATATCATGTACTTGTGCAACCCTACGTGGGGATGTATGTGGATCTTCAACAAAACTTTGCTTATATCTGAAGTTTTGTTGTCATTGATAACTCGTTTCGGTCAACCTGATCGGTATCTATCTTTTACTTCTCCAGATTCCTCAAATTGCCTTACAGTTTTTGTACCGTCGTCTTATGAATAGGAGAACGGTTTAGAGAACGGCATTTTAGAGAAGAAATTTAAATTGCAGAACTTTTTGAACCACAACTACTGTCAATTTTAGTTCATAATTTAAATGGTGAACAAATGTCAAAATCACAGCATTCTCCATTTAAATGCATCCGTAGTCGAGTTTGCTTTTTATTAATGTCTAATATAAATTTAGAAGAATTTTACGATCTGAACCCCATCTATTATTGGATAAAACTCTTAGTAAGTTTATTCTTTGTTGACAGGATGTGATCAAATTGTTGATATGTCAAGTTTATATGAGTTGTGAGTCAAATATTACACCAAAAAATTTGATTTCGCGGACTTGTTTCAGAGAATGACCATTTAGATACAAGTTTAAGTTATAATTCTGCTCTTCTTTTTCCAACCATTATTACTTTAGTCTTCTCAGTTGAAAATGTTAAACCAGTCTCTAAAGATCACGTTTCTATATTTTTACTTTTAACATATATTACTAGATCATCAGCAAAAAGATTAGCTTTATGTGGTTTATTATATTATTTATTGCGATTAAAAATAATAGTGGACTTAAGGCCGATCCTTGAGGAATTTAATTATGAAGTGATTTCGATGGTGACATGAATCCATTCGTTTTTACTTGTATGGACCTGTTTTATAAAGAAAATTTTTGGTGAAATCGAGAAAGTTTCCATCTATTTTCCAGTTTTTTATAATTTTGAAGATATAATGCGTCCATGTTGTGTCAAATGCTTTTTTGATGTCGAAAAATATTGCGATTACTTTTGTTAATTTGTTAATGCTTTATGAACTTCGGATTCTACTGCAACAGTGTTATCACCTGTCGATCTGTCTGAACGGCTCCGCTTTGTATTGGAGTAAAAAGCTTTTTCTTTTCCAAGTGCCATTTCAGACTTTTACTTAACTCTGAAAGATCACACCGATTTTTTTTAACATATACCGCACATATGGGTATCAGATACCCAATTATTTTTTGTAAAGAAACAAAAAAAAAGTTTATATTTTATTATTTCCAGAGACTGTCTAATCAGTACTAAATGCACAATAATAATTAAATTGATCATTTTATTTTCTCTCTCTTAATTGTAGTAATACAAAAGAAAAAAATACTAAAAATATTTAAAAATAATTATCAAACATTTTCTAAAAAGGCAGAAACATAATTCAAAATATTTTACCTTACTTTAACAACAAAATGGTCTTTTTAACTAAAAGCTAACAACTCTTTATTATAGAACTTATATTCATTCTTAGCCAGGTATTTCAATTTCACTTATTATAGTGACTACATTCACAACACAGTTTTACTCTATGCTTCATGCAGTATGCTTTATGGCAAGCCTAGCATGCATGCTTCTTTTTTCTATCTGTTCCTTTGCAGAAATAAAACCTAATTTGCTTTACTAAACTTGTGGGATGTTGTGTTGGAAGGTCTTCAACTTGAAGAAAGCCACACATTGTTTGCCTAAGTGATTTCTCTAAAAAAGGTATTTAGGGTCTCTCTCACATTAGTGGTTCAATTCAAGCCACTCCCAAAGACTTTAGAAATGATCTATTTATACCACTTGCATCAAGCATATTCAAAAGAATTCTTAGTGGTCATCGTCTGGATCCAAGCAACCTGGCAACATTTATAACTAGTTTATGATCAATTTCACTATCACTTTCATTAGTATCGATATTGTAGTTTTGTTTTTCGACATAATTCTCCTCAGATTCGGAATCGGTACCAAAGATATTTTGACCACCATTCTCGTTGTTTTCACTATAATGCAAATAAATTTTCAGTTTTCCTTTCCACTTCAGCTTGGGTCAACGGACAACGTTTTTCCCAGTTTTCTTCCCAACTACATAAAGCCATTTCCCAAAAAAATCATAAAAAAATTAATAAATTATCGCAAACCTCACACATGGGTGCTACATACGCTAGCGTTTATTCAAAAAATTTTCGTGATTGGAAATATTGCTCGAATGAGACCGCAACTACATATCCGTCCTTAACAGACTGCAGACTAAAATTACATGAAGCAGCATTACCGTTGAAATGCGGTTGAGCATGCTACATTCAGTTGTGTATCTGTCTGAATGGGTATCTCACACTCAAGTGTGAGCTTTCAGGGTTAATATTCTCTCCATTGCTTTGCAAATGTTACTGGTGAGAGATATTGGACGATAGGAACATGGTAAGTTTTTTGTCTTATTTATTTTTAAAAAAGGAATTATGATTGCTTGACGTCATATTGATGGAAACGTTTTATTTGTGTAAATATTGTTAAAGATGTCAACTAAAATTGTCTTTACTGTTTCAGGTATTTTCTCAATAAATATTGTTGGAATATCATCAGGTCCTGAAGAAGTTTATTTAGCATTGCCTAGGCAACTCGTCTAGTGTAATCGGTATATTGAGAGTGAAGTGTATTTCTTTGAATATTGTATATTGTTGATAGTGATCAGCTCAGATTTCTACAATTTCTAGTCTATCTGAAGTAATTAAGTGATCTATGGTAATGGTGGTGATACGATTAATTTTAGATGAACGTTTTATTTTCCTTATTTTCTGCCAAATATCACTTATTGGTGTACATGAATTTTATTTCTTTCTTTATTTGGTACATTTAGATTGATTACTGGATTAATAATCAGTAACATTTCAGTGACCTCACTGGTGTAGCCCGGTAATTCTTTAATAGTTCCAACAGTTCTCCTCGATTCATACCCTAAATTCAACTTTTTCAAGGGTTAATTTTCTTTAACTTAGCAAGTGATTTGGTACTTCTACTTTTATTGCTCTGAACATTTTTCGTCCAATTACAGAGTCGTCAGCTGCTTTATAGACTAAATAAGTGATTAATCTCAAACACAATATCGACATGTTAAGGTACAAAAAACTAACCATTATTCAAACGTTCTTTGGATAATTAAGTACCCAAAATATAAAATTTTTTACTGATGAAGATGTTGCAGTAAAGTAAATTTTAAAGGTTTTGTATTTTTACTTAATAAATACCTAATTGGAAAGGACTATTTACCAATATGTCAGATCCTTGTTTGGTTGACATCTAGGTATTCCGTATACAAACAGTTAATTACCAGTTTTCCCATAATGCATAAATAGCTAATAAAATTAACAGAAGACGTGTCAGAAGTTATCTTTTTTCCAAATATGGAAAGATGTCCCGTATATGTTTAGTTTGGTTGAACTTTTTCAAGTAATAAAAAATTAATTAATTGATATTTAATTTAAATAAAAATGTCTGAAATTTTCATTAATTTGTTTATCTATACAGCAGATAAATATTTACGGAAACTGAAGCGGTAACAACAGATTAAAATCTAAGAAATGTTATGTATACAACAAATTATGCCAATTTAAAGTCACAGTAATGAAATCTACAAGAAAATGGCATGTATTTCATAATTTCATAGATGTGCAGCTACGATGGCAAGCTTCCCAGAAAATACAAATGTGGGGCAAATAAAAACGTAATTAAACAAGGATTTTCTTGTAACACACAACAGTCAAAGTGCATATAGTGTTCCTGATGAAAACAAATGAAATCTATGTAGGATCGAGAACATCAACCCGCTTTTAATAGGTATGATTTCTGCTCAACTTAACATTTGCTTTAATCAACAGTGGTACAAAATAAAAAATAGCTCAAAGTCCCTATAATAAATAAGATAATAGTGAAAATAAAAATGTCAACAAAATGTCAACAAACATTTTCAGGAAAGCTACAATACCTTTAACGTTCATAGGACAATAAAAACCAACACAAACAGATACAAAATGACATGGAAAAATTTAGTAAATAATAAACAGAGACAGAAGATAAAAACCTACGAGATGAAAAGTGTGTGTGTACGAGAAGGTGGCTTAGAAGGAGGTACTTTAACCACAGATTTTTTTTTTGCTATTTTCTACCGTGATCTGTTAGTTATATTAAATTAATTACTGCTTCATTTATTGTAGTGCCATCAAAATCTATTTGATAGTACTATTATTAACACTCACCTTTAATAATATGTCTCCAAGAAACGACTTTTTCTGACCGAAAATTAGCAAAATTAAAGGCATTTACAGGTTATCATAAAAACAGACGTAATTACAAAAAAGCCAGTGGAGGGGTTTCTATTTATGTTAATAATTCATTAAAATCTAGACAAATATCTTTAAAGTCCCGTCTTGAAGCAGTAGCAGTAACCATAAAAACTCCAAAAATTATTAACCTCTGTAACATTTATTTTCCACCGAATAAGTATATAAGAGATAAATCATATTATAGATTAAATTTCATCTAAGATTATAATAGGAGATCTAAATCAACACAATCCACTTTGGAAATCTAACAAAATAGGACACATAATAGAAAATGTCATTAATAACACCATTATTACCCTACTTAACGATGGATCTCCAACCAGATTTAACTCTTTTACCGAAAACACTAATTGACTTATCTCTTGTAGACCCTTTTTTAGTACAAAAAATAACTTGGAAAGCTAGTACACAATTGCATGGAAGCGATCATTTTCTCATAGTGATACATTTCGAAAACAAACAAAAAATTCAACCATTCACTAGATGGAATACAGAAAGAGAGGATTGGTCACCATGTACACAATTTGTGGAGAATCAATTAAATTCTCTTTCAGATCCATCCCCGAATGACAATATAAACGCCTTAGTAAATATATTTTCCTCCGTCATACTTTCCGCAGCAGATCATATCACCGGAAAAAACAAAATAGTAAGAAATCGTATTAGAGTACCGTGGTGGAACAATCACTGTTATGATGCTATAAAGAATGCACACAGAGCATTCAATAAATACGAAAAACATAAAACACAAGAAAATCTTCTAGAATGTAAGAAGTTAAGGGATATTAGTAGAAAAGTGGTAAAAGCAGCTAAAAAGGAATCGTGGAAACAATTTTTTATCAACTATAAACAGTTCTACCCCAGCAGCAATAGTGTGGAAACAAATTAACAAAAGTTCGGGACGCCACACAAACCCATCTATAAGATTTTTAGAATATAATAACAAAATTCATACATCTAGATCTGAAATAGCCAATGTATTAGCTTCATTCTACGAGTCATATTCAAGTAATGAAAACTTTTCTCAAGAGTTTTTACAATTTAAAACCAAAGAAGAATTACAAGAATTTGATTATGATAAAATCAATAACCTACCAATAAGTGCACCAATACTAGAAGAAGAGTTAAATGAATCTATAAAATCTATTAAAAACTCTGATCCTCGTCCAGATGATATTCCTATCATTTCCCTTAAAAATTTGCCTAAAAATGGAACTATCTATTTACTAAAGATATATAACAAAATATGTTGTTTACATAATACCTATCCTTAAACCTAGTAAACCACGTTCAGACCCAAACTCCTATTGCTCAGTATCGTTAGGATGTGCAATGAGCAAAGTGATCGAAAAACTAATTAACCAATGCCTTATTTGGATACTCGAGCACAGATCTGCTCTTTCTAATAAACAAAGTGGATTTCGTAAAGATAGATCAACTCTAGACAACTTAGTTGACCTCGAGACTGAAATACATGAAGCGCTAGCAAATAATCAAAGCTGCATAGCGGTATTTTTTGATATAACCAGAGCATTTGATACAGTTTGGCGCCATGAAATAATTAAAACTTTACAGAAATTAGGTATACAAGGAAATATGCAACTTCATAATAATTTCTTAAAAAACTGAAGCTTCCAAGTAAAAGTAGACAATTTCATTTCTAAAACAAGATTACAGGAATATGGTACCCCTCAAGGATCATCGATTAGTGTTACTCTTTTTCTTATTGCTATTAATAGTATTATGGATTATGATACTCCACCAGTAAGGAGTAGGCCATGATACTATGACTAAGAAGATAAGATATTGCTCATAAGTCGTGACATCATTGGAGAGTTGCACGTTCGAAATGTCAGTTTTTTGTATGTATCAATAAATAATCTTTAATAAATAGTTTGGAGATATCCTTATGTGTACGATAATTGTAATTATTAAACCTCTTAACTTATTTTCGTCTAGTAATTTTATCTCATATGATGATCTCATAATTTATTATAAAGGAAGAAATATAGTACTAATTAAACTAATCTTACAAGATACTATTTCTGCATTAGAAAAATGGCCAATGAAATCGGGAATGAAATTTTGCTCCAACAAAAGTAAATGTATCCATTTCACCAGAAAACGTAATGTTAGTAGTCAAGCAACATATTTATTATTTTAAAACATATTTTCAACAATATTTGAACATAATGAAAGTCTTATCTGCTAAAAATTGGGGATGTGATCAAGATATCCTTTGACGGTATATAAAAGCCTTATTAGATCTAAAGTCGATTACGGTTCAATAGTGTATGGTTCTACCAGTAAATCACTTTTAAAATAGTTGCAAATAATCCAAGAGCTTTTGTAAAAATAGCCTTAAGAGCTTTTTGTACCACCCCTTCAAATAGCTTACTATGTTTAGTAGGAGAAATGCATCTGGAAATAAAAAGACAATATCTTAGCCTAGCATATGCTGCAAACGTTTCAGCAAATCGTGAAAATCCCGTCAGAAACAATATCTTTGCCTGTCGTTTCCACAAAACATTTCTTAACAAAAAAATATCTAAACCCCCTTTTAATGAAAGACTTAATAGATACAGAACCAGTAATATTATTGTCTTTCCTAAAATATACCAAACCATCCTTTTAACCGCTCCCCCTTGGATGGCCAGAAAACCCTTCCTAGACATGGGTTTAACAAAGACTAGTATTCAACTTAATGCTTCCTCTATGGTTAAAAAGTTTTACAGTAAGATTGATGAGTACCAGCATTACCAACATATTTATACAGATGCCTCCAAATCAGAAAAAGGATTGGGATGTGCCTTCATAGACAACGACTACACTGTTTTACACAAAATCTCAAATTTAAGCACATTATATACAGGAAAACTATTCGCAATCTACAAAGCATTAGAATATGCACTGAACGCCAACTTAGACAGGTGCCTAATACTGACAGATTCCTTAAGTTCCATGAGTAGCTCAGGCACCATTTGTACCAACTTCAGTAAAAGAATACGACTGTAAAATGTATGTGAATTCCGTCATATATATATATATATATATATATATATATATATATATATATATATATATATATATATATATATATATCTACATGGTAATGAAAGAGTAGATGCTGCCGCCAAATCTTCAGTTAACAACGAAGACTTGACAGAACCTAACCTTAAATGAAGGGTGGCTTCAAGAATGGAATCAATCTCAGTAAAAACTACAATACACAAAAACAACAGTTACAAGATAAAAGAATAAGTGTAGCAACAGGAAAGACCAAACTATAATAAACAGACTGAGATTAGGACATACACGCTCAACACATAAATATCATATTACTAGAAGTGTTCATCCAGTGTGAGGTAAGTGTTTCAACAGTTTAAATGTCCAACATCGCCTAATCGAATGCCCTGCATATTCAAATGAGAGGAAAAAGTGTAACTTACCGACAACGCTACGCGAGTGTCTAGAAGAAAACTGTGTCTATTCGTCATTTTAAAGTTTTCTTAAATCAATAGGAATATATGTGAACATCAGTGCATGTACAAATAATTGTGAAATAGTCAATGCTTCTATTAACCAATGTACTTAGCATAACTCAGATTAATGTAGGTAAAAATCTATATATGTGAAAATCAGTATATATTAACTAGGTATCCATAAATGTAAAAAAAGATTGTAATACCGAACAGCGCTAATAACGACATAGGTTGATACGCCTTAATTGTAAATAAAAAAAGTACCATTAATAACATCATCGTCCAGTATATAACACATATAGAGCCAAAACGAGCGAGTTTTATCTAATCTAAAATCTCCACAACATTCACCCAAGCACTATTGACAAGGAATTCAACGTTTTCATCCAAACAATTAAAAACGTATTAAAAACAATCATTTCCACATTTTTATATAAATTCCCCGATTGTTATCAGGCAAACTACCTGAAAATAAAATCTTATAAAACTGAAACACCCTAGTTGCGTTACCAAATGAGCATACATTTAATTTGTCTCGCTAAATTGCGAGATATAATTTGATATCGTCACATGTTGACCACAGGCGTGAATGCAAATCTGAAAAATAATTTATTAACGCTACGAAAAAAATACAGTGGGATTTTAACAGGACCGGACTTGCACAATAAATATGAATTCAAATTTAACTTAATTACTTATAATTTGTTGTAAAAGTGTTGTAGCGATGAAGAACAAAATTTTGCTCATTAGCAATAATATTTTCATATTAAAGAATTTAAAAACATACAATATATTTAAAGGGAAATTAATGGGTTATTTCCACCAATTTCCCCTAGCGTACCAAACCCTCGTGGTGACCGGTCGTGTTTTTGTTACAGGAATTGGTTGGTAGCTGATTCGTTTATTTTGCTTCTTGTGGGGGTTAAAATTATACACACTTTTATTAGCGGTTTATTATACTTCCAACTTGTATGTATACACTTTACAAATTACAACACTAAACTAACTTTGACTATGCTCAATATATACAAATATTGTGTAGCACAAGTGAGAAAGAGAGGGACAATAACATCTTGATCGACTTAACAACTTGAAATACTTAATGCGACTGTAACTGAGTGCGGGCTGGAGAGGACAAAGAGACGAAGAAGGGTGTGCGGGCTGGCAAGGTATCAAATACGCTGACGATCGTCTGGTCTTTTTTACTAATAACAGATAATATTTGATATTCAAACTATAGAGGCGGCCTTAAATTAAATTGAAGTAGTAAAAAATTAGTTGGTTTTCCAACATACTCCCGGGCCTTGAGATAATTAAATAAATAATTAATTAAGGTCTCTTTAGGGTCAAAAATTTGAGCTATCAGCGAAAGAACTTTTCTTTCAGTATAGGTGGTTTTGATGAGTGCTTCTTGTGAGAACTGAAGTACAGAAATTGAGAATACTTCTAAATTGGCATTCCAGTAGAGTCATAATACCTTGCTATTGCCATTTTTTGGAGCTATAACATAATTGGAATCATGAGAATGAGAAGAGACATTTTCCAAAAAATTTTGAGAGTTAGAACACCATTTGTGTACTGATATTGCTACGTTGTTCAATAATTCTGTGATTTTAAAATAAGGTTTTAAGAAATTTGTTAGGTCATCAGCAGCTTACAACATATCATCTACATAGCATGCATTGAGGATAGCATCACTTGCAAGAGGATAAGATTCTTGATGAGTGCAAGCTAACTCTATTAGACATCTATGGCTAAGAAAGTTGCCACAGTTAGTACCATATGTTACAGTATTCAACTGGATGCATTGCAACTCATCTTGAGGGGAGTTTCGCCAGATAATGTTTAGGAGATACCTTTGAGTGGGGTTTATGAGCATTTGCCTGTACATGTGCATGAGATCAGAGATAAAAACATAAAAAATGTTCTAAAATTTATGAAAGTGTCAATTAGTTTTGGTTGAGTTTTATACCCCTTCTACATAATATCATTGAGTGGGACCCCAGAGCTTGTTTTAATGAAACAATTAACACAACACGTATGGGATAAAGTACTTATTATCTGACATTGGGTGTGTTGGCGTCAGGGGTACCACCCTTGCATAGCCAAGAGAGAGATATTCTTGTATAAAGTGCTTATACTGGGTATAAACTGTGTTATTTTTTACAAGCTTCCTTTCTAGATTATAGAACCTTTGTCTTGCAGAATAAAAAGAATTGCCTAGTCTTTTAGTAGTGACAGATCTACTTGAAAGCTACCTTCAGGTAATAATTTTGTGGTACTTTTAAAAATATGTTCAGCAAGTTTATCATCCTGACTGAGCATGGGACTTTCAGGGAGTTCTTAAACCTCCCAAAATCGTTAAATGAGTACATCTAGAGGTTTAGTGTTATTCAAAGAATTGATTCAAAGAAAAATCTGAGTTGAAAAACAAGAATTTTTGTTATTGTCTGAGATATGTTAATGATAGTTGGGAACTAATTGTGAAGGTAGTCTTCCTTGAAAAATATATCCAAGATGTGTATTTTGCAGTATAGGACCATTTCCAAGTTTTATTATTCTATTTGTTAACAGATTACAATATATGTCATTGCCCAACAACATATCAATTTTACCAGGTACTGAGAATGAATGGTCTGCAAGGTTTATATCATGAGATATACTTAAGTGAGACCTACTTATCTTTACCTGTGGTAATTTACATATTATAATTGGCAGTACAGTACATGATACATTAAATCAATTGTATGTTGTTCTAAAGGAATAAATTATGACGTCTATCTTTTTTTTGGAGGTGGATCAAGATTGAGACAAGGTATAAGGTAAGATAAAAATTAGTTGGTTTTCCAACAATATTTTTAAATAAAAGCAAATCTAGTAAAATTCTCCAGGAACTCATCAATAACTCAAACTTATTTGACGAGCAATATTATATATAATAGACAAACAGATAACTGAATCTGTTAAAAAATTTTAATTTACTCTACGGAAATGGGTAGCTGAATATAACAGCATATCAAATTAGAGCTTATTCTCTAAGCTTAAAAACCAGACACCGCTTTTAGATCAAAATCATCTCATCTACCAACTTTCTTTTCTAGAAAAATGAAATATCAACAAAAAAACCGTCGTGTGTCAAAATGTGACAATTTTCAGAAATGGCCAGACTTCAACAAATTAAAAGTTTACCCATACCTGCTCACAGACTAAAACTAATATCCGGATTGAAAGAAATGGCCCAATGAGATAACCGGATACTAGGTACTTTTGAAAAATTTCAAGAAAATTTGTTACCACATGCTAAGTGAAACGTAAACATTTAGCAGCCATTAAAAAAACAATTTAAGATTTAAAAAGATGATTATTAGATGATTATAAAAAAATGAATAAGCAATAATCAAAATTTAAGTGAAAAACTCTTAACTGTGCCCTTAAAAGTAAGGTATAAAAATTAAACATGTATAACAATAGAGACTTTAGAAATAAGTGAATAGATTTCAAACTAAAGTAAAAGGACATTTCTAAAGTAGCTCGCTATTTAGTCGGTTTCCATTTAAAGAACGGTTTCTTGTTGGACCACTTGTTAGTTTGATGGAAAATAGAAAAGTAATTTTCGTTTTGTGTTCTCCTCCAACTCATTCCACGATTTCGTAAAGGGATGAAAGTTCTTGAGAGATAGTTAAAAGTTTAAAATTAAAATTAAAAATTTTCCGTATTATAAACAGCTGTTTATCAAATTTATTGAACAATTTTTTTTATAAAATCTCTGTTTACTTATTACTTTTCATGGAGCTATAGAGAATATCAAGAATATAAGGACATTCTTAAGTATTTATCAACACAACCCGAAAAGGGCCTAAAATCTAGACGTAAAAGTGAAATATGGATCCAAATGTGGGTCTAATCACGTTTTCAAATTTAATAAATTCACTTAACCACTAGCATACACAGAACAAGTTTTCTACTGTACATAGTATGGTTAAAAATATGTAAGTTAACTTAACCCTCTCATGCATGGAGTCTACTCCAGTGGACAGATTTTTTTAACTCCGAAAACTATATTTTAATTCTATGAAACTTCGTGCAAAATGCATGAAATTCCTTTCAGAGGACTCTAATGAAGTAACTGCTACCGACATCTACAATATTTATTTTAAAAGTCAAAGTTTCTTTATGTTAGTGTCTATAAATTACCCAAGCGCGATAGCCACCTGTGAATTGCCCCAAAATAAATGCCCGTAGTTTCTATGAAAATGCAAAAAAAGGTAAGAAAATATTTTTCTTATAGAATTATGTATTTTACACAATTGGCCTTTGTTATGACTTCAAAATAATTAAAAAACTAATTGAAAATATCACCTTGACATCATGTCCACTAAAGTGGACATCATGCTATATGTAACTTAGAATTCCACTCTTTTGGTATATTTTATGAGTATAATTTTCAGAGGAGTAGTAGGTTTTTTGTTCATATATATTTTGTTATTTTTTTGTCCAAGATTTATTATTTACTTAGGGATTTTCGAGGGCATTTTGTATGTACTTGCCTATATTATTTTAGTAGAAATAAATAGATTTTATTTATTGACCTAATAGTACTTCTTCAATGGGAAATTTTATTCTATTTCAGAAAGTACTTTTTGTCGATGAAGACGACAATAGAGTTGAAGCACCTTTATATTTACCAGAAAATAAAGAATTTATACAAGAAGGTATTGGCAATAATGACATTATTTATGATTTACTAGAAGGTTCAGATTTGGAATATAATTATAATGACGAAGAGACGTATTCGCTTGAACATGTAATGGCTGAAGACCAAATTGTTAAAATAAATACAGCCAGAAAACAGTGACGATGATATGAGTGAAGATGACATTCCATTAGCTCAGCGTATTTTGGCATTTTCATCAAAACATAAAAATCAGAACAAAAAATCAAAAAAGAGTGAGGAAAAAGACTGGAAATGGTGCAATAATAACAGCATGTATGGACCAGTAACTTTGCCACAGTTTATAGGAACAAAAAATATTCATGTTCAAGGAAACAATCCCATTGATTATATTTTATCACTTTTCAACGCAGACATAATGGATGATATCGTCTTTCGGACCAATTTATATGCTGGCCAAAACAATAAACTAAATTTTAATTTTACCAAATATGAATTACATGTGAACATATATAAGGAAAAATGACCTGAGAATAGATCTTACGGCTGCAGAAAATCTGTAAAAAAAATAACAATATGCCCCTCTAAAAAAGCAAAACCATGGTGGAATTCAGAATGTGAACTGACTGTACGTCAATGCAAAACGGCCCTCAACAGATATCGAAAAAGAAGAACTCAAGAAAACCTGATCTATTTTAAAAAGCTAACAGCCAAAACGACATATGTCTTTAAAAAGAGCAACAAATATTCATGGCAAAATTTTGTTTCTACACTTACTCCACCATCTCAAGTTTGGACAAAAATAAGACAAATGATAGGTCATAAAACTCCTTCAAAAATTCCACCAATATTACTGAATGGAGTTATAACAGATAACCAAACAATTTCACAAATCATGGCTGAAAGTTTTGCATCGAAATTCAAGTCTGAAGTCGAACAGATTGAAAGTCCAAATGACCAGAATATACAAATTCCTCTTGCTCCACAAATTAGTAGACACGACATTGACGCTATCATCCTTCTTTATACACAAAAAGAATTAGCACTTGCACTATCCTGTTGTACGAACTCTGCCGCTGGACCAGACAATATTCCAAATATATTTATAAAAAATTTATCTCATTCTATCCTCGCAACACTGCTGAATTTTTATAACAAGATATGCCATACTCAACAATTACCCACACTATGGCGTGAATCAATTATCACACCAATAAAAAATCTGATATACCCTCAAACCTAACAAAATCATATAGACCTATTTCCCTAACCTTTTCATTATGTAAACTGTTTGAGAAAATGAATAATTCAAAAATAACATGGCTTCTCGAAAAATATACAATAAATGACGCAGCGCAATCCGGTTTCAGACGTCACCGTTCAACCCTTGATAATTTAGTGCTATTACAAACACAAATAGCTTTTGGTATTTCTAATAAACAAGATCTTATTGCTACTGTCTTTGATATAGAAGGAGCTTTTGATACTATCTCGCACCAAGCCATTTAAAGTAAAAATAAATGGGAAAATTTTGACGACATTCGGACAAAATAATGGAGTCCCGTAAGGTTCGGTACTCAGTACAACATTGTTCAATTTTGCAATAAAAGGTATTTATTCAAATATTCCAGGGAAAAAGTACAAATGTCACATTCAACGTGCTCCAGACTGCTATAAATCAACGTAGCGAATGGTCCAAAAAAACCGGATTAGCTCTTTCAACCAATAAATCGAAATTAATACGGATTAGCAGAAGACCCTGCAGCCAAAGTCCAATTATTACCCTTAATGGAACCCCATTGTAACTAGTTATTCAATACAAAATACTTGGTTTACCGTTTGACAGTAGGCTAACTTGGAAACAACATATAAGTGTATTAAAGGCCTATTCAATGAAGAGACTCAATATCATTAAGGCAGTATCAAAGTATACATGGGGATAATCTTACTTAATATATAGAGCTTTAATCCGCTCAAAACTAGACTACAGCAGCTTCATATACATGTCTGCATCAAAATCTGACTTAAAGCTACTGAACTCTTTACAAAACTCTTCTATTTGTCTTTGCTTAGGTGCTTTTAAATCTAGTCCCATAGACAGCCTTTACTGCGAGGCTAATGAACCACCTCTCTGGATTCGACGAGAGTATCTTCTTCAATCTTACTTTGTTTCCGTATCCGCAAACCCATCCAATCCAGTCTACTATTTAATTACTTCAACATGGCCTCCGGAGACCCCGCAAAGGATCCAGTTAATAATAGACATCCAGAAATTAACTCTAAGAAAAACCATCGACCTTATTAAATCACATCCCTTCTTAATCCCGGATACTCCGCCTTGAAATAAACCGATCACACATTCAATCACGTCTCTATCAGAATACAATAAACGTAAAACCTTAAGTTTTCTCATAAGGCAATTATAAAAAAATCTGCATACAGGTGCCTTCAAAAGCGAAGCAGGCGTTGGATGTGCCGTTACCACATATGATTAAATAATAAAATCATCTTTTTTGACAAATTTGTGCAGCGTATACACTGGAAAATTTTATATGATTATAGAAGCATTTAAAAAAAACTAAAAACAGATGATAAAAACCATGCAATATGCACAGACTCCATGTCGTCACTACTTTCTATAAAAGTCTATACCCTCAGCATCCCTTAGTTCAAGAAATCCATAGGACTTACAGCGCATTCGCTTTTCAAGATGTAAATATCACGATGATCTGGCTACCATCCCATATCGGCATCTCCGGTAATGAAAAAGCAGATCAAGCAGCCAAGCAGTCAAGCAAGCTTCTTGTGTAAACAGTCCTCAAAATCCTCAAAAGCCCAACATATTCAAATCCGTAATGACCTAACTGAAGCAAATTTTCAAGCAACAACAGTATCATACTTGGTAAACCCACTGGAACACAATGAAGACATTACGTGAGATCCGGCAGACTGTCGAGAAATTTGAACTTCCAGCAATTTCTAGAAAAGAAAAAGCATCACCCGAAGATTAAGAACAGGACATACCCGATTCACACATGAATACTTAATGAAGTCCAAGCCGAAGTCCAATTCCCAAATCTGATCAAGTGTATTAACTGTAAATATTAACTTAAATTAATAATAATAAATAATACCTAATAAAAATAAACTTAAGTTAAATATCAAAGACGTTTTAAACTCACCCAATCAAGTCTTTAAAACTAATTGGTTCCTTGAAATACATTTAGTTGTTCAACAGAATATGACCTCTTGTTTTCCATGTCCTTTACCTTTAACTTATAAGTTAGTGATAAAACTGTTGTATTATTTAGTCATAGGTTCTAAGCTTATAGATTAACTGTAGGAATTAGTGACATGTGCTTATTGTAATTATTGTACACAATATTGTTTGTGTCAATGGTCATTGCAGCCGAGACACATTAATTTAAATAAACAAAATAAATAAACTTGAGCAAATCCATATTAACTATGCTCACTTACTTTTTTTACGTTCTATAAATAGTTACCAAATAATTTTATATATTTTAAGGGCCAAACCACCTCTGACTGCTTGTAAATAAAAATGGAAGTGTCACAAAATCTGTAAAGCAAGATTTTGGTCTTGTGGGTACGTTTTAAAAGAAGAGAGCTTAATGTAACTGCTTCGGATACCGCCAAAGTTTAGCCAGGGGCACTAGGAATGTAATTTTTTATGTCTGCATGTGAAGAGCAGTTTTATTATTTTAGCTGCAGTATGAAAACAATCTGCTTTTAACACATACTGTACTTGCACTCAAGGACGTACTTGCAAAGTTATTTTCAAGGATGTTTTAGGAAAAATATTTAATCTGTCTACAACATCAACATTTGCGGACGCAGTGTAAAATTTGTTGACTTTTACCAGCTTAAATATTCAGTTTACAATAGACGAAAAGTTAACTAAAACAACTAGTGAATAAAAAAATTGATAATTAAAATCAAAAAAAGTTCAAGCAACAATTTTAGTTAAAAAAACATATTTTTTTTTATAAAATTTATAAGTATAAATTAGATTAAAAATATTTAATAATATGAGGTAATAAATTCTTAGGTGTATTTTAAAAAATGTCACCAATAAGAAAGTCGCCATGTTCATAAATGCCATGATAGGAGTTAGTCAATTAGAAATTCCTTTAATGGAAAACAAATTGTCAAACTGATGCTTCGTTATTTCTCACCGATAAATCTTACTCCTTTGGCTTTAATTGAGATGAATTTTAATTTAAATCAATAAAATCGTATTCCTTCTGATTCTAATAGGACTCCTTTATTGGAACCCGATTTAAGGCGCCAGGCTCATCTCGATCTTATATCTAGCCAAAATGTGCATTGTGATAAAGCACTGTTTGTCCTGTGTACGTCTAGCGACCAGGACCATCTAAATACCTATGTAGGTCCATCTTACAATGAAAAAGAATACTTCATCAAGAATTGAGGATATCATTACCTACCTTGGTATTCAAATTTACTCTTTCAAACCTGAAAATATAAATGAATACTTTATTAATGTGAGTAAAACTATATCAACTATTTTGCCACAAGATTCCACCTAAAAAAGGTCTGGAATTCATTCTTTATAAGACTAGTTGATAAATTTGAACTGATTCAAACAATCGGTAGTATCAAAATCAAATCTTCCTGTAGTACTGGACTATTCATAAATATTTTCTTAAATCTCTGAAGAAATGTGTTAAAAGTCTTGGTCTCACCAATTAATGTTTCTTTAAAAAACTTATAATTCCAGAGTGCGTAAAGACAGCCATTATTATTTCTCTTCATAAAAGTGGTGAAAAATCGAATGGCCTGCAAATATAGGCCTATTGCCTTACTACTGGTTCTATCCAATATTATTAAGAAACTTATAAAAGCGCGACTTATGTCATTTTTCCTTAAAAATAATGTTTTATTACAAAATCAGTTTAGCTGATTCGAATAAATCTACCACTGATGGTATATCTTCTGTACTACACGAGGTTTACCAAGTACTAAACAATAATCTTTACACTGCCACTGTTTTTTGTGACTATGCCAAAGCTTTTGATTGTGTAAATAACGACATGTAAATCAATTAAATTTCTATGGAATTCGGGGTATTTCGTTGAATTGGTTCCAATCTTACTTGGGAAATAGAAAACAACTAGTTAGAGCAAACGATACTGACTATAGTCACAAAATCGTTGTATGTAGAGTACCACAAGGTTTAGTATTGGGTCCTCTACTTTTACTTTTCTTTATAAATGACATCACTAGCTCAAAAATCGATATAAATTTTTTTCTTTTTCCTGATGATACTAGTATCACCTGGAGGAACTTTAATATTGTAATTCTTCATGTAACTATAAATAAATTCTGATCTACTTAAAATAAAAACCTAGTCTGACTCTCATTTACTCTCTTTTAACGTGGATAAGACAGTATCATTATCCTATAAAGGAGCTTTTCAACCCTTGTTTCTTAATAATGGTCAGATTGTTCTCGGACGCGACTAGTTCACGTTCGAGACGCATCGCCCCGCCCCTTATTTTTCACGTTGGCCCCTCCCTGACCTGGAAATCCCTAATCGCTACTTCAGAAAGTATAAAAATAGGCGATTTTCAGGTCAATAGGTCAGTCCTTCACGGGCTCTCCGAGAGCTTATTGCTCTCGGGGCTCTGCTTTCTTGTTTTTAGATTTTCCCATACTCTGTGGCTGAGATGTTATTCTACTGCAACCTGGTATTTTTATTTCGACTTAACCTTTGTCATGTAAGAAATATCTTGCCTTTTTCAAGGCAAGATACCAGAAGAAAACATTTTCGAGTCCATACCTTGAAAATGGACTTAAGTAGAGGAGCTATCGTTGATGTTTTCGAAGCCCTCTACAGAGCACACGGTGGTACAGAAGGTGCTTAGACCCTTATTAATTACCCCGCGGTGACAAGATCAGTATCGTTGACTCTGTAAAGTTTCTTGTTATTTTTATAGGCAGCATCCTTAAATGGTTCCTTCATATCGATTTGTTAAGTAAGAAAATAGCCTCAGATTGCTATGCAATCAGATCTATTTTGAAGAAAATCAATTTAGCAATTTCCAGAATATTATATTTTTCTTTGTTCGAGTCTCATCTTCGATATGGTATTCCTTTTTGGGGTTCTTGTACAGCTGCGCAATCTGATTTGAAGTTATTTAAATTTTACATTGAATTGTTTATTATATTACCTTTTTTTTAATATTGATGACTTATATCATGCATAAAATTAAGAAAACAGAAATACGCCTTGTAATCTAACTGGCATCTCAATTTACATCCAATTAGTGAGCATATGTGGCGTATACGAGCTACCAGAAACCCAGGTATCACTTGTCATTAAAAGAAATCATCTTGATCTTAGAAATCTTATACACCTAAAAACACGAACTGGAAGAGACCTTTTTCCATGTGGAAAACTTGGAATAAGATATTTGCAGAGAGAAGATATCATCATCCAAGCAATAAGATTAGCAGAACCCAGAGGAAAGTAAGCACTGGGTGAAATACCGAGTGATATAATATAGCTCTTTTAAAGTTAAAGCAAACGATCTTTCCTTTTTTTATTTATAACATTTTTATTAAAATAAATAAAAATGGCTATATACCAACGGATTGGCTATTTTTGACTTGTGTGATGTGATAATACTAAAATAGCAAATGCGAAAATATGTAGTGACTATGTAACCATTAGCTTGATGATCCATGTTTTAAAAATATTTCTTCAAACTTTACAGGAACAACTTAGTAACACGAAGTTTGGATTCAGGTTATGTTATAGATATGCAGAGATATCGGCTATCCAGTTTTTATGTATTTTATTGACTATGAGAAGGTCTTTTATTGAATAAAACATCCTGAACTAATAGATATTCTTCAACAGGTAGGTATAGATAATAAAGACCTATGTATCATTAAAAATCTTTACTGGCATCAACGTAAAAACATCAAAGATTGACCAGGATAAATCTGAAGAGCTTCACATGCGAAGAGGAGTAAGAGAGAACTGCATTTTGTCTCCACTAATATTTAATGTCTATATGGTGTTTGTTTTCAATAAAGCATTGGGTAGTGTTCAATGTGGTATCAAAATTAATGCCATCAATATTGATAATTTGTACTACGTGGATGACACGTTGTTAATTTCAAATAGTTAAGAAGAACTTCAACATCTAATTAATGAAATAACCACAACGTGTGATAACTATGGACTTATGCTAAACACCATAAAGACAACGGTGATAGTTGTCAGGAAAACGTCAATACAACCAGAAGTATTAACAGTTTATAGAGAATAACTGGAGAGAAGTAACAGTATCAATTATCTTGGTTGTAATCAGACTAAAAATTGGGATATCAGCAAAGAAATTATTACAAAACAAAATAGGAGAAGAAGAATTCAAAATCAAAGAAAAACGTCATGTTTTAGAGATCTAAGGGAAATGGTATATGAAAAAGAATAGTTTTTCTTACAAAGCATATATTCTTTTTACACTTTACGTTCTTCTTGAAGAATTTTACACTTCATGACAGTAGTCATATTTGTATTAATATAATAATAATACTTTTTATATCCGAATTCGTATTTTTTTTCTGTTGTTGAAGACTCTAGCTCTTATACAGCTTCAGTGCTTTTCCTTAAGTCTTATAAGTTTATTTAGTACTCTTATTTTCTATCCTTCATCTAGGTTTTTATCGGCAATGCTGCTTGTTGTTACGGGTTGAGAGAAGGAAGTGATTGGAAGCAGCTTCCTGTAGGTTAGTGGAGTTGAGGATCAGAACGGAAGTCGTAATCTTTCCTGTAGGTTGGGAAGGACTTTTCTATCAGTGATCCTTGCTTTAAGTTGGCAGTGAAGCAGATAAGAAAGGGACCTTCCCGGTACGGAAGTCAGTAAGTCCTCCGCTCCACCGTTAACTACAACTAATCCTAAAGCAGTCCAAGACAGAGAATGATATAAATCCACGACCCAAGCTGTCAAGACGTGATGTCACTATACTTTTTCGAAGGTCAATGGACAAAATAATATATCACAATGATTCACATTTCTGAGGAAACTATGTACAATGTGACTGGCTTTAATGCCATTTTCCCTAATCTTCCATTTCTCTGCATTTTTGAGTAATTTCATTGAAATAGTAAATACTTTTTTTAAGAGAGAAAGAAAAAATAAAAAAGTACTTCTAATACTATAGAGAATATTAAAGTAAGTTACTCCAATAAAGCAGGCAATTCTAAGATTTAAGCAAAGCCATAGAATCATCCAACGCATTTAAAGCGAACCTCGACGATGATCCCACACTACATGAAAAAGAAAATCAATAACGTACGAAATTTTATTTTAAAGCTCAGGGCCAAAAGCATTTCGAGTCTTTAGATTAGGTTTTCGTAGAATGTGAGAAAAACAATGTGAGTTCTTGTTTAATATACCCGAAAGCAAAAAGCTCTACGTCTCTGCTCGAAACGATTACAGCATTTGTATTATCAAGAGAAAATATTTTATGTCTTAAGGAAGGTTTGATGGATTTATGTCTTGATGGAAACACTTTCTTTATTTATATCCTCACCACTGATTTTAAGCTTCTTAATTCGTTATGTGGAGCTAACTTGGATAGGTTGTAGTACAAGATTTGTTGTTATATATATATATATAAATATATATATATATATATATATATATATATATATATATACAGGGTGAGTCACGCTCAACGGGATGGAGTCTACCGGGGAAATGGCTAAAGATATTAAAAATTCCTTTTGTAGGAATACGTAGGTCAGTACCGGCTACAAACTAAAATTTGTGAGATATATACAGGGTGTCCCAATTTGGCGTAATGATATAAACTTATACTTTTTTAAAAGGAATAACCTATATTTCACTTTAATTTTGAATTCTACTGAACAAAATAATGTTACTTTATTCAACATTCCCTATACCTATTTTTGACCGGTTTCGATTTATTTAAGTTTTTCTGAAAATGTACTATTCGCGAAATTAATTAATTACACAATATCGCATCAATTATAATTAACGCCTTTTTGTCAATTAATTTTCAAGTGTCCATGCTTTACATCAGAATAATTACCAATTGAAATTAATCTACAGAGTGTTCGCAATACGAAGTGTCAATGCTGTATAATAGTTTGTGTAATTACTTTCTTAACTTAAATGGGACACCCTGTATTTTACTTTAATTTTGAATTCTAATCAAAAAAATAATATTATTTTATTAAACAATCCCTATACCTATCCTTTATAATTTTCGATTAATTTGGGTTTTTTTGAAAATGTACTATTCTTGAAATTAATTAATTACACTTTATTACATAAAGTTAAACAAAACACACTAGAAAAAAAATAATTTACATTAAATGTTCAAAATGGTGTCCATTTTCTTCAATACATAACCTCACTCTGTGTTCAAAATTTTGTTTTACTCTTCTTAGCATTTCTGGAGTAACTGTTGCAAACGCATTACAAATACGCGTTTTCATGTCTTCAGCGGTTGTAGGTGGAGTTTGATAAACCAAACTTTTAATATATCTCCAAAAAAAAGTCCATTGATGTTAACCCAGGTGATCTAGGGGGCCAATTGACAGCACCACCCCTACCTATCCACTTTCTGGGAAATTTTCTGTCTAAATATTCTCTAACGTTACGCGTGTAATGTGCTGGAGCACCGTCTAGCTGCAGAAACATTGTTCTTCTAATATTTAAAGGGATATTTTGCAAAAGTATCCAAAAGTCTCTTCGTAGAAATCATAAAAACTTTTGTCCATTTAAATGGCCATTAAAAAAATACGGTCCTATCACATGTTCTCCTATTATTCCACCATATACATTAAGGGACCATCGGTTTTGTCGATCAGTACATCTGTATTCATGTTGATTTTCCGTATTATAATAGTGAAAGTTATGTCGGTTCACGAGTCCATTATTATGGAAAGTAGATTCATCAGTGAACAAAATTTTATCAAAAAAATGTTGATCTGCTCCCGTTTTGTCTAGAAACCATAAACAAAATTCTAACCTACGTTCAAAATCAGTTCCATACAAATGCTGATGCATTTGAATATGGTATGGGTGATATTGATATTTTTTAAGAATTCTGCATATACTAGTTTGGCTTACTTCAATCTCCATGGCCATCGTCCTTGTACTTGTATTTGGATTTTCAATAACTGATTGAATAACTTCTAATTCGGTATTTTCATCTTCAGTTGTCGGATTTATTAATTTTCGTTTAGTATAAACAACACTGTTTCTCGAAACCTTGTTAAGACTCTGTCAAATACTTCTTTACGAGGATGACGTTTTAAGGGAAATCTCTCAGCATAGACTCTTGATGCTAACAAACTGTTTTGATCACATTCACCCAGTATTAAAATCATATTTACTCGGTCTTCAATTGAATAATCTGCCATTTCTATTTAATTGAAAGCAATACAGTTAATAGTTTGACAATTAGTTTGACAGCTAGGTACCTTTTGTTTTTTTATGGCATCCTTTATAATAACGAGCTATGTAATTAATGACATTTAATGTTCCAGGTAACATAATGCAAATAGGTTTGAAGATACTAGATATAAATATAAAATTTTATAATAGTTTAATTATAATAATTGTTACAACATTCAAATACAGGGTTTTTGTTTAAGTTAGAGTAGAACTTTATGTAATAAAGTGATAAAAATTAATTAATTTCAAGAATACATAGTGCATTTTCAAAAAAAAAAACGCAAATAAATCGAAAATTCTCAAAGATAGGTATAGGGATTGTTTAATAAAGTAATATTATTTTTTTAATTAGAATTCAAAATTAAAGTAAAATACAGGGTGTCCCATTTAAGTTAAGAAAGTAATTATACAAAATATGGTACAGCATTGACACTTCAGATTGCGAACACTCTGTAGATTAGTTTCAAATGGTAATTATTCTGATGTAAAGCATGGACACTTGACAATTAACTGACAAAAAGGCGTTAATTAAAATTCATGCGATATTGTGTAATTAATTAATTTCGAGAATAGTACATTTTCAGAAAAACCCAAATAAATCGAAACTGGTCAAAAATAGGTATAGGGAATGTTGAATAAAGTAACATTATTTTGTTCAGTAGAATTCAAAATTAAAGTGAAATATATGTTGTTCCATTTAAAAAAGTATAAGTTTATATCATTACGCCAAATTGGGACACCCTGTATATATCTCACAAATTTTAATTTGTAGACGGTACTAACCTACGTATTCCTGCAAAAGAAATTTTTAATATCTTTAGCTGTTTCCCCGGTAGGCTCCGTCCCGTTGAGCGTGACTCACCCTGTATATATATATATATATATATATATATATATATATATATATATATATATATATATATATATTGAGATAATAATAAATATAGAAGAAATTAGCATAATAATATTATGATTTTTAATTAATAAACTTAAATAGTGATGAAAGAAATAATTTATAAGTTATAGACTAGCGAATATTATAAAAAATATTTATATGAGGGCATTTTTATGAAATTAGCATAATAATAAGTGTAAAAAGTTTTATTTTAATAATTATAATATTATAGTATATTTAAGTGCACCATGTGCATAGGCAACCAAATATACACTGTATTATAATGACAGAATAATGATTTTGAACTGAATAAGTGACATTTGAATAATAAGATGTAATTAGATTAATAAATTGGTAAGAAACATAAATTTATTCTAAGTCATGTGAAAACTGAAAAAAAATATATTATAAAGATTACAATGTAACAAGAATGTCACCTGCCTTTTTCATAACTAAATTGTATCGTTGTATACGCACATGCGCAGTTTTTGCTCAGCTAGCTTTTTTGACTTGACAGCGACTAGTTTACTTTTCTACTTTAACTTCTCTTGTAATTGATTGCGTTTTATATCGAATATTTTAATAAAATTTGCACAAAATCCATATTTTTGGTATTCAATTAAAGTATTTTATGTGTACTTTATATAATTACCCAAAAACTGAGCCAATAAATGTATAATAGAAATTATTATAAAATAAATTTCATGTTATTGTAGGCTATAAAATGTCGCGAAGGTTTAAAAATTCTGCAGACTGTTTTTACTACATTTGTAATGCAACTTTCCTGAAAATACAACGAAATTTAATAACAGATGTGGTCAAATAATTCTATTAGCTTTATTTTGGACTTCCCATTAACGAAAAAGATAAAAATTATGCTCAATAACGTTGACAAGTTACGTTGAAGGAAGTCATAAATTTATGCCCTCTGCAATGCCAATGATTTGAATTGTAGTCAACCTCAAAATCCTAAAAATAATTGCTACTTTTGTATGACATCAACACGAGGAGTTACGAGAAAAAATAAAGGTAAAATTATATATCTTACTTCCAGTATCTTAAAAAAAAAAACGAGAAAATGAATGGTAAAAATATTTCTGGTTAACAAACTTAATCGAGTTTCCTTCCTAAATGTACCTTCGTCAAAAGAACCCTACTTTTTAAAGCAGCCCTTATTAGAGATTTAGGACTATCAAAATCGTAGATTCAATTACTTGGATTAAGATTAAAATAGTGGAATTTGTTAGACAAAAATACGAAAAATCTCATATTTTTGCACAAGGCTAGCCCTTGAAGAATCAGAACGGTCTCGATCATAGGCCTTCTAATATCTTAATTGTGTTGTCGATCCGTCTTCGCAGTATCCTCTAGTGCAATTTCCCGATGCATGATAGAAGGCATATGGGGCAATACTTCTCCCCAGTTTTAAGAAGTAGCACCAATCGTGACGTCCTTCAAGCCTCATTGAATATCTGTCCTTCAAACCATGTATTCAAGTGCTCCAAACTTTTTGTCCATTGGCATGTCGTGTGAGGGGTACGCATGGAATTTTTTCATTGCGATCATTTTTCATTTCTGACCAAAGATGTCGTCATTCAGTTTACCATATAGTTCTCTCCAATGCCTTCTTTTTTCTTTACGAATCTTTCTGCAAAGTTTTCTGCCATGTGCGTGGTAATATATTTTAATTTGCTGGATTTGCTCGACAAAGGGAGGGTTTATCTCTGCTCTGCCCCTCGACCTCGTTATTCTTCTCCTCCTCATGACTATGCCTGGAGGTAATGACTTTTCATTACCAGATGAATGTCTCTGAGCTCTTCAATGTCCGTACTTCACCAGTACGGCATCCTGCTTACCTGTCGATGACCTATTCTACTGACTTCTATAGCTTCTTTGATGATTCGTCCTAGGTTTTCTATTGTTGGTATTTAACTCTGCATCGTGCTTACTCTCAATTTATTTAGTTCCTTACATGCCTTTCAATCGTTCCCATCGGCACATCCAACTTCAAAAGTCCCGGACGCACGAACCTGCCTAGCAGTTCCTGCTCCGATTATCATGAATCCGATGTACTGATATTTCGTTCCGTTATAGTCTGTCAAGACCATTTTTTGTGTTTGCTGCTAATCCCTGTGTAGTCATGGCTCCATCGATGTACCTACCTGTACCTCTCCTCACGAATGTGGGTTCCAGACCGGTGTTCAATACTACCAAATCGAAAGTACATACCCAATTAGATAAGATTCTACCGCGAGTATCGATAATAGGAGACCCCCACTCCGCCGCTTTTTCGTTGAAATCTCCCAGCACCACGCATTCTTTTCTCATATTGATCACCTCATTTATAATCCCATCCGTGGCTTGTAGATCAGCCCTAACAATTAATAATCTTTATTCGAAGATAAAAGATAAGACTCCCATAGATAGGCTTAGTAATATTGTCTACAACATTCCATGCCTCTCTTGCAGCAATTCCTACATCAGCCAAACATCTCAATTATTGAAATCACGTATTACACTACACAAAAGTAATTCTCGACTTCACCCTGACCGCTGTGTATTAGCCAAACATGTCCATTCCACTGGTCATCACATGGACTATACGAACACTACAATTCTCCACCGTGAGAACAATAAATCTAAAAGAGAGTTCATTGAAATGTCTTATATTTTCCTTAACGATTTTTCCATCAATGTTAAGAGTGATATTAAGAATCTAAGCGATATATACAACTTCTTACTTAAATCAAATACCAAGAACAATACAACATCACAGATAACTAACTTGACTGATATATCTATTAACAACTAACCTACTTTAATAATAATTTTCATTAACTAAAAAAGATAACATTCCCTTGCTTTTCTTAGATACATCTCAATAAGATATTATTATACTAATACATGAACAACATACTAATTAAAAAGAATTTTAATTACGAAAATTCTAAACTAATATTTCCCCAGACTGGGATCTAACTTCTGATCATGAATCGATCAATGAACTTTAACGACATAGATATTCAAAAGCACTACTTGTAATTGTCAGCGCTTGCGTTCTATGAAAACAGAACCCCACATTCAAACTTTATAACAATTAAAAATTTAGTTGTTGCCGACAATTCAAAGAATTACTTCCTTTAAATGTAGTTACATTGTGTTTTTCGATTAACCTTGGGTAAACCTTTGCGTTTTAAGTTCAAAGCTACCATACATTTTCAACGTTAACAAAAAAAACTTTTTTGCACACAGTAACAAAAAAACACCACTATGTTGTTACTAGCTAAGTTTTTTAACATCATAACTCGACATTTCTAAAATTTACGGTAAGGTAAATATTTTTTATTAGATAATATATGGTAGCTAATTATAATTTATTCTCTTTCAGCCCCAAAGAAGCCAAATTAATTCTCTTTGGCGAAAACGTTCGGCGAAACAATTGATACACATTAGAGTTTTTCTTGCAGATTTCCCCAATATTTAAAAGTTTACTATATATATAATATATATATATATATATATATATATATATATATATATATAATATATATATATATATATATATACAGTATTGTGCGAATTAATGGAATCATAGGCTGTTTTAAAGAAAAAACAGTTTATTTAGTAAAAAATTATATTTTGACAAAACTATAATTACATCATTCAGTAGGAAATATGTCCCCCTTTGGCAGCAATTACTGCTTTTACCCGTTTTGGCATAGATTCTATGAGTTTCTGGCAGTTGTCAGATATCCTTTCATCTCGATACCAAACCTGAATGGCCGCTTCTATCATTTTTGTTTTAGTGGTACAGTCAATTTTTCGCAGTCTAGCTTTGCAAATGGCCCATAAATTTTCAATGGAGTTGAGGTCGGGCAAATTACCGGGCAAATCTAAAACATTAATCTTCTTATTTTTGAAAAAGCCATCATTTCCTTTGATTTGTGACAGGAGCAGAGTCCTGTTGAAGAATCGCTCCTCCTTGGGGTTGACATTTTTGGAGTTGTTTGTCCAAATACTTTTCCAACATGGATTTGTATTTTTGGCTGCTCATCATGCCTTCAATTGGCACCAAAGATCCAACCCTCATATATGAAAAACATCCCTAAAACATTTGCTTGTGAATATTGAAAAAATTTAAAAAAATTCATAGTGATTCCATTAATTCGCACAATACTGTATATGTATATATGTGAAACATGGAAGATCATAAAACAAAATGAGAAGCAACTAAAAATGCAGAAAAAAAGATTCTTAGAGCGATATATGGGTTGGTTAAAGATATCATCACAAAGCTATACATAGTGCTAATCGGTAATTAAAATAATTATATAACGAGCCAAATATAATAATAATAATAGTTAAAAAGGTGGAGAAAGACTGACTATGTCAAGAGACAAGATCAGCGTATTGTAAGGAAAGGTGGTGTGGAAACAGATTCCTAACGGAAAACGGCCTATGAGAAGACCAAAGATTTAGTAGAGAGACATTATTGCAGAGAATGTCTTCTTATTTTGTCTGTTTATTCCTGTAGGAGAGTACAGATATAAAGTCTTTGTTTACTTGGACCATGTATTTCTTTCTTCCTCTGCCTTATACAGACCATGGCCAATAATTCCTCCAGCTTAATCCACCCAGAGAGTAGGAGACTTTCCTCATGGTGTTTGCCATAGATTTTATTCTTTACGATCAGATTTTCTAGCTCTTCTCTTCTTTGCCGTTGGTCCAAAGTATCTAAGGTGGTACTAATTAATGTTTGTTGGCAGTCCAAGTAATAGATTTACGTACCTAACGAGAAGAGAAACAAATGATCGAGCACAGTAAATAGTGCTATAGAAAGGCAGAGAGAGAGAGAGAGACAGAAAGAAAGACAGAGAGAGAAAGAGAGAGAGAGAGAGAGAGAGAGAGGGAATAATATGTTCAATGGACTAATACGTTTTATAAGTATCGAGTTCTTCTTCTTTCTTCTAGTATGTAAGCTTTAAAGCCTATTTCTTCTTTAATATTAGCCTCCTTAAAATTGTTTAAATTGTCACACCATCTTTTTTTTGGTCTGCCAATACTTCTTCGTCAATTTGGTGACTTATCTCGTGCTATTCGTACTATTCTATCTTTTCCATTCTACTGATGTGTTCGGTCCGCTCCTGTTTTCGTTTTGTCCGCATCCACTTATGTCTTCTATATTGCATGCTCTTCTTATGTTTTCACTTCTCTCCCTATCCAACAGACTTTTCCCTGATATTCGTCGGAGTATTTTCATCTCTGTTGTTTCTAGCAGTCGTCTCGTTTAAACGTGTCAGGTCTTGTCTTCGTCGTATATGTTAATATAGGTGTAATTGCTGCTTTATAGATTATTGTTTTTGTGTCTTGTCTTAGGTGTTAGTTCTTCCAGATTGTGTCATTAATAGATGCCGCCGCTTTGCTTGCTTTTAAGCTTTGTTATCGTACTTCTTCTTCAACATCTCCGTAGCTGGTTATATCTATTCCCAGATATCTAAACCTTGCTTCCTGCTTTATTATTTTTTCATCAATTTCGATTTTACACCGTAGTGGGTATTTAGATGTTGTCATTCTTCTTCTTCAAGTTCCACTCCTATCGGAGATTGGAAATCATTCTGGCAATTATAATTTTATTGGTTACTCGCCTGAATAGTTCAATTGAACTGCATCCAAACCACTCACGGAGATTGCGTAGCCACGAGATTTTACGTCTTCCTACGCTTCTTCTAGCTTTGATTTTACCCCGCATTATATTCCTTAGTAGTTCGTACTTTTCACCTCTCATGATGTGCCCCAAGTATTCCAATTTCCTGATCTTTATGGAATTTAAAACTTCGCATTGTTTTCCTAGTTGTTCGAGAACTTGTTCGTTTGTTTTGCGATCCATCCATGATATTTTCAAAATGCGTCGGTAACACCACATTTCGAATGCTTCTAGGTTTTTAATGTTGGATTTTTTAAGTGTCCAAGCTTCAACTCCATACAAAAGGGTAGAGAAAATATAACATCGAAGCATTCTTATCCGGAGCGATATATTGATATCGCGATTACAAAAAAGTTTTCTCATTCTATTAAAAGTTGACCGCGCAATTTCAATGCTGCATCTTATTTCTTTTGTCTGATCAGTATTTTCTGTGATCCATGCTCCAAGGTATTTGTACGAAGATATTTGTTCAATTTCTGTATTATCTAGTACTAGCTTAACTTTGATGTTTTGTGCTTTTGTAAAGACCATGAACTTGGTTTTCTTCAAATTGATTTTTAGTCCATAATCGTTGCAATATATATTTAGTTCTGCAGCAAGGTGTTGCAGTTCTTCTAGTGTTCCTGCCAAAAGGACGGTGTTGTCAGCATATCTTATGTTATTAAGTGGCTCACCGTTTATTATAAGGCCCTCACTGATCTCGGCAAGCGCTAATTCTGAGATGGCTTGACTGTATAAATTGAATAACAAGGGTGATAAAATACACCCTTGGCGGACCCCACGGCGAATCTGGATATCCTTGGTCAGTTCGTTTTCAACTTTCACTTTTGCTGTTTGATTCCAATAGAGGTTACAGATGATTCTAATGTCTCTACTGTCTATGTTTTTATTTAATAAAATTTCTTTAAGTCGATTATGCTGCACTCTATCAAATGCCTTCTCAAAATCAATAAAACAGGCATATACTTCCTGATTAATATCTAAGCATCTCTGCGAAAGAACACTTACTGCAAACAGTGCATCTCGTGTTCCCAGTCCTTTCCTAAATCCCATTTGTGTATTACTTATGCCTTCATCTAATTTCTTATGTATTCTATTGTGAATTACTTTTAAAAACAATTTCAAGACATGACTCATTAAGGCTATGGTGCGATGTTTATTGCACTCCTTTGCATTGGCTTTTTTGAGAAGCATTATGAATGTTGATTGGAGCCATTCTTTAGGTATTATACCTGTTCTATATATGGTATTGAATAGATCCAAAAGAAGATCAATAGATTCAGTATTCGCAATTTTAAGTAATTCGATAGGAACTTCATCAGGCCCGGGAGATTTACCATCTTTAGCTTGTTTCATTGCATATTCAATTTCTTCCCGTATAATGTCAGGCCCAGTATCATCCTTAAATTCTTTTGGTGCTTCTGTTCTCTCTTTGTCTTCAAATAGTTGTGCTATATATTGTGTCCATCTCTGCATTTTTTGGTTTATATCTGTTATAAGTGCACCCCTTTCATCTCTTAGTTGCCTAGTTTGAAGTGTTTTTCTCATTCCTGTTAATTCCCTAATTCTTTTATGCATGTTAAAAAAGTCATATTTTTTCTCAATTTCTTCTAGTTCTTGGCACTGCTCATGTAACATTCTCTCCTTAGCTTCTTTTATTCTCTTTTTTATTAGTCGATCAGTTTCATTATATTTAATTGGATTTTTTGTTTTGAATGATTTTCTTTCATTCATTAATAGTAGTATTTCTTCAGTCATCCAATCTTTATGTTTTCTATTCTTTGGTTTTAAGTTTTCATTTGCTGTTTTAATTATTGCTGCTTTTATATTTTCCCATTTCTGATCAATGTTATAGCTACTTTTATTCAGTTCTTGGGCATTACTTATATTTTCAGTAAGAGTTTTTACAGTTTGTTCCTTTCTTTGTGGTTCCCTTAATCTCTTAATATCAATTCAATGTATGACAAAAATGGCATACATTTAGTTTTTTCTGCTGATATTATCATATTTTATTTCTTAGCTGTTGTATTGAAGATATGTGTTAATCTTTTGGAACTCTGGCTGGGGGTTATGAGCGCGATGACTGGGTGGATTGAGTACACAGCTTGTAAAAGGAAACAAGGCTCAAAGAACCGATATAAGCCTCGGAACAAGTATCGAGTTAATATGGAAAAAAAGTTATTCTTATTTGGATGCTTCATCAAAATATGGAAAAGATACTCGACATTATACTATTAACACAGTATTTAAGGGAGCAGGTTGACAAACAATAGATACTTTTTATACCTTAGAAAGCGTCTCTTTTTAAACAAAAATTTATCAATTTTATCATTTTTACAAAATGCAATATATCCGTTTATCAGAAAGGACTTTTTTATGCTCCACTCTGTATATACTGTATTTAGCCTGTAAGGTACTCAGTACGTTATAGTACTGTAATATTTGTTTTTATGTTTTGTAAATTATCATGTAAAATTTTAAAGCAAAAATTGTTTATTTCTAAAAACATTCCTATTAGCTATTCGTTGAAAATTAAAATTGCTACAATATTTCTCAGTTCTGGCAACTAACGTGTAAAAAAGCTCCGGTATAATATGAATAATTAAACTTATAGTCACATCTGGTTAACGCAAGGAACACTAATATTCATTAAGAGAAAAATGTAAAATTTGTGTCCCTTATTATGTTTAATTACTCCTATTTTTAGACGTGTAAATTTCAGGCAATTTATCTTGATCAGATTGTTACTTTAGGTATTTTTCAAAGAAAATAATCGCGTGCTCACTCACGGTTATCTGCAGAGAGGGTTCGAGTTAATTTAAAGTCAAGAACTTAGTGAAAAGTACAGAAGGGAGGGTTTAAGGTGAATTTACACGGGTTTTCGGTAGACATAATGAAGACCTTAATTCAGAATTGGGCATACAATCGGATTAATTAAGCCCCTGTTTATTGTGTTGTAAATAAAAATTTTTAGATGTTAGATATATTAGTTAAAACTACTGTTTTCGTTGTATCTTAGTTTTTTCTTGTTGGTCAGAATATTAGGTTTAAAAAAAACCTAGAAAAGCTTAAAAGAGTTTAAAAAAATTATATGTTGTTTTAACTACCAGATGAAATTTGCAAATATAAGTATTAGAAGCCAATTAAATAATTGATGTATCTTCCAATAGTCCTGGATTCTGTTTAAATTAATTGTTCCCATGTGGTACGTGGGAACAAATAACTATTGACAATAATACCATACAACAAACAGACACTTACAAATATCTGGGACACGAAATCAAAATAAGCAGAGACAATCAAACACATGAAATACAGAGGCGAATAGGTCTAACATGGGCAGCATTTGGCAAAATTAAGCCATATTCTAAAAAGTTCAATTCCCATGTGTCTCAAGCGAAAGGTTTATAACCAATGTGTTTTACCTGTACAAACTTATGGAGCAGAGACTTTAACACTCACGCAAAAATCTGCGAATAAACTTAGAGTTACACAACGAGCCATGGAACGTGCAATGCTGAACGTGAGCCTTCGAGACCACATAACAAACCAACAAATCAGACGAAGATCAGGAGTTCAAGACGTCATCGAAAGAACCACGACGCTTAAGTGAAACTGGGCAGGGCACTTAGCCAGAACACAAGATGGACGGTGGACAAGACGTATTATGGAATGGAGGCCCAGAAATTATAAAAGAAGCCGAGGACGACCACCGACTAGATAGACCGATGACATTAAACCTGTAGCGGGAAACTGGCTACAAGCGGCCCAGTGTAGAGAACACTGGAAAGAACTGAGGGAGGCCTATGTCCAGCAGTGGACGCGATTGGCTGATTGATGATGATGTGGTACAAAAGTCCTATAAATTTAAATAATTCTTCATTTGTTAAATTTTTCCACAAAGAAATTCTAGCTTTTTCGGAACAACCCTTTGCAAGAAAAAGATTAACTGGGTAATCGTTGGTTTCTGTTACTATCATCATCATCATTGGCTTTTACAACTCTTCGTGAGTTTTTGCTGCGTTTACTATTGCCTTCCATTGATTTCGATCCTGTGCTATTATTTTCCATGGCCTTACTTCCATCTTCTCCAGGTCTTCCCTGACTGCGTCTTTCCACCTTTTTCTAGGCCTTTCTGTCGATCTTTTACCATCTGGTCTTTCCCAAAACACATTGCTAATCAGTCTGTCGTCATCACTCCGTACCACGTGGCCTGCCCATCTTAATCTATTGGCTTTTATGTATCTTACGATGTTTCCTTTCCCGAAGAGAGTCTCTATTTCATTGTTGTATCAGGGACCATATATAATTCGCAGGATTTTGCGTTCCCATACTAATAGCTTATTGATTTCTTTCTTTCTCAATGTCCATGTTTCACTTCCATATGTCACTGCTGGTCGTATTATGGTTTTGTACATTTGGATTTTGGCACGCCTTGAGAGAAGCTTTGACCTCATTAGATGTTGAATGGCAAAGAATGATTTATTCCCCGCCAGTATTCGTATTTCATCCTCCCGTTCTCCTGTGTTTTCACTGGTAATTGTTGCTCCTAGGTATTTGAATTCTTTGACCACCTCAAAATTATGATCGTTTATGGTAATGTTTTGTCTTATTCGCTGTCGTTCCTTTTTTGATACGACCATGTATTTAGTTTTTTCTTCGTTTATTTTTAGGCCTACGCTTAGTGTTGCTTCTTCAAAGTTCGATACTATATCCTTAACTTCCAGTGTTGTCCGTGCTACTGCATCTACATCATCTGCAAATGCAAGAATAATCTTTGCTCCTCTGGCAGTTATGTCTGGTTTGACTCTGGTATAGATTTTTCGCATTGCGTATTCCACTGCTAGGTTAAATAGTAATGGGGACAGCGGGTCTCCCTGTCTGAGCCCGGTGCTTATGACGAAAGCCTTTGAAGTTTTGTCTCCTATTCTAATTTGTGCAAAGGAATTGTTGACACACATTCGCGCATTCATGGTCAGCTTCTTTGGTACGCCTAACTCCATCATTGCACTCCACAGTTTTAAGCGATCTATGGAATCATATGCTTGTTTGAAATCTATGAAGATCTGGTGTACTTCTCTATTATATTCCCAATACTTTTCTAGCATTTGTCTGATAGTAAATATTTGGTCGATTGTTGATCTTCCAGGCCTAAAGCCGCATTGGTAATCCGCAATAATTTCCTCTGTTTATGGCAGTAATCGTTTTAGTACAACTGAAGCTAATATATTATATTAATTTCTGTTACTATATTACTTAGCAATTCTTCCTCCATTATTGATCTAAAATAATCGTACGGTTAGGCACTTATGGGCAGATTAATTAGCATTTTATTGTCTCTCGTAAATTGAAAGTGTTTCATATTTATGACGTCATCTTACCAATCAATAATTAAATCCTCAATTTCGGTATTTTCCGTGTCATCAATATCTTATCAATATCTTTATTTATCGGAACAATATCCACTACAATTAAAAAACCAAACGCCGCATGTCTCTAAACCACTAAAACACTTAAAACCCATCACATACCATCATCATTTTCCCGGTGGCTTTCTGAAGACTCATCATCTTGCTCAGGATCACCCAGATCTTCATCATTCTCCGATTCGTACCAATATTGCATCATTTCTTCTACCGTCCAATATTTGGGGTTTTTCACAGTGTTTTTACGCCTTTTTATGCCAGATGGACCTGCTTGATTATCGTCCATATCGCCCATCTTCTAATTTCGCAAATCCGGCGAAAAATTCGTTCAAATTAAAAACTGATGGTATTATAATCTATAATACGCCTTTGACAATATGCGTACAACACCAAGTCCACTCACACCCACTGCGTTTTAATTACTGGCTAAGTAAATCCGAACGGAGCTCTGACGTCAAATGGCGACGTGCGCACTAGCCATCAGATCATATCGTCGCCAAATAGCGTCATACGCAGTGAATGGGTTAATGAAATGGTAGAAAAGATGATTTAGACTATTAGTTACTTTTGTAAGATAAAGAGACATTTATTTGTCAGTAGGGTAGTGCAGAGGGAGACTTGATCTCATGGTTACATTTTTTCAGATAGGGTAAACCAGGAGCGCTCAAACGGTCGATCGCGATCGACTGGTCGATCGCGAGTGCTTTTTGGGTAGATCTCGAGAAGAAAAAAAAAATTTAATAAGTAAATAGGTAACTAAACTACTGTCAGCAGAGTTAAACGTTTTCATTAATACTGAACTATACAAATACATAGAATGCTTGACTAAGCATCATTGCAATTCAAAGAAGTGGGGACATTAAAATACTGTCCACACAGCATATTTTATATTTACGTATAATAACTAATTATTTTATTAATTCAATATTTATTATAATTATTAATCAAATTTGGGATGATATTCTATCAACTACAAAAATGTATTACGTAATAAAATAACACTGCTTGCGGCAAAAGGTGGCTTTATCAAAGGAACGCGCGGCACTTGTCAACGAAAAGCCGTGTTGTTTCTAGACGAGAGACAGTACAGTCTAGTTTCGGGCGGCGCGTTTGACGGGAACATTCGAGACTTTCGTTCACGCCGATATAAATGTTGCGCCTGCAGGAATTGGAGTTATTCTGAATTGTAACTTGATAGTGATCCTACGTCGATACAAAGTTTATTATTAAATAGTGGAAAATAAGTGCAGTGAAGAAATCTAAAACTTCATCATCATCAAAATCATTTTAATAAGGATTGGGATTTTCTTTTCTATGGTGAAGGATTAGTGCATTTGTGTTATTTGTCGTGCGTCAGTTGCAATACCTAAGCGTGGTAACTTAGAGAGGCATCATAAAACGGTTCATAAAAACTATGAAAAGAATTTTCCACCACAGAGTGAATTAAGAAAACGAAAAGTAAGTGATTTGATATCTTGTTTGAAAATAGAACAATCCATGTTCACAAGACCAGCCGAACAATCAAAAGCTGCTACGATCGCGTCATTTAAAATATCTCATATTTTGGCGAAACACAAGAAACCATTTGAAGATGGATCGGTGGTGAAGGAAGCATTTATTGAAGCGGGTGAGACTTTATTTGGAGATTTTAAAAATAAAACAGAAATCATGTCTGCTATAAGAGAACTTCAGTTATCTCGTCCGACTGTCACAAGGCGTATTGAAGTCATGAGTCAAGACATCGCAGATAAATTAAAACAAGATATCATGGAATGTACATACTTTTCTTTACAGTTCGACGAATCCATCGATATGACAGACACTGCCCAGCTGTGTATTTTTATTCGGATGGTATTCAATGACATGTTGGCTAAGGAAGAATTTTTGACAATCATTCCTCTGAAGGGGAAGACCCGTGGCGAAGATATATAAAACGGTTTTGTGGCATTGTGTCGAGCTAATGAAGAATTCCCTTCATTTTTTTTCATTCCATTGCATTATACATCAACAAGTTTTGTGTTCAAATGTTTTAAACACGGAAAAAAATAACATTTCAACAAAAATGGTGAATGCCATCCATGCACGTAACTTGCAACGGCGGCTCTTTCAGTTGCAGTTGAAAGATAGGGAGTCAGCTGAACACACTGATTTAGTTCTTCACACGGACGTCAGGTGGTTGAGTCGCGGAAAATTCCTAGAAAGGTTTCAAGAATTATTACCCGAAATAACAGCTTTTCTAGACGAAAGAGGTGATGACACTCAGATTTTAAAAAACGAAAAATGGCTAAATGATTTGGCATTTTTGACTGACATCACAATGCACTTAAACACCGTTAACTTGGAGCTTCAGGGTAAAGGAAAAACTATTATTGAGATGATTAGCGCAGTAAACGCATTCCAAAGTAAATTGCAACTTATTCCTCAGTGGAATTATGATACGTATGAGGCTGAATTATCATATATTTTGGGACAATTCGAAATGCGTTTTTATAATTGCAGTAAATTGGAAAATATAGCATCATTTATGAGTTATCCTTTTTCATGTAAAAATATTGAGGAATTAGCTACTGAAATAGCAAGTCAGTTTAATATGAACTCATGTTCTGTTGAAAATGAGTTGGTGCAGATTATATCAGATATACATCCCAAAGCTACAGTATCTGATACAAATTTCTGGCGTTTTATATCTGAAGATAAATATCCGAATGAAAGGCAAATCGCCCTTCAACTGACGGCATTTTTTGGGTCAACTTACTTGTGTGAGTCTGCATTTTCTGAAATGAAGATAATTAAGTCAAAATATCGCAATAGACTAACTGACGATCATATGACATCATGCTTGCGATTAGCACTCAGTGGTTACGTACCATCTTATGAAAAGTATGCTGAGGACATGCAGTGCCACGCTTCAACATCCAAAGCCACTCCTTAGTTAAGTTTAACACCATATATAACTCTTTTGTTTTGTAACAACAAATAAACTCGCAATTTTGAATAACTATGAGTATTTTCATTGATATTGTAGAGAAGAACCTCACTAAACCTAAGCCAAACCTTGACTAAAATAATGTACATATATTGTGCAGAAAGCTAATATCTGTATATGCTACGGTACGCCCTACCTAGGTAGGTAGGGTATATCGTGTATGTACGACAACCCTGCATCACACACACTTGCAGTCTCTCAGAGTCGATCGTAAGTAGTCTAAAAATATTGAGGTAGATCGCCAGCAGTTCAAGTTTGAGCACCCCTGGGGTAAACCATACAGTTATTGGACACTTAAGAAAATTTCAACTTTAAAAATTAAAATTGGTAATTCACATTGTTATCTGCAATTCAATACTTTATAAAGTATACAAAACTGTAACCACAACTGTAAATATTCAAACAACGTTAACATGTTTGCTTTTTTGTTCAACTTGGTATCTTAATGTGTATTAATACAATAAAATAACACTTTTATTATTAATATCAATTCAAAATTAGCTTGTACTTAGTACCAACAATATATTAATCTCCTCTAATGCGATGTAACCTCCAATCTTTCTGTCTAATATATCTGTACACACATTAGTGTTTTTTCAAAAGCACTTAACTACTTATCTTAGTGAAACTTTTATTCATACAAACAATAGTCCATTGTGTACATTGTTTGATGTCGTTTATATTTCACAAGTATTACTTTAGAAGTAATTATCTTACAGGCACGCCACATGACACTTGATAATCAACTATATGTTCCAAGAATAGTGTATGGTTTGTATCTGATTAGTAACACCGGTAATACGCATATTAGGGATACATTGAGAAAGTATCAATATATTTATTTGAACATATGTTTTTACTAACAAAACTATACATTATAATTTCAATTTAGTATATTATATACAGTGGTGTTAAAAAGTCCTGCATTACCTTACCAAATACATGAAAAAAGAGGTTAAAGGCATTTACCTTAAATAGTTTTCAACCATTTACTATCTACATCAAACAAGCACTTGAAGACAATATTATAAAATGGAAACACACCTAAAATTTTGGTCAATAAAAAAACATGTAGTTTGGAAAAATTTTTAATCAATATTACAAAAATTAGGCTATTTATATCAAGACGATATTCTACATCACATTGAAGTAATTTAAACTAATTTTAATATTTAATTGGTCAGCCCATGTTTTTAATAACTGGTTTACATCTTTTGGACATGGAATTTATTAATTTTTGCAGTTCCTTCATGGACATACAGTGATGCAATTCCTCCGTGGACTAGAGATTCGATTAATTTTGTTTTATTTGTGGATTTACTTTTGGAAATTATGTTTGATATCCTTTGCCACAAATTCTCAATGGGATTGAGGTCCGCGGATTGCGCTGGCCAGTCCATCTTATCAATTTCATTTCCGTCCAACGTTTAACCAATTTTGGTCTATGGCAAGGAGCATTATATCCTGAAAAATAAATTTTTCTTCGCCAAACAGGTCCTCTCCACTACGCAGCATCTTATTCTGTAGTACCTCAATGTACAACTCCTCGGGCGGACATGCAACTCCATATAACTAAGCAATACCCTCTGCCACTGCTCTGCTGTCCAGATTCAATGTTCTTTGGCCCATTTCAAACGGTGCAATCTTTGCTTTTCTGAAAGCAGTGGTTTCTTCCGTGCCTTACGTCCTCTAAATCCAAAACTAAGGAGAGGTATATGTCCACAAGTTAACCTTAATGGATAGGCTTTACTCCAAAAGGATGACGTAAAATATATAAGCATTCATCTGGACAAAAGATTAACATGGGTCAAACATATATGGACAAAAGACTACAACTAGAAATTTTATGCAGAAAACTTTACTGGATGCTGGGAAAAAACTCACACTTATCGATCGACAATAAGCTGCTTATATACAAAATTATAATAAAACCCGTTTGGCCATATGGTTCGCAGATCTGGGGATCAGTTAGAAAATCTAATGTTATACAAATACATTTTAATCTAAAACTCTAAGAACAATCGCTAATGCCCCTTGGTGTATCAGAATCACGCCTTACATAGAGTAGTATGTATATACATTGAGAGGATTTAGTATATATATTGAAAACAGTCAAACCAATGCTTCGTTTGGAACCAGTAAAGAAAACACGAGTAACTCCTGGTGCTGAGGTTATAACCAGTAATGATTATTACCAAAAATTACAAGAAAAAGCAAACAATAGTATTGAAGCAGTGCCCAGCACCAGTGGGGTAAAGTATCAGCGGAAAATAAAATCTAGACGACGAGAACAGCATAGTTCCAGTTTTAGTGACGAGTTATGTGATATAGATCCACCGTTAGATGATGATTCGTTAGATGAGCTATTTGATATGTATCCACCGTTAGATGATGATTCTTTGGATAATGATTCGCTAAATGATTTAGTTGAGGACATCAAATGACGATATGGGCAACAATATTACAAATTCAAAGGAAGATTTTTAGTCTAGACAGTGGCTTGTAGTGAAATATACCGAAAAGAAATCTGTGAAACACTTCATTGCAACAATAGTGGGATTTGACCAGGAAAACAACAATCCAATTGTTAAATTCACGAAAAAGAAGAATAACAATTATACATTTTACTGGCCAGATAATGATGACACTGACACTGTTTCCAGGGAAAATATTGTCATGATATTGCCAGATCCTGTAGAAAATAGAAGAGGAAAATCGTTATAGTTCAGTGTATCTTTCAAAAAATTGAATTTCGTATGCTAGGAAATTTAGCTTTTATATTTTGTTCTCATCAAAAAACTTTGGACTTTTTTTAAAAATAAATATTACTGACACTAAATTTTATGTTTCTTATTCGCAATTGCCCCATACATAGTGAAATACACAAGACATATAATAGCCACATGCTATTCCCACTTGCCCCATAGTCTGGGACAAGTGAGAATATTTGATCAGGTAACGAAAAAAAAATTGTATTTGATAATGTTTGCATAATTAACACGTGTTACTAAATCAGTACTAATTAGAAACTTCTAATGACTTTATATACTAATTGTGATTATTCTAGAATGCATACTTCAGTTTTAATAGCGGCATGGACATCATCTCTAGAAAAATGCGTTCGCTCTTACCCTGACTTACCTTACTGAAATCTAATCTTCGAAAATTTAAACTTCGAAAGTGAGTTAAAGTCACCCGAAATTACGGTACCTGCTGATAATGAAGATAGGCTAACATCCTTTGGTCCGAAATTTATTTGTTGCCAAGATGTAAGCTAATAGTACCTAAGTAAGGTAAACTTCTACAAAGTAGAATTGATATTAAGAGATTAAGGGAACCACAAACAAAGGAACAAACTGTAAAAACTCTTACTGAAAATATACGTAATGCCCAAGAACTGAATAAAAGTAGCTATAACATTGATCAGAAATGGGAAAATATAAAAGCAGCAATAATTAAAACAGCAAATGAAAACTTAAAACCAAAGAATAGAAAACATAAAGATTGGATGACTGAAGAAATACTACTATTAATGAATGAAAGAAAATCATTCAAAACAAAAAATCCAATTAAATATAATGAAACTGATCGATTAATAAAAAAGAGAATAAAAGAAGCTAAGGAGAGAATGTTACATGAGCAGTGCCAAGAACTAGAAGAAATTGAGAAAAAATATGACTTTCTTAACATGCATAAAAGAATTAGAGAATTAACAGGAATGAGAAAAACACTTCAAACTAGGCAACTAAGAGATGAAAGGGGTGCACTTATAACAGATATAAACCAAAAATGCAGAGATGGACACAATATATAGCACAACTATTTGAAGACAAAGAGAGAACAGAAGCACCAAAAGAATTTAAGGATGATACTGGGCCTGACATTATACGAGAAGAAATTGAATGTGCAATGAAACAAGCTAAAGATGGTAAATCTCCCGGGCCTGATGAAGTTCCTATCGAATTACTTAAAATTGTGAATACTGAATCTATTGATCTTCTTTTGGATCTATTCAATACCATATATAGAACAGGTATAATACCTAAAGAATGGCTCCAATCAACATTCATACTGCTTTCCAAAAAAGCCAATGCAAAGGAGTGCAATGAACATCGCACCATAGCCTTAATGAGTCATGTCTGAAATTGTTTTTAAAAGTAATTCACAATAGAATACATAAGAAATTAGATGAAGGCATAAGTAATACACAAATGGGATTTAGGAAAGGACTGGGAACACGAGATGCACTGTTTGCAATAAGTGTTCTTTCGCAGAGATGCTTAGATATTAATCAGGAAGTATATGCCTGTTTCATTGATTTTGAGAAGGCATTTGACAGAGTGCAACATAATCGACTTAAAGAAATTTTATTAAATAAAAACATAGACAGTAGAGACATTAGAATCATCTGTAACCTCTATTGGAATCAAACAGCAAAAGTGAAAATTGAAAACGAACTGACCAAGGATATCCAGATTCGCCGTGGGGTCCGCCAAGGGCGTATTTTATCACCCTTGTTATTTAATTTATACAGTGAAGCCATCTCAGAATTAGCGCTTGCCGAGATCAGTGAGGGTCTTATAATAAACGGTGAGCCACTTAATAACATAAGATATGCTGACGACACCGTCCTTTTGGCAGGAACACTAGAAGAACTGCAACACCTTGCTGAACAACTAAATATATATTGCAACGATTATGGACTAAAAATCAATTTGAAGAAAACAAAGTTCATGGTATTTACAAAAGCACAAAACATCAAAGTTAAGCTAGTACTAGACAATACAGAAATTGAACAAATATCTTCGTACAAATACCTTGGAGCATGGATCACAGAAGATAGTGATCAGACAAAAGAAATAAGATGCCGCATTGAAATTGCGCGGTCAACTTTTAATAGAATGAGAAAACTTTTTTGTAATCGCGATATCAATATATCGCTCCGGATAAGAATGCTTCGATGTTATATTTTCTCTACCTTTTGTATGGAGTTGAAGCTTGGACACTTAAAAAATCCAACATTAAAAACCTAGAAGCATTCGAAATGTGGTGTTACCGACGCATTTTGAAAATATCATGGATGGATCGCAAAACAAACGAACAAGTTCTCGAACAACTAGGAAAACAATGCGAAGTTTTAAATTCCATAAAGATCAGGAAATTGGAATACTTGGGGCACATCATGAGAGGTGAAAAGTACGAACTATTAACGAATATAATGCAGGGTAAAATCAAAGGGAGAAGAAGCGTAGGAAGACGTAAAATCTCGTGGCTACGCAATCTCCGTGAGTGGTTTGGATGCAGCTCAATTGAACTATTCAGGCGAGTAACCAATAAAATTATAATTGCCAGAATGATTTCCAATCTCCGATAGGAGTGGAACTTGAAGAAGGAGAAGGTAAACTTCGTGAACACATATAATGTTATAAAATAGAGCACCAAAAGCACTAACCAAGTAAAAGATAAAGAGGAAGAATCCACCTCACCTAACAATAGGATTTTCAAAACGCCCTGGCCTTAGTCGTAATCTCCAGGGATTGCAATGTTTTAAACATAAAATATTCAAAAATATTCAAACATAATATATGTTTGAATATTTTGCGTTAATTCTTAATGTGAGTATGGTCACCCGAAATAAATTCAACTTTTAAAAGTAATAAAAACGGTTTTTACGATTACTTGTTTTTAGGAAACGAGAGCTCGTATTTTATTGATGTTACTGAGCAGCACCGATTTGGTCAAATTCAGAATATTTTCTTTATTGTATTTTATAGATGTAATGTTCCGTTTTTAACCCTTGTTTTTGCACATTTCTAGGAATATCCTGCTTATTTTATAAAAAGTTCCTTGCGAATTGTATCACAAAATTTAAGTGCCGCTATTTTTCTCCAACAGAGTACATTAGACGACATAAAAGTTAATAGTGATACTATTTGCTTCATTTTGATAATAAAATTAATTTAAGAGGATCATATCTTAAAATTTATATCGCAATTACCTACGCAAGCGCTCAAATGAATTTACAACTTTAAAATAATAAAAATATTTTACTAATAAACTGTGAAACATGGTAATTGCGTCCCAGCTTCGTGCCTAATGCTTTATTACAACTGTAATAAGCATTAAAGTTCAAGTCAGACAAAGCGGAAGGCGAATTATACGACATTCGTTAGGAAATTATTATTTACACTAATTTATACGCATGCTAATAATGTTTTGCTCGGTCCACCATGGTTATATAGCGAATCGAAAGCAAGCCATGGGAATTTGTGTTTGAATAAAGAAATTCTGATACTGACCAATATAAAAAGGTTCATAGTCTTAGAATGTGACTATACTTTGTTCGACATAAAATTTTTCAGTGTCAGTTGTTTCGAGAAAAAGCCATACTAAGTGTACTTTTAAAATAAAAATGACCCAAACATCCAATTTTGCTCCTGTGATATTTAATCCATCAAAGACTGGTGTTGCCTTAGGGGAACGCAAAACACTGTTTCTTCTTCAGTGCCTTATCTGGTCCGGATGTTAGCGATCATCAAGGCTATCATAATTTTGTTGACTGCTCTGCGAAACAGTTCCGCGGAGGTCATCCCAAACTACGAAATTTGAACTACATTTTCCAGGTCATCAACTTCTTCTTAACTGTCGTCGCCAGGTTCCCGTTTTTGTTTATGAAGAGGTGTAGGTTTCTCCTCTTGTATTGATCAGTGGCTTCTCGAATCTTTCGGTGGATATTTATATGATCATGTTTCACTTGGAGCTCTTCGATTAATTTACATTTTTCTTGCATCCATATCTTCTTGGCTCTTCGTATTTCTTTTTTAATTTTTTGGTTGATTTCTTGGTATTTCTTTGCGCCCCTGGTTTTCATTAATCTTCTTTGGTTCATCATCTGCAGAATGTCATCAGTCATCTATTCTATATTTTTTACTTTTGTTTTCTTTCCCAGATGTTCTTTTCCCGCATTTTGCATGACGTCTTCGATAAACTCCATTTTTGTTCTACACTCTGTTCTTGTTGTTTAGCGGTTTTTAGTTTTTTTCTCATTACATCTCTTACGTTTTGACGAACTGTGGGGTCTTTTAGTGTCGTAATCAAGGTTTTGTTTAGGTTTACTTTTGATGAGTTTCTTTAGTTTGAGTTCTATCTGGCTCACTAATGAGTTGTGGTTTGATGAGACGTCTGCTCCTGGGTAGGTCTTCGCTGAAGTTAAGCGGTTAAACCAGGTGTTAGCAATGGTAAAATCTCCTTCCCGACAAAATGGAATAAGTTGGTGTCCCCTTTCGTTTTTCTTGCCTAAGCCGTATTGTCCGCCAATGTATTCCATTCTGCTTTTGTCAACTTTGGTATTAAAATCACCCATGATGATGGTAAGCTTTTTCTTCTTGGTATATTTTATTGCTTCTTGTACAAATGCGTAGAACTCCTCGATATCCTCTTTTGGCTTTTCTGATGTTAAAGCGTAAATTTAAACACACAGCACTGTTCCGAGCCTGGCCATCTCATCTCGCTGATTCCCATCACGTCGATATTTAGTCTTTTCATCTTTTGAATGGTGTTGTGTATCTTTCCCCCTTCAAACATACTTCGAACATTCCAAGTACAGATTTTTAGTGTTTACATATTGGTAAGGATTTAGTGGGTTGACGACCTGGGAAGCCTTACATTTTCTTGTTCTTCCTTCTCTGCCGGATCTTGGTATCCGAAGTTCATGATCAGTACCTTCCACAAATTGGTTTACATTAACCATGATGAATGAACTAAAGACCATTTATGGGGTGGTTTCCCGTTGCCTTCCCCATCGTACTGTTACAGCCGTTTTCCTTATAATGCGAGTGGCGCCTGTGAGTATCTAGAATTAAGCCTACAGGATTTTTTTACTTTCTCTCAGCCCTAATCCACTAATGACATTATTGCTGTCTAAAACACTATTTAAAATTTTAACAAAGATGGCGCTGCTAGTTTGTACGTTAATGTTGTTGGTTGGTTGTCTTATTTAGGCTGTCGCTAAAACGAAAATTAGTTTCTGAAAAGTTTCAAAGTTTCAAAAAGTTGTTTTTGAAATTGTAACTTGAAGATGGATGTCAGATTTGCCAAAATAAAATAATAATATTAAGTATTTGATATTTATAAAATATAAAGTCAAAATAAGGTGTTTAAAATACTCCATATTGTAAGACTAATTCTTTTACTATTTATTTGTCATATTAAATCCAAAATATGAGTGTTGCCATATGGCAACGCTAGAACGCACTTATAAAGACATTAAAAATTGCGTACGATGATGATATAGAAGTGGACGAAATCTACATTGAGCCTCAAGAGGGTGAGCTGAAAGATGAGGACTTGGGCGAGAAAGATGGTGGTGGACTTGTCGATAATTTTTCAAAAAATAAACTTCGCCCACAGGCCGAGGTTGTTCTTTCTAGCAAAAATGACACAGAATAAGAACGAATCGGGACCAAATATGGCCTGTTTGAGTAGATAGTTTCTGAAAGTGTTAGGGATGAAAAATTAAAATCAAATCATGTTTTCCAATTTATAGCATGTGCTTATTTTTTTATCCTACAGGAGACTAGCGTTACCATATGGAAACATAGGTACGATTTTGAGAAAAATAAATAAAAACATAAATATTTTTTGTTGTTTTAAGCGTAACTAATTTACTTAATAAATTTGCTTAAAATTATTCTAATTTAAAAATTTTGAAACTCCGTCCTTGATGGGATAAGTGTCATTTAAGAATGCATTATAAGACTGGTATTAAATGTACTGGACGCTGTTGTACATCACTTCACCACTAGTACCATGTATAGTATAGTATCTAAGTTTTCATCCATGACTAGAATTGAAGAGGCAACCATTTATAAACTCTTGAAACAATAAAAGCAAGGGATTCTTACAGTGGCACCGAAGACTTTAACATAAAAAGAACTCTACAAATAGACATTATAAAACAAACATTTCAAAGGAAAGTCAATTCATTTTGTTTTAAAAATAATGTATTTGCCTTGGACGAACTCTTTGCAGGGATCAATAGTGACGCAACTTTGACAAATGTAAAGAGACACATTGTAGAAAATTTTGGCAAGATATAAAAGTTGCAAATTCTCGAGATATATCTACTGAAGGTTTGTTTACTGGAGTAAATTTTCAAAGTGGTAAATGTCATCGTTTAATTATCACTTGTTGACCAGGGTTTTTGGAGTTTTACCATGGTTTTAGAATTGCTATATGACAGGCGCTAAATTTCCTATTACAAAAATACCATGATCAAAGAAAGATGTATTGGCATACTTCAAGGACTTTGAAAAGGCATTCGATATGGTATGGCATGTAGAATTAAAGCAGATGATAAAAAATATAGGAAGAGATGACAAAAAGTTTCATATCAGTAAAAATCTACACTAGAATCAAACTGCTATCATAAAAATTGCAAACAACCGAAAAAAACCGACGAAATCTCCATACAACGAGCATGCATCCAAATGCAGGACAATTTTTCCTGGTGGCAGAAGATCGAGAAGCCTTTGCAATAGTGATCGGCAACGTCGGATAATTTTGATATGGCACGTGATGAAGAAGAATTAGAAGTCTCTTTGATAAAGGACTGATTTTTCAAAAATTATTTTTGTCAAATGGATATTTTTCTTGTTGGATTGTCATTTAGTTGCCATATAAGATTGAAGTAACCTTTACACCTAACAGTAACTTGAAAACAGGAGCTCTTAAACTTTTTGATAAGCAAAGAGTTGAATGTAGAAGAAGAAATACTCAAAAAGATCTTGTATAGCTATGTTAATTTTTAATTACCTCATACAGACTTTCAGGGTCTAAGTCCTTTTTTCTATATTTTTTATTTTTGAGCTATTCTAATTTTATATAAAAACTTTGTCGAATCTTGTTTAAAGCTTTCCAGGTTATATTTTATGTTTTCTATGGTTGTTCCTATGTCTGTTACTTCATCATTTTTGTGACTTGATTGTTCTCTCTTAAATGTCACCATTACTTTTGCAATAATCATATGGTGGTCACTTCTATATTCTGGCCCGCTAAACACCCTCACGTCCTTTGTTTTTAGTTTAGAATCTTTACGCTGAATGAAATAGTCAATTATTGATTTTAAATTCCTGGTAGGCTGCATCCATGTAAATTTGTGTATATTCTTGTGGGGGAAGAAACCATTTAATATTTTCAAATAATGTGCCTCGCAAAAATCTATTAATCTTTGACCACTGTCGTTTAGAATGTCTTCTCCATATCTCTCTACTATTTCACTGTTGGAGCTCTTTCCTGTTCTTGCATTAAGATCACCTAAGATCCAAATTTCTTTCGTCTTATTAATTGTGGCTAGAACAGTTGTTAACTTGTTAAAGTACTCTTCCTTGCTGTCAACCCTTGAGTTATCCGTCGGTGCATATGTTCCAATTACCACTATTTCATGGCCATTTTTCTCAATTTCCGTGAGGATAATTCTTTCATTTATTTCTTGCCATGATTTAATACATTTTTTCAGTTTCTGATGTATTGCTATAGACACTCCCCTTTTAGCTCGTTCGCTCTTTTCTACGCCACTATAGAAATGCAGGTATTCGCTTATCTTTTCATTTCCTCTTCCTTTTTTCTTTACTTAAGTTAATACACAGATGTCTAGTTTCATTTTACTCAGTTCACGAAAGACCTCCTCCTGTTTTGTCCTTATTCCTTGTATGTTCCATGCACCCAAATTCATAGTCCATTTTCTTTGCGAATTTCGTTTATAGTTTAATCCGTCCGAATTCCAAGGCTATTTGCTCATTTGATCATTTTTTTTTGAGTATCGAGGAATTGGCCCGATGCCTCAACCCCCAACTTGGAGGACCAGGGTTTTAAATCAGAGTATCCATCTCTTAAATAAGTTGCCTTCTCTACGGCTTAGGAGTCCTAACTATCCCACCTACCATCTACCCGCCGGCCTAGCTGCAAACAGGCCGGTGAGGGCATTCCTCTATCCGCCACCTGGGGACGCGCTCTCTAGGGTTACAGGTTCCTCCGAGGGAATATATAGACTATGTGCCACTCTCAATTTCAAAGCCGTAGGCTTGGTTAGAGTCATAGTTTCTGCCCCATAGGTCATGATCGGTAATATCATCATCATCAATCAGCCAATCGCGTCCACTGCTGGACATAGGCCTCTCTCAGTTTTTTCCAGTGTTTTCTACACTGGGCCGCTTGTAGCCAGTTTCCCGCCACACGTTTTATATCATCGGTCCATCTAGTCGGTGGTCGTCCTCGGCTTCTCTTATATTTTCTGACCCTCCATTCCATAATACGTCTTGTCCACCATCCATCTTGTGTTCTGGCTAAGTGCCCTGCCTTAAGCGTCGTGGTTCTTTCGATGACGTCTTGAGTCATGATCTTTGTATGATTTGTTGGCTTGTTATGTGGTCTCGAAGGCTCACGTTCAGCATTGCAGGTTCCATGGCTCGTTGTGTAACTCGCAGATTTTTGCGTGAGTGTTAAAGTCTCTGCTCCATAAGTTTGTACAGGCAAAACACATTGGTTATAAACCTTTCCCTTGAGACACATAGGAATTGAACTTTTTAGAATATTGCTTAATTTGCCAAATGCTGCCCATGTTAGGCCTATTCGCCTCTGTATTTCATGTGTTGGATTGTCTCTGCTTATTTTGATTTCGTCTCACAGATATCTGTATGGTATTATTGTCAATAGTTATATTTCCACTCATTACTCTCGTAATGACCGGTAATATGCATTGGTCAAATACTTTTTCGAGACTAGTTGGTATGTTGACCCAAAGTGTGTCTCGCAGTTTTCCAAAGGCTGCCCACGCTAAAGTAATTCGTCTTTGAATTTTGCATGTTTGGTTATCCCTGCTGATTTTTATTTCATGACCCAAATACGTATTCTTCTTCTCCAGCTCTACCACTTTTTCTTGAATAGTTAAATGGTTGTAGGGGACCATATTTGACATCAAATTTGTTTTCGTCAAGTTCATTCTGAGGCCCACCTTCAAACATGCAAAGTCCAATTCATCTAACATATCTGTGGTTTCTCCTACTTTTGTCACTTATGATGTAGTCAATTTCCTTCCGTGTTCTAATGTTTAAACTTTCCCAGGTTCATTTTGTGTACATTATTTTTTAAAAGAAGCTGTTCATGTTGAATAAATTATTCTGGAGTAGGAAGAATTCTGCTAACATTTCTTCTAGGTCATTTCTTTCTAAGAAACAGAATATTCCCAAGGATTCACTTCTAGCTCACTTCAGCAAGCCAAAGTTTGTGACTGTACATTTTCTTTTTAATAATTGTGGGAAATGAAACTGGAAATCTATTAAATTGGGGAAAACTACAAGTAAAACGTTTTTCTATAATACCTGGAGTATTCAGAAACTTCAAACATGATTATTTTCTTACTTAAATATTTCCCTGAACTACCTTCATTGTTTCTGAAATTTACTGCTGTTGTTAAACCCATTAGTTCTAATTTTCGTTAAAAATCAGATTCTAGGGATCGTTACGCGTGGCATCACCTGACGCTATACAAACCCCAAAGAAAATTTAATTCGATTTGATTAATATTCTTTGAGCTTTGTTCAATGAAATAAAAGCGACAAGATTTGATATTAAAATTTCAGCAGCGAGAAAAGCCAAAAAAATCTGCCATTCGTTCAGCAATTCGATTCATTTTTCCTAAGCTGAGCCGTCCCAGTTGTGGAATCTGTTTTAAGCGACTTTAATGAAATTAACATTTATTCAAAAGTTGCGTGTGGATGCTGCATATATTTTCGACTGGAAGTTCATTTGTCAATTCTAATAACACTAAATCTTTTAACGATATAGTTAAAACTGTGAGTTGAATTAACTAGTTTGTTGAGTGTACAACTTTTAATCATTCATTTGTTGTATTACAAAAAATTATTAAACTCCAAGGTAGGTTTTAAAAAAATTAGGGACAGTGATATCTTTTATTTTATAATAACATTCTATAATTAATTTTATAACAACATTTTTATTTTTTTTATAGCATGTTTTAGTTTAAAATTAAAAAAAGTTACAGTTTATTTAAATATTAATGGTTTTTAATGACATAAATGATTATCCCCAACCTAATTTCAAAAATCAGTGACGAATTTGAATATAATTTGAAGTTATTTAAAATGTTTTTGTATAAAATATTGCAGTAGTTTTACTAAATCAATAAAGTGGGTACCCATATAATCTGTTTAGGTATAAAATAGTAGGGGAGAAGGGGGCTTCTTCAGACAGGGAGCAGCTTCAGACAATATTGTGGGTAATTTTAGGACTCGGGTTGGCAACACTAACGTCAAAACATTCCATTACTACTTACACTATTGTCGTTCAGTCTGTAGAACAGTGCAGCAAAGGGTTCATATCATAAAGTGAAAAGTTAGTTTTTGGTGGTCGAAAGTCAAATTTTTGGATTGAAGGTAAGATGAGTTTTTTATTAGAAGATAAGACTTAGGATAATTAACATTAGTACCAGTTTTAATGGTGAAATAATAGCCGATCTACAAGAAAAGCTTAGGACCTGGAAGAACTATGTAGAAGAATTGTTCGACGATGAAAGACAAGAACCTAATATAGATAACTTGCAAGGCGACGAAGGACCAGAAATAACTAAAGAAGAACTATTATACGCTATAAAAATAATGAAAAATGGTAAATCACCGGGTCCAGACGGGCTCACATCAGAACTTCTTAAGCTTGTGGAAGGCGAATCAGTGAATATTCTACTCGACCTTTTTAACTGCATCTACAAAAGAGGAGAAATACCAAAGGAATGGCTACTTTCAACTTTTGTAACCTTACCAAAAAAGGCAAATGCAAAACAGTGCACTCACTACCGCACTATAAGCTTAATGGAGCATACATTAAAAGTATTCATCAAAGTAATCCACTCAAGAATTAACAGAAAACTAGATGCAGATATTAGTAATACTCAATTCGGATTTCGGAACGGGCTTGGAACAAGAGAAGCACTATTTGCACTTAACGTCATATGCCAAAGATGTCTAGATATAAACCAAGATATATATATATATATATATATATATATATATATATATATATATGTGCTTCATTGATTACAACAAAGCGTTTGATAAAGTTCGTCACGATCACTTAATGAAACTGCTAGTAGAAAAAAACTTGGATAAAAGGGACATTAGAATTATCTCTAAGATTTACTATAACCAGAAAGCAAATATCCGAATAGAGCAAGAGACAACGGAGGAAATCGAGATCAACAAAGGCGTAAGACAGGGTTGTATACTCTCACCGACCTTATTCAATCTATACTCCGAAGACATTATAAACACAGCACTTTCGGATCAAAATATAGGTATTAAGATAAATGGCATCCGAATAAACAACTTGAGATATGCCGATGACACGGTACTAATCGCAGAAACTTGGGAAGATCTTCAAATACTAATTAACAAAATAGTAGGATGCAGTGAAGAACACGGATTATCACTTAACATAAGCAAAACAAAAATAATGCTAATATCTAAATCACCACAAAACTTCCCTGACATAACCGTGCATGATTAAAGAATCGAACGTGTAAGAAGATATAATTACCTGGGAACTGTTATCAACGAAAATAATGATTGCTCTGAAGAAATCAGAACCAGAATAGAGAAATCTAGAGCCACATTTACTAAATTGAAAAAGGTGTTCTGCGGAAGAGATCTAATTCTAAAACTTAAAATTCGCCTTTTGAGATGTTACGTTATGTCAGTTCTCCTCTACGGGATGGAAACATGGACATTGAAAAAATCGATACCAAAAAGATAGAAGCATTTGAGTTGTGGATGTATCGTAGAATATTAAGAATACCCTGGACAGAGAAAGTAACAAATGTGGAGGTTTTGCGGAGAGTGCGGAAAGAGAAAGAGCTGATACTTACTGTTAAAAAGCGCAAACTACAATATTTGGGACATGTTATGAGGGGAGATAAATACCAGTTGCTGCAATTGATTATACAGGGAAAGATAATGGGAAAGAGATCTATAGGAAGAAGAAGGCATTCATGGTTGAAAAACTTGAGAGAATGGTACAATTGCACCAATTACCAACTGTTTAGATCTGTACCATTAAAAATACGCATAGCTTTGATGATAGCCAAACTTCGATATTTTAAGTCGATATATTGCTGTATAACCTGTACGATTCACATTTGTTACTGATGGCACTCTTAGGTTATATTTTTACATTTAGTCTGGACACATCGAGTGGGGCACCTTAAGACAAAAGAGCATGAGGCACTATCAGACAAACGCAATGGAAAATAGAGACAACTTTTTTTGAAATAATATACTTAAAAGTTATCCGACCTGCAGTACTCTATGCTAGCGAGACCTGGACACTAAATAAAGATATGAAAGTAACATTAGATATATGGAAACGAAAAATTATTAGATGGATATACGGAGGTGTAAAAGAGGGGAACATCTGGCGAAGAAGGACGAATGAAGAAATAATGCAAATATATGGGCAATCAAAAATAACAAGACTCGCTAAAATTCAAAGATTAAGATGGCTCGGACATATAGCAAGAATGAAGGAAGAAAGAGTTCCCAATGAATTAATAAACACGGAGGCTGGTACAAAAAGAAAAAGAGGCCGCCCCAAATAAAATGGCTGGAGTCGGCAAAAGAAGAAGTCGCTGCGGGTACAATATTGGAAAAACTTAGCACAAGATAGAAAGGAATGGCAGAAAACCGTTGAAGCCTTGGGCCTTTGATGCCTGTTGTGCTGAACTATATATATTTAGTTATATAGTTATATATATATATATATATATATATATATATATATATATATATATATATATACATCCCACCATCATTTCGAACTCTTTTCACGTTGCAGTAATTTAGCATCACCCAGAAATACTATCATATTCAAATTATAAGTCATGTATATTCGTTTAGTGTATCTTTTTAGGCTTGACATTGTTGTCAGTTTTTTAATATATCGATTTTTTTATATATTTATTTTTTTACACTCAACAGACATTTTAACTCCCTATAGGTCAAATCATTGTGTCTTGCGTCAATACAGAATCACGAGATGTTGCCAAAATATATATATTTATTTGAAACATAGATACATACATATCGATCCGTTTTAGTATAGTTCACCGACCGACATTCAACCTTACAGACCGGTTTTTAGGGTTCTCGGATTTATTATTATGGTTTGGTTGTATATTTATTTAGCAGGTAATTTTTCCCAGAGAATTGTGAAAAATTATGAATGAACGATCGAAACGAATTTTGCCGCTGGCAGCAACAGATGAGTAATACTTGTATTATTCTTGTAAAATTGACAAATACGAGAAAAACGTTCGTCTCCAATAAAATATGTTGATGTACAGACGGTTAGTTTTTTAAAATTAGTATTAATTTTTGGTTAAATTTTGTTTGTTTATGTAGAATATAATTTTTTTTGTTTCAAATTAAATTTAAAATATATTGTATATGCTACCAGTGCACTGTTCATGTTTATTTGTTTTCTATTAAAATAATAAATAACTATGTAAATGTATAATTTTTTATTTACTATAATAAAATTTGTGGAAATGTTGCTTTAAAAGTTAAAAATACTTAAAGAAAAATAAAAAAATAATAATAAAAAACTTTTTACATTAGAATGAATAACTGATACTAATTTGCAGCACCTTCTTCTTCTTCTTCTTTTGGCATCATAACCCTGGACGGGTCTTTGCCTGTCTGGCTATGTCCTTTCACTCAGATCTCTCTTGTGCCCTTCTTCTCCATTGTCTTATGTTGATTGTTTTCAGGTCGTCTTTCACGTCATCCAACCATCTCGTTCTGGGCCTTCCTTTTTTTCGCCTTTCTATGGGCTTCCATTGTAACATTTTCTTTGTTGTTTTTGCATCGTTTTGTCTCTGCACATGTCCCAGCCATGACAGTCTTTGACTTTTCACAAATCTTACAATGTCATAATCTTCATTTAACTCATTAACCTCGTCGTTTCTTCCGATTCTCCATGTGCCATCTTCTTCTTGTACCGGACCTTATACTTTCCTCAGTATTTTTCTCTCGAATGTCCTGAGTTGGGCTTCATCTTTTTTCGCCATTACCCAAGTTTCACATTCATAGGTTACTACGGGTCTAATCAGTGTTCTGTAGATAGTCATTTTGGTTCTTTTGTCTAATAATTTCGATGTCATCAATCTTTTATTAGCATAGTATGTACGATTACCGCTGGAAATACGTGCATTAATTTCGCTACTTACGGAGTTTTTCTGATTGATTTCTGTGCCGAGATATGTAAAGGCATCCACTCGTTCGATAGTATAGTTGTCTATTGTGATATTATTTTCATTGTCAGTTATTCTTTTGACTGTCATATACTTCGTTTTTGCTTCGTTTATTTTGAGACCTCTTTTTCTTGCTTCAGGATCAATTTGTTTAAACACTTCCATTAGTCGTGGCTTATTCCTACTAATGATGGCTACATCGTCTGCATATGCAGTAATTTGTACTAATTTGGTGTTTATATGGCCGGTTATATTGGTTTTTCTGATGACTGCCTCAAGAACTTGGTTGAATAGCATGGTTGATAGGGCATCTCCCTGTCTTACTCCCATGTTGATGTTAAACAGGGGAGTCAGTTCTCCATCTACTCTGACTGCGGCTTTTGAACCCTGCAACGTCATTTTTATGAAGCTGATGTATTGCTTAGGTATACCTAGATTATACAGGTCTTCCAGCATTCTGTCTCTTGTCACACTATCAAAAGATTGTTTAAAGTCTATATACATAGTATATAGGTCCATGTCGTATTCATAAGCTTTTTCTTGTATCGTTCTTAGTATGAATATGTTATCTGTAGTGGCTTTATTTGGTCTGAATCCATTTTGATAATCACCAATTATATTTTCGGAGTATTCTAATAATCTATTGTAGATTATACCAGAAAGAATTTTGTATATTACTTAGCAATGTAATTGGCCTATAATTCTGGCATTCCCTCTTATCTCCTTTTTTATATATTGGCTGTATGAGGCCAACTGTCCATTCCTCTGGCATTTGCTCCTTCGTCCATATTAATGTTAGTAGGTAATGGATTCTTTCCCAGAGTTCGGATCCTCCATGCTTTAATAATTCTGCCAAAATTCCGTCCGTTCCTGGTGCTTTATTGTTTTTTACTTTATTTATTATCTGAACTACTTATATAATATTATTCATAACTCGGATTTTCGATGTGCAGCTCTGCCGTATAATATTTTGTCTCGTTCTGATCATTTTCGTTGTCTGCATTTAGATTTTCTTCGAAATATTGTTTCCATCTCATTATAATTTTTTGCTTATTTGTTAGTAGTTCTCGGTCCTTGTCTTTGCATATCGTTAGTTTTGGTCTAAATGACTGTGTGCTTTCTTTTATGCATTTATAGAATTTTCTGCTTTCGCGTCTGTTGTTATGCTTTACGATTCCTTATACTTGTTTTTTCATAGCCTCCTTTTTCTTTCTTCTGCATATTCTAGTCGCTTGTATTCTTTTTTTGTTATAAATCTCACTGCTATTTCTTGTGTTTCTTTGAAGTTGGTTAAGCCTAGCTTGCCTTTTTTCCTCTACTGCAGTTCTGCATTCATCATCATACCATTCCGCATTTCTTTGCCTTTTGGCAGTTTCCTCTGCTGACTCTGTTATAATTGTTTCTAATTGTCTAAATTCCTCCTCTGCAGTATCTTCCTCTCTAGTTCAGTTGAGTTTTATTTGGAGAGCATTTCTGTAATCTTGTCTCTTTGTTGCGCTTTTGAATTCTTCGACATTCCATTTTTTGATTTGAATATTTTTCCCTTTTGCTACTGTCGCTATTTTCTACCGTAATTTTGCCCCTACAAGATAGTGATCTGAGTCAGAGTTCGCCCCGCAATACGTTCTGACATTAGTTATGTCTGTTGCCCATCTTTTTGAGATGAGTATATGGTCAATTTGATTTGCTTCCTTAGTTCCTGGTATTTTCCATGTTCCTTTATGGATATCTTTTCTCTGAAAGTTAGTACTGACAACTACGTAATTATTTGCTGCTCCGGACTGTGCCACCCTGAGTCCATTTTGACTGGTTTTAGTGTGCAAACTGTGTTTCCCAAATATATTTGCAAACGTTTCTTGTTTCCCCAGTTTAGCATTAAAATCGCCTAACGTTTTAACAGCATCGTGTCTTTGGATTTTATCACATACATCCTGTAGTTCTCCATAGAATCTTTCAACGTCTTCTTCATCAGCCTCTTCCGTCGGTGCATATACATTAACCATTGTCACGTTATGAAATTTACCTTTAAATCTTATGGTGCAAATTCTATCTGATATTGGTGTAAATGCGATAATGGCTTTCCGCAGTTTTTTGGTTATTATAAACCCTACTCCTCTTTCACCTTGTCTCATTTCATTTCCGGAGTAGTATAGTGAGAATTTATTCTTATGAATTTCTCCCTGGCTCTTCCATCTGATTTCCTGCAGTGCCAATATTTCAACTCCGTATTTTTCAAGTTCTTCTGCCATACTTATCATAGCTCCTGCCTTTAAGAAGGTTCGCATGTTCCGGGTTCTAAATTTTAAATCCATAATCATGTCCATTTTTCTGTGCTGAGTTCGTTGTTATGAGATCCGTCCGTTTGTTTCATTAGCCATTGTATTCGCAACAATTGAGTTCTACAAGGAAGGGTTGTTAACCCTTCGCTCAACCCCCTTTTCATCGGAGGACCAAGGCTCCCTTCTTCGTCTGCCCTGACCCCACCATCCACTGGGGTTGGTTACCCAGTCTCCAGTGTAGTTGCTCAGGTTACCGGTGTGTACCAGCGTGGAGGTGAAGATAGGAATTGAGTAGGAGAGGCTAAGTGATGCCAACAGGATACGACATCATGTATTGCGCTTAACTAGTTTTTCTTAAAACAGTTTTTGGAAAATTTTAATATAAATGGTGGACTACCAGTTTTTTAATAGGTAGGTACTTGGAATTTGGTCCTTAAAGACTCCCATTGACTGAAAGTTTAAAATCGCAAAGGGAAATCTTCTTTTGATATCCACTGTTATATAAGAAATATGTTATATGTTCACATGAATAGTAGCTCAGCATTTGTTCACGTAAGTGTATACCACATTTATTTTTATTATATTAATCAATTAACTCTTTTAAATATCAATCCTCTTCTTGATCTAATTCTAACCCTCTGACAACGAAATTCTGAATATATCATGTATATATCTCGTTTATCTCTGCATTTGGTCACACATATTTCTTCAGGACTGTAAATACTGACCATCTCACGTTGTTTTTAGTTTCTTTAACAAGTAGAGATTGTCTATTCGGTTATTTCTTAATATAGACTATGAGCAATTGTCTAGATTGTCTAGCTTATTGAACACTATTATAGAAGTTATCAGTGGTCAATCTACGTTTATGTTCACATCTAGCTTTTTTAGATGTCGAAAGCATATTATTTACATCTATTTTTTTTACAAATATAATACAATTTACAAAAACAATTTTATAACTCACTTTTACAGAGGTAATTAACAATAAAAACGTACTAATAGAAACTAATAATTTACGATTTTCAATACTATAAGGGTACTTGAGGAACAATACGTTTTCACGTAATAATAGTTCCTGTATAAGTGAAATTGTATTTTAATGTGCTTTATTGAAGCACACTAGACATATTGCAGTTTTACCATCACATGCTCCACAGTATGTTTTAACTATTTTAACTTTTCTATCGGTCTTTCTACTAGTCATGTTCCTTCTTAAACTTTTGTAATATCTTGTACACTTTCTTCTCTTTTTATTACCTATGTCGCTTTGCCTAAGATGGTATTTTTTGGGTGTAACTGGTCGTGAGCGTTCCAACATTTATTTATTTGCAAATGTCTTCGCGAACACCAATCTGAACTCAATGATAGGTTGTCGCTTTTTCGCCTTTTCTATTATTTAACAACTAAGCATTGGCTACCGCGGTATTAAATATTAATTTCACTGCCACTTTCCGGTACCACTTCAGAATTTTGGATATTGGGTTCTGGTAAGAAGCAATTTGATTACTAAAATCAACACTCTTTTTCACCAAGTTATAATCGAGAATAGCTTGTGGTTTTAGCACTTGTGTATAATTTTTCTTTTCACCTGATTAAACCAAGATAAAACTATTATGTTGAAATATTGTAATAATTAAAACTGGTTTTTTGTTGACACATTTTTTCACTTGTGAAATCAATAATGGGGGTAAATTTCATTATAAGTAACCGGTTGCCACTTTTTTAATCAAGATTTTGGTTTTACATTTTTTGTAGTAGACCATATGCACATAAATTCGTTTTTTAAACTATGATTATAATTCATCGACCAATATTCTAATAAAAAAGTGTTTTTGCGTCGTCCGGAATGTTATAAACTGGTTCTCTTTCACAAAGCATACGAAATATGGTTTACATTCTACATTTAGAAAAATCTTTTATAATGCAAGTCTTGTTCGTTTACCTAAACTTAATTAATACACAAAACAAATAATCTATTGTTTTTATAGAAATGCATATTCCTGTCGGATTTGTATCAGTGGGGCATGAGTCACTGGTGTCTCGTATATCAGGACCTCTTATTGCATTACAAACATAGTTCTCAATTAGCAGTGTGGTACAAATTAAAGCCGTAATACTGTTCGTAATACCATAAGACCGTATGTTATAAATAAATATATCCCTTCAAGAATTATCTTGAAAAATGGGAAAAATACAATAAAAAAAAGCAATATCAAAAGGTATTTAAAAATGGCTAGTCATTCATGGGCGTACAGTTAAAAACAAAAGTGTTCAGTGTTCTATTGCTTGATTATTATTATCTGGTTGGTATATTTTAAAAATACTAGCTAAGTATTCTGCAAATGTTGACATTTTTTTCTGGTCTGATCTGCCTCAACTAACGTCATTTTTTTTAAATGGTGTATTATTTCATATTCTTAAATGTATATTATATATTTCACGTTCTACGATGCATTCCACGTTTGACACACTGTCTTATTTAATTTTCTGTCATTCTATTTGTTAAATCCTATCCAATTTACGTCACAGCGTCAAGGAGCAGTAAATGTGTGCAGTGAACGGGAGGCATATGTCTAACAGTGAATGTTGGAACTTTTTCGCGTTTATCATATGTACAGTAGTTGACTAAAAGTAGACGTATGCAAATCATATGCTATTCGCTAAATTCTGTCACGTAATATGCCATAGACCTCTGTGGGTTATTACGTTTTATTGCTGCCAGTTTACCGTGATATTACATGCCGCCATGTTTACTTTGTCTCCACCATCGTATTATCTCCATTAAATCTTATCATTTAGGCTCCATATGTCATGATTAGACCTATAGGACAGGAGATACATAACTAAGGCTCTTTTGACATAGCATATATAGGAGCAAATATTTATACCTAAGGTCTTTTTGACGTGTTGCTGTATTTGATCTACGTCGTAGCATTCTATTGGTTAAATGATATCATTTGAGGTACTGTATGTCACGATTGGACTAATAGGATAGAAGATACATAACTAGGCCCTTTCACGATTGGACTAACAGGACCGCGGATGCATAACTAAGGCCCTTTTGACACGCTGATGTATGCTGTATTTTATTTTTCTGTCTCATAGTATTTGATTGGTTAAATCCTATCATTTGAGGTACTGTACGTCACGATTGTGCCACTACAAACGAAGATATGTAAATAGGGCCCTTTTGACATGTTGCTGTATTTGATTTCTAAGTCATTGTATTCTATTAGTTAAGTGCTACCATTTGCTATATCGTACGTGACGATTGGACTAATAGGACCGAAGATACATAACTAAGGCCCTTTTGACATGCTACTCCATTTAATTTTTATACCTTATTGTATTTTATTAGCTAAAACCTTTCATTTGAGGTGCTGCACGTCATGATTAGAATAATAGACCCGAAGATACACAACTAAGGCCCTTTTGGCATGTTGCTGTATCCGATTTTTCTATTTCATTGTTTTCCATTGGTTAAATCCTATCATTTGAGATACTGTACGTCACGATTGGACTTATAGAAACGAAGATATATAACTAAGGCCTTTTTGACATGCTGCTGTATTTGATTTTTCTGTCTTATTGTATTTTATTGGTTAAATCCTATCATTTGAGATACTGTACGTCACGACTGGACCAATTGGAGCGAAGATACATGATGCCAGAATGATTTATGGATGAAAAAAATATATATATTTTTAAATTTACTATTTCGTTGTGGGTAATATTATATTCAACAGCGATGCCAAATTTCTGATGCTAAAATGATTGATAATGAAAGTTGATATACATTTTTATGTATATAATGACATCGAGTAAACGGTAAAACCCTGAACTAAATATATATAATATTTTCACCGTACCATCATTTTAGACTCAAACATTTTCTGGAATAAACTTATATAACTCAGTAAGGGATAAAAAGAGAAAGCCGATATTTTAAAATACCAACACGGTATCAAATCTCTAATCAGTGAGATGGTTAAAATTCTTGTAACAAGTACAGAAAAAAAGTTACATAGGTGTTGTAAAGTAGCGTCGATATACAGATGCTACTTTGCAAGACGATGCTAAATTGATGGTAAAAGCATAATGTATCGATGCCAAAATGATAGTAGGATGTATATATATATATATATATATATATATTATATATATATATATATATATATATATATCATCATCATCATCATCATCATGTGCAGCTTTGTCGACCGTTTCCAATTACGGTGCAGCCTCCCTTATTTCAATGTTATTCTATGTTCTTATTAGTATTCGACGATGTCTTAGTGATTCGTTGTTCTTGTAATTTGCGCTCATTTGCGTCCATATTTTTCTATCTTGTGCTATTCGAGACCACGTTGTTCTTGTTAATTTTCTTATATCATAATCCCATCTGAGATTCGGGCGCCTCTTTGATCTCTTAGCGTTCCTGGGATACCACATAGTTGTTCTAGTGGTCCATCTGTTGTCTGTTTGTCTTGCTATATGTCCTGCCCATTGCCATTTCAGGGATTTTATTCTTTGGATTATATCAGTCACCTGGGTTTGCCTCCGTATCCATTCAATTCTTTTACGATCCCTCTTTGTTATCCCTAGCATACATCTTTCCATTGCTCTTTGAGTTACTTGGAGTTTCGACGTTATTTCTCTCTTTAATATCCAAGTTTCACATCCATACGTCAATACGGGTAATATGCATTGATCAAATACTCTCTTCTTGAGGTATAGTGGCATTTTGGACTTGAAGACTATGGAGTTTCGTCCGAATGCTGACCACGCTTGTTTTATTCGTCTGTTGATTTCCGGAAGTAGTGATCCCGATTTATGTATGAGCTGTCCCAGGTATATGTATTCGTTTACTACTTCTAGCGAGGTTTCATTAATTTTTATTATATATATATATATATATATATATATATATATATATATATATATATATATATATATATATATATATATATATATATATATATATATATATTATATATATATATATATATATATATATATATATATATATATATATATATATTATTAGTTGTTTAAAAAGGTTGTCTGAAGGTGGTAAGAAATAGAAAGAAAGAAAAAAACAAAAGGAAATTTCGATGCCAAATATATGAAAGAATGTGTAGCGACCGTCATAGATAGTGAATCGATAAGAAATGCTGCTGAAAGATTTGGATTAAAACATCAAACTGTTGGTATGTACATTAAAAAGTTTAGAGATAACCATAACCAAGATGGCGAACATGATATGAAATTAAGAAACGATACTAGAAAGATTATTACTGACAAACAGGAAGACGACCTTAAGGCATATTTAATTAGGTGTTTAAAAATGTTTTATGGTCTTACCTATATATAAACTCGCACATGAGATGGCCAAAATGAACAATATTTACTGTCCTAAAAACTGGGAAGCTCCAAGAATGGCAGGAAAGGACTGGCAATACGGTTTTATGAAACGCCACCCAAGATTATCTCTCTGTGCTGCTGAAGGATGCAGTATTGCACGTGCAATTTCCTTTAACAAAAGATACCCAGAACTTTGTGACTTATCCAGGATTTGGAATATGGTTAAAACAAAAATTGAAACTAACAAAATTAAAAACCTTCTCGTGTGATTTTACAATAAGGCCAAAAACAAGTAGTAGCTGCTATAAGTGGTGAGAGAGGAACTCTGATTACTACAGTTTTGTTTATAAATGCAGCTGGAAATATAATACCTCCTGCTCTAGTATTTTTGAGAGTGCACTTCAAGAGCCACATGATAAATTGTGCGCCAAATGGGACCTTGGTCCCATATAATATAGATGGTCTGGAATTAGAAATAGAATATAATATAAATAGTCTGGAAATAAACATTGACAAAATAGAATATCTGAACACAACACAAGAACCAACAAGATACCTGAAAGTTGATGACGAGCGTGAAATAAAGGGGACCGATAAATTTAAATACCTGGGTTCATTATATCAAATAACTACAGAAAAAAAAATTAAAAAGAGTGGGTTAAACCATAAACTCTATAAGACAACTGAATCCAATCCTATGGGACAGACACATACACAACAAAAAATAACAAAAAAAGAATTTATAACACGATGATTCGCAGCATTCTAACATATGGAGCAGAAAATTGGGTCTTAAACAAAAGCAGCCCAAACAAAATAAACGCCACAGAAATGGACTACTGGAGAAAAAGCTGCAGAGTTTGCAGAATGGACAAAATAACTAACGACGAAATCAAAAGACGAATGGAGATAAAGAAAGACACTTTAAATTGCATTGAACAAAAAAGATTAACGTAATACGGACATGTCAGACAAACATACCCAAACCGATGGATAGCAAAAACAACAGAGTGGAGCCCCATAGGAAAACGCAAAAGAGGCAGACCAAGAAGATCTTTTAGAGATGAGGTAGATGGAGCTATGGAAAGAAGAGGATTGGAAGACGGAGAATGGGAGGACAAAGAATGGAGAAAATGTTTGAGGGAAGGGAGAAGGGAGACAGCGACAGCTGTAGCAACCTCTTTCATATATATATATATATATATATATATAATGGTCGGTCATTATTTTTTTATCATCATCCATTACTATTTTTTAACCAATTACAAAAATTCGCCTGTCCAACTTTTTTATCCAGCAGTGTATTTTAAATATGCACTAGTAAAAACAACATAACTATCTACTTAAAACTATTATGTCAGCACGAAACTTCTACTATATGCCATATGCAGCCAGAAAACTTAAAACCCTATCAGTTTGGGTATAATATTGCTGGTCAGGATTTGTATACGTAATATACATAAATGTGACAGGTCTATTAACCCACTGGGAGGTATCATAACCAATACATTATGTCAAGCTGCGTTTACAGGATTTTCGCCAAATCATTGTGTAAATAAAGCGCCTCGTGCGCTTAAAGATGGAGTTAACATGCTAATGGCAGAATATTTTCATAGGATGATTCCCTGTTTAGAGAAATATGGTCAATTTGGAATCATGTATAACTATGATTCTATGAAATAAAAACTAAAATAAAAGAGCGTCCATTAGAAGAAAAATATTTTTAGTGTTTTCTAAAGAAAAATGGAATCAATCAATTTTAGTCAAATTCAAAGTATTTCAGTATTTTTTATTTTTCGCCCTATTTTGGATTTTTTTAGCACGCTGGTAAAAATTTATAAATTTTAATTTAGTATAGTAAGTCTTTTAATAAAGTTTTGTATTTGAGTTATTATAAGGGGTTAATCGAAAGGTGGTTTTTTATCCTAAATTTAAAACACCCTGTAGACTAATTCCGTTAGCGGATTTTCTTAAATCCTTATTTTTCGTTTGAAACCATGTCTTTCAAGTATCACGTTGTTTGTTTCATGTGAAAATATTGATTGTTTCATTTTTAGGGACGAAATGACTTTGCCACCCACAATTTACGACTTTTCCTATTATTACCATTATCTTTTGTATTAATTTGTAATACGACGATAGGAGCTTTGGTAATTGATACAAAAGGAATATCAAATCGATATCTCAGAAGCACTGTATTTAAATAATGATAAAGCAACGACATGACCTTAGTTTTAATGAACAATGACAACAATAACAAAACACAAAAAATACAATACGCAAATAACAAAGAAAAACTACTAAAAAATAACGTAATACCTAGTATTGCCTCCCCTAGCCTCTATAACTGCCTGTACATGTCGGAATATGCTGTCTATGAGGTTGCGAATATCATCTTGCTGGATGTTTTGCCATTTCTCTTCTAGAGCCAAGCAAAGTTCGTTAATTGAGGCTGGTGCGACTTCGCGACCTCTAATATTTCTTCCAAGTTGTCCCAAACGTGCTCTATTGATAGATCACTGGCTACTGCGTCCTTCCATCTTCATCTTGGGCGACCAACTGACCTTCTGCCATCAAGCCTTTCGCAGAATGTGGCGTTCAGGAGTCGTTCGTCACTCCATCTTAGCACGTGGCCTGCCTATCTTATTCGGTTTACTTTAATGTAGAGTACTATGTTTTCATCTCCATATACTGTCTGGAATTCATCACTGTGGCTTTTTCTTCATTCTCCTGTTGTCTCTTCTCTGCAAGGCCCATAGATAGTCCGCAGTATCTTTCTTTCGAGTTGCAGTAATTTTGTCGTTTCCCGCTGGTTTAGAGTCTATGTCTCGCTTCCATACGTTATAGTGGGACGACTTCATCCGCAAACGCCAATAGTATTTTTGATTCTTGGGCGGCAAATACGTTTGTCAGTTGTGGTTGAGCTTTCCTTGCCGCATGTTCCAGTGCAAAATTAAATAGCAGGGGGGCGAGAGGATCTCCTTGTCTAAGATCGGTGTCAATAAGGAATTTCTCCGACGTGGTACTGCCAATTCTGATCCATGTGGAAGTGTTCTCTGTACTCACCTGTGCTAATTGTACCAGCTTTCCAGGTAGTCCCATTTCTACCATGGTCTCCCACAATGCGTCTCTTCTATCAGAATCGTGAGCTTGTTTAAAGTCCACGAATATTTTATGTACATCGCGGTTGAATTCCCTATTTTAACTACATTACGTGTTCTATTATCTGACCTTCCAGCTCTGTATATCAAATTAATTTAAGTTGTTTTTCTTCCATTTGGTATCCTTTTTCAGTACTTACTTTTCTATTATTTTGTCCATAATCAGGGTGAACAATAGAGGACTCAGGAAATCTCCTTGTCCTATCCCATTGTGAGTTTCAATAGGGTCAGTTAGTTCTCCTTTTACTTTTACTTTTATTGTGTTGTTTTGGTAGATATTTTCGATCGATTTGATTATTCCTAGAGGCATCTCTCTTGCGTACAATAAGTGGATAACGCCCTTTAATTTAATCGGGCCAAATGCCTTTTTAACGTCCATGAAATATAAATATGGCGGTTTGTTGTATTCTAATAATTTCTATTGCAGTCACATAATTATTCATTTATACAGTTTCTTTTTTACTATTTTTTATTCAAAAAGTAGTTGGGACCCTTTGTCTTTCTTTTATTTCTCTTTCGGTCCCGTAGAATTAATATTTGCCTTCTCTTTCTGTCCGGTAGACTAAATATTCCATTGTATGTTGACACAAGAGCTAATTCCATCATAGGCTTACGTCCTATGTCATCTGTGTAAACTTTGTTTTAGTCTCCCTACTTTCTGTCAATCAACTTTTTTAACGTAGTGGGAATATCATTTTTGCTTATTTTTTAAATTTATAAAAGGAGGCAAAAATTATTATAAGTTTCATTTTATGGTCTGCAGAATTCTCTTCGGGTGAGTACTTTCATTGTAATCTATATTCTATAATTCTGACAGCATTTTCAATATTCGTAACCTCACTTCTTCTAAAGCCACGTTTTTTCAATTTTGTGCATTAGGAATCGTAAGTAAATTTAGACAAGTTTAATAATAATTATATCTCATTTTATCCTTGCCATCTGATATTTATTTAGATGTTATTTTGTAAAATAGCAAGGAAATTAAACCCCCTTTGATGTTTCTCTAATACAGGATGTTTAATATTCTAGTTGATTGGCTGTATTATTGGTTTTATTGGCTGTATTACCAGTATATTGGCTTTATGGGATATTTATAGAAGTTTACTGGCTTTATTGGTTTTATGGGATATTTACTGGAGAATATATGGAATAACATGCTCTGGAGGACCTAACTGCAGCTGTCAGGAGGACCTAATTACCTAATTGGGGGGCCACAGATATTCATTAGATTTCTAATATTTTCGCAGCTGGACAAAATATGATTATCAGTTCGACATGCTTCCCACATCGGGACATACATAAAGCCGCGTTTTCACGATGACAATTCGCGAGACAATTGTCAGAAGACAACTGACTGGTATGAAATTATTGTCTTCGTCTAAACAGTTCAGACCAATTGCCTTGCCAACTGCACTCACAATTGGCCCAAAATTCAGTTAACTCCGGGGGTAGACTGAGGACAATGAGCTGCGCTCAGTGAGCCCCCCACAACTCGAAATCTCAATTGCCGCGACAATTGGCGCCGTGTGAACGGTGTAGGCCAGTAGTGTTGTCTTATTTTTGCCGGTTCCCTCTAGTTCTCTGGTGTCAGTCAAAACATACACGTGGTTTGTGTTATTTGTAGCTGTCTACTGGCATGGCATTAGTTGGCCCTGTATAACCATCTTCTCGTTTAACTGGACTGGCTTCCGACAATCCGCAACCACGTGAAGACAATTGTCCAATGACAATTGTCTCGCCAATTGTCATCGTAAAAACGTGGCTTAAGGGCACCTGTGTATCACCTGACGGAAATACAATCAATCAAATAGACCATATGGTGGCTGAAAAAATAATGGCGACGAGTATATTAGATGCAAAAAGCAGACGTGGCGCAAGCTGTGACTCAGACCATCTGCTAGTACAGACACGGTTTGGATGCAAATCGACAGGAAATACAGCAGACAGGTAAAGGAAAAATATCTAAAATAAGAAAAGCTAAACTTAGATAACCTAAAAGTCTCTGAGGTACAAGGAAGATGAGAGAACAGTGGATGAAACATTACTAGAATAAAACAAAGGAGACTCAACAATAGAAAACCAATGAAACACCATAAGCAGTATTATACTCAACACAGCCAAAGAAATCGTAGGAACAAAGACACAACGAAGAGAATAACCATGGTTCGATGAAGACTGCAAACAAGCTATACAGGAAAGAAATAAAGCACACAAGAATTACATACTCAGACGTACTAGAGAAAGAAAAACAGAATTTGAGAACAAAAGACGAAGTCAGATAAACTGTACAGGCAGAAAAAGAGAAAGTACGAAAACCAACGGATACTAAACATAGAGAGGGAGTTTAAGGAAAATAAAATATATAGTGCATACCAATTTATCAAACATTTGAGACAGAAATACAAACCGAAGATTAGCCTCTGAAAAAATAAGAAGGGTGAAATTATTAGCGATATGGATGAAATTAAGAGAACCTGGATGACATATTTTATGGAATTACCAAACAAAGGGACACAGTCACCATTACAACAACAGAGACAGCAGCAGGCACGGCAAGAGGTACAACAAATAGAGCTAAAGGAATAGATAAAATACCGGCAGAACTACTCAAGCACGGAAGGAATTTGACACAACAGATGTACCAGCTAATACGAGAGATGTGGATACAAGAAGAAATCCCCCAACAATGGAAGAAAAGTATAATCTGCCTATTCATAAAAAAGGAGGCAAACTGTTGTGTCAGAATTAAAGAGGAATATCTTTACTTTGTTCGGGATACAAAACACTCACAAACATCATTATTGGAAGACGGAAAAAATCATCGGGGAATATCAAGCAGAGTTTAGGCAAAATGGATCTACCATTGACCAACTATTTATAGTTAAACAAATACTAGCCAAAGCATGGGAATATGACATAGACGTTTACAATCTCTTTGTAGGTTTTAAACAAGCCTATGATTCAATAGATACAAAAATTCTACTTAATATATGGGAAGCATTTGGCATACCATCAAAATTATTACGACTAGTGTAAATGACAATGACAGAATTAGAAGCACAGGTATGTATTCAAATACAGATCACTGATGCGTTTACGATAACGCAAGGACTGAAACAAGGCGACGGACTGGCTTTAATCTTGTTCTTGAATATGTAATTAGACGGTTGACGGTGAGCGGAAATAACATCTTCTTCTTTGTGTGCCGTGCTTGTATTCAAGCGTTGGCTATCGTCATATTGACAAGCTGACGAAATGATTCTTGGTCGGCAGCTAGATGAAACAGTTCCTCGACCGTTCGACCTGTCCATTGTCTAATATTACGCAGCCAGGACAGTTGTTTTCTTCCGACCCAACATTTTCCTTCAATTTTGCCCTGAATGAATAACCGGAGTAAGCGATATTGAGGTCCTCTCAGTATATAACCGAAGTATTGGATCTTTTTCATTTTGATGATGTTGATCAATGCTCGCTCTTTGTGCACGGTCTCTAGCACACGTTCGTTAGATATGTGTGCTGCCCACGGGATTCTGAGCATTCGACGGTAACAACATAACTCAAACGCTTCTAATTTGTTAAGATTTTTTATTTTTGTTGTCCAGGTTTCACATCCATAGAACAAAGTGGACCAGACGTAGCACTTCAATACTCTTAGACGTGTGGTCATTGACAAACTTCTACTGCATAATACAGAACGCCAGTTAATAAAGTACTTACTTAAAAGGAACTAACATACTTCCAAACAAATCTACCCAATCAGCAGCATATGCAGAGGATATAAACATAATGAGCAGAACAGTGAATGCAGCGGAAGAAACCTACGTTGAGTTGAAATTGAGTGCAGTAGCACTTGGGCTAGCAGTAACTACAAATAAAACAAAACTACTCATACAAACCAGATCAAATAGACCGGCGCAAAAACACTTTATTGACGATATAGAACATGTGAATAGACCTAGGAATGGATCTGGTGGCAAGCAGTGAAGAAGAACCGGCAATAAATAGAAGGCTTGTGCTGGCAAATAAAACCTATTTCGCGATGGACCACATAGTAAAATCGCGAGACGTACACCGGAAAACAAAACTCCGGGTCTATAAAACAATAATCAGGCCCATAGTAAGTTATGGTCGTGAAACATGGGTGGTGACGAACATGGGTGGTAAAGAAATCTGCCAATCTATTAGATGTGTTTGAAAGAAAAATATTCCCAATAAGTGAAAACAACAACTGGCGAATTAGGTATAAGGCAGGGCTTCTCAAACTGTGCGTCGCGACGCCCTGGGCCGTCGCGCAGATGTCCCAGGGGCGTCGCGTAACAGCGCGGATTTTTAATACAGAAAATATATTTATTTGATTTTAGATAAGTATAAAATATATGTATTAATAAGTAAATAAAATAAAAAATATAACATCAAGTCGATAGAACCTTGAATTATTCGAAATTAATCAAAAAATTGTTCAATCCGAAAATTATCCGATAATCGGATAATTATCGGGACATTGGCAACGTCTGAGGACTGATATACGATCGCTAAGGAACTGATCTTACCTGCAGCGGTTGATATGGTAACAGTGATGATTATAAGATGATGATGATGATGATTATAGAGAATTGACAGCTAAAGAAATAAAAAATGTACCTCTTTCAAACAATACGGTTAGTCGCCATATTCACGGCATGGTAGAAGATATTAATGAGCAAATTATGGGGAAATTTTCAGGTTTATTTGCCATTCAACTGGACGAGGCAACTGATAGCAATGATGATGCTTAATTATTATACTATGTAAGGTTGGCTGTTGGCTGTCCAAAGGCAACGTACTCGCACGTGTATACGAATTAAGAAATGAATTAAGAATTAAGAAATGAATCTTAAAAAGTCTTTGCAGGGAAACAATAATCATATCCTGCAATTGGCAGATAAAATTACTGGGTTTCAGAAGAAGTTGCTCTTATAAAAGAGAAAATTAGAAGATCAAGAAATTGACTGTTTCCCTGCTTTATAACGTATTCTACAAGAAAACCCGATAGAAATCCTCGATCCCTCTTTAAAAAATATGTTTACACAACACATGTTATCATTGAGTGAACACTTTGATAAATATTTTCCCGAAGATCTAAAGCAATATAACTGGATCAGAAATCCTTTTCAGTCATCCACACCATTGACACTTTCAACAGAGGAAGAAGAACAACTAATAGAATTGTCCTCTGATTCCAGCCTAACAGTGGCTTCCCACGGTCGGCGATTCTACAGATCATCGCGGACAGTCGATCAGCACGGACGAGAACGCACCGCAGACAGAGCTCTTCCTACGGTCCGTGACAGTCTGTGTAAGTCCGTGACAGTATTGTTTGATTATATCATAAAAAGGCCACTCAGGCTTGTAAACATTAAATTCGGCATTAAATTATTTCTCTTCTTTTTTAATTCTTTAATCGAAATAGTACTATTCTTCAATTGATTTTTTATTTGGTTCCATACATCGTATATATCGGTTTCGCTTCTTATGCTCTGGTGCCGTAGAATTCCATAAATTTGTTTCATTTTGATACAAATTTAAAAAATTAAAAATAACTTCGTTTGTCCATTCCATTTTTTATCAAAAAACTGCAAAAAAACTTTGACAACACTACAGACAACTACTCGTGTCAGCGAATGAAAAACTTCTGACTTGCACTTGTCGTCTGTTAAAACACAGACGCGCTAGGATCGCGTCGCACGAGCATATACCGCACCTTTGATGTTACCGACTCTAGATGGATAGGACGGACCAGCACAGACGTGCCTGCGCTACCACAGACGAGACCCTTCCCACGGTGCGTGGTGCGTGCTGGTCCGCTTACGTCCGTAATATCGCCGACCGTGGGAAGCCGCTATAAAGCTTCAATACGACAAGGACAAACTGTTTGCATTTTGGAGCTCAGTTTCTCATGAATATCGTGCCATCAGCACTGCTGCATTAAAGGCTTTATTATCATTTGCGACTTCGTACTTGTGCGAAACGGGCTTTTCTGCAATTTCAGTAATCAAAAACAAGTACAGGTCAAACATAAACTTATAAAAAGAAATGAGAGTAGCAATTTCCAAACTGGAGCCCCGGTTTTATAAGCTGTGCTCAGAAAAGCAAGCACATCCATCCCTCACATTAACCAGACAGTTACATAAATAAATATCCCTTTTTATTTTTGTGCCTTTGTTTTCATTTCGTTCTTAATTTCTAATAAAAATTATAAATGTTCAAATGGTGTTTTTGTTATAACTATAACCTGTTACTAGGCTAGTACTAAAATTGGTAAATAAGTATTATTGGGGGTTGGATTGAGGGGCGTCGCAAAAAATAGTCCAAAGGGCGTCACGGTACGAATAAGTTTGGGAAGCCCTGGTATAAAGTATAATGAAGAAATATAGGAGCAATATAGCGAACCAACTCTAGCACAATACACTAAACTGCAGAGATTACGGTGGGCAGGGCACGTGGTCAACATGCAGGAGAATAGAATCCCCAGAAAATTACTAAATGCAATAATGCAGGGTAAAAGACCTGTTGGAATACCTAAAAAAAAATGGAAAGACGAAGTCGATGAGGATGCCAGGAACTGCCTGGGAAAGCGTTATTGAAAAAGAACAGCGGTTAATCCAAATGATTGGAGAAGCCCGATTTGGACTGTGGTGCCATTGGATGGATGGATGGGGCCACAGATAATTGGTAGCAAGCAGCCCACCGATTCCATGATGCTATAAGTATCGCCAAATTTATTTATTGTAATGCATTGGCAGGGTTCTTCTTCTTCACGTGCCATCTCCACGACGGAGGTTGGCAATAACCATGGCTATTCTGATCTTAGATGCTGCTGCTCTGAATCCCTCTTCTTCCTACACTTCTCTTGCCCTGGATTTTCCCTTGTATAATCAATTGAAGTAAGCTGTATCTCTCACTACGCATAACATGCCCCAGGTATTGCAGCTTTCGTGTCTTGATGGTTTCCAATACTTCCATTCTTTTGTTGATTCTTCTCATGACTTCGTTATTTGTTACATGCTCGGTCCATGATATCTTCAGGATTCTTCTATACACCCACATTTCAAATGCTTCCAACTTTTTAGCAGTCGACGCGTTAAGTGTCCATGCTTCTAACCCATAAAGCAGAGTCGAGAAAATATAACACCTTGCCAGCCTAACTTTCAAGTTTAATTTTAGTTCTCTTGCACAAAGTACCTTTCTCATTTTATTGAAATTTGTACGTGCCTTCTCTATTCGAACTTTGATTTCTTTGGAGTAATCGTTTGTGTGATTATCTCTTATTTTTAATAAATATGATTAGTTAAGTAATTGATTTATTTGCTTTATTAGATTTTATCAGCTAAGAATTCATGGTTTAACTCATAGTTTAAGACAAGACGAATTCACACTTGAGATACTGAGCTGAGCTACGCAAAGCATAGACGATAAGCTCCCATGGTTGATTAAGGTATTATTTTTATAATAGTATTTCAATTCTCTTTTGTAGTCTTATTGTTACAAACTATCACATTTTATTTATTAAAATACACTTTTGATTGCACTTATTTGAGTAATAACAAAAATCGTCCATAACTTTATTCTTACTCAACTGTAATCCCGTATGACATTATTTTATTTTAAATCTCAGTGATGTGCAACTAGCAATTTTTTATTTTCTAAAGCAACATTTTTGCACATATATAAATCAGCTTTTTATTCCAATTTCTGTGGCCTGCGGGAGCGTGCGTTCTTGAGATAAAGCCCTTATTCTCACTTATATGACCCACCTGTATTATGTTCCTAATTTAAAGCTGGTACCGTACCTTTCATTTTCAAGAATTCAAGAACACGAACAAAATCTTTTCAGTGAAGTCAGTTCAAACAAAATTTCCTGTGTAGGCAGGAGCTGTGTTTACTCCAATTTTTAACGAAATGCATATATAAATATTGACAAATCCGCTTCAGGTAATATGAGAGGAAACATGTGTTAACAATGGAATAAGCTTTTTAAGCATCCCGCTTTTAAAAATTCAAACAATGTCGATCCAATGTTTCGTGTTAACAAAAACACACAACAAATAGGAGGGTTACACGATAAATAAAAACTAATTATTCTTCCTTTCATTTTTGTTTCCATCTATTCGCTTGGAAAAACAAAATCAATGCGATATTGTGTTAGGAATTGTAGCTGAAGGTGAATTTGTTTTGCCTACAGCGGCACTTTATTTGATTATTAAATATATAGGTCTGTTCGCTTTGAAAGAGAATTAAGTCATTATATAACTGGGTTTTAAATACCAAATGAGTGTTTTGCAAATGTTTGTGAACAAACAGAAAAATGCATGTATTCATTAAGTATTTTCTGGTAACAAATATTCATAATATATCAAAATTATATGCACATTAACTTAATTTTCACTATTTTTAAAAATATAGTATTTTGCTCCAACTTCGGAAATCTCAGAGCAGAAAATAGAAATATTCTATGAACAATTGAAAAAATCCCTTGTTCTTCTTTAAGTCTCATCTCACTGGATCATTCCCTTGGATCATTCCCTGCATAATCAGTTGGAGCAAGGTGTATTTCTCTCCACGTGTAATCATCATCATCATTCCTCAACCTCTTGCATCGACTGTTGGATATAGGTCTCTTCTATGTTCTTCCACTGTTCTCTATCTTGCGCCTTCTGTATCCAATTTCCGACTGTTTTTCTCAAGTCGTCCATCCATCTTTTCGGTGGTCTGCCTCGGTGTCTTTTGTCTTCTCTAGGTCTCCATTCTATGAGTCTTTTGGTCCACCTATTATCATTTAAACGTGCTATATGTCCAGCCATCTCCATTTGCCTTGTGCAATTTTTTCTATGACATCTGTCACTTTAGTCCTCTCTCTCTCACTATCCTATTTGGTACCATATCTCTTCTAGTTATTCCCAACATTGCTCTTTCCATTTTTCTTTGGGTTACTCTCAATTTATTTGCAGAATGTTTGGTAAAAGTTATTGTTTCGGAACCATATGTTATTACTGGCAGTATGCATTGGTTGTAAACCTTTTTCTTCAAGCAAATCGGTAGCGTTCCTTTTAGAATATCTCGCATCTTGCCAAATGCTGCCCATCCCAAGCCTATGCGACGCTGGATCTCACAAGTTTGATTGTCTTTTCCTATTCTAATTTCATGCCCTAAATAGATATAGCTAAAGACCTGATGTACTTCGTTCCCATCTACCCTCATAACATCACTTGGAACTAAATTGTAATATGTCCACGTATAATAATGTCCGCGATATTCTAATTTTCTTGTTAATGAAAACGACCAAAAAGTTTTAATCAACGAAAAAATTTTCTATAAGACTTTATTCAAAGAGGAAGAATTTGGTGTTATCAATATTAACAAAACGTTAAGAAGCTAAAGTTAAAAGCCAACTTTACTTCTTGCCTATGAGCAAGCACCACCGATTCCGATTAAAAAAAAAGAATGATTTAATGAGTTTATGCAACGATAATTTAATACCAAAGAGACACCATAACTTTTTCAGATCCTTCTCTGCATCCAATGTGACCACAACTGAATATGGTTAATTTTCCATTCTTTTTGTTTGTCATTTTCGTTTTCAAGTTTTAAAATGATCGGAAAACATGTATAGTTTATAATTTATCTAATAAAATGATTGTACAACACAATTGTTTTGTATTTTTTACTAAAATGTGTAGGGTAAACTGTGCAAATACCGGTCAGTGGGTAATGGCGGTCATCCCGATTGTGCGAAATCTATTCAATCTGGCAACCTCCTATAACTGCCAACGTGTCGCTACACTACTCTGTATTCAGATTGCTGACGAGCGTTGAGTTGGCGCAAACCATTGTCATAGAAATATTATTAACCTGTTTTCAGTGTTTTCGATCTTATTTTTATGCTGAGTAATATAAGGTCTTAATTCATTTTTATTCACTTGTAGATCTTAAAATTGGTTACAATTGATTATAAAGACGTTAGCTTTTAAAGATCAATATTTTAATACATGTTTACGAGTAAAAAATTCTAAGAAAAAAAATGCCAACAGGAGGCAATGCCGGTCAGTTGACCGGTATTACCCCATGCTATAATTTATACCCTATACTATTAATCCTTAGGGATTAATCCATCCATTTTTCGACATTGCAAGAAAGAATAAAAAATAAAAATCTTCAAGGTGTCTCATTAGGTAGAAAATCAGTATTTTGTGCCGAACAAGAAGCTAAAATAGCAACAAAAAAAAATATTTAGCTTAATTTTTTATGGCGTAACAGCAATAGAACTGAGAAAATTAGCATTTGGGTTTACAAGATAATTTTTCTTGTAATAAAACACCTTTTTCTTGTAATTGGCATTACAAGAAAAAGGTGTTTGATTCTAGTTCTTTGGAATCGGATATTGATATATCAGGTGATAACAGTGACGATGCATACGAAGATAGATGCCTGGTTTACAGCGAGTTTGGCAAAAACAATGAATTGTGGTATATATTTACCGTTTGCTCACGATGGGCTTATTCAGAGTGCAGTGGATGGGATTCTGCAGAGAGTTATACCTGCGATGACTGTCAACTATTTTTACATTAAAACACATATTTTTGTTATTTTTTGTTTGTTTTGTAATAAAAAATATTTTTTCACCTTTGTTACTAATTTACTTGAATTATGGCCCATTAAGCCACATTCGTTAATCGTTTTATAACAAAAAAATGTTAAATAGATATTGATTTTTATTTTAATAATAACACAAACAAATTGACTGGTATTACCCATACTCATGACCAGTATTGTCCATATATGGTGACAATACCGGTCAAAGATACTTTTTTATGTTTTGTCTCTGTCAAAGACAAAAATTTTATATTTTTGAAATTAAATGTATCTTGCAATAAGTTAAAACCCCAAATTACGGATTGACGGCTTAAATTTGATTCACAGAGTTTTTTTTTTTGTTTATATTAAATTTTCTTCTTAAGTGACCGCGATTTGCACACTTTACCCTAATATTTTAAACAAAACTCAATACAATATAAGTTTATATAACACACATTTACGGATATCGTTAAAAAATAGATTAACTTTTAAGGCAACAGTGGGACAAGTAACTTTTTTTTCAATTATTTTTCACTTTTTTATGAATAACTATAAATAATTATGTAAGGCCTGTAAAATTACTACATTATTTGCCATATCGTACTGTTGCTTTGAGGCGACGAATATGATACAATTTAAAACATTCGAAGCCAATTTTTACTGACAGTAATCATACTCCTCAAAACTGTTAATAAAAATTCAAGTACGAGAGCGAAACGGTCTTTTTATTTTAAAATCCTTTCAACAAAAGTTATTTTGGCTGGTCTATAACTGAGTGAAATACAACCACAGAACCAAATATGTTCTTACCTGGAAATGGTGCGTGTAGGAGTTGAACGTGCATCCCACACGACCATTACCCACAATGCATCAACACATTTTCAATTTTTTATTTCTTTTCTCTCGTCTTTATGTTTTATCTCTGTTTTATTTTCTGATATAAAAATGCAGAGATTTGAGCGATAATTAGCACCTAATGTGTGGTATAGACTGTAATTTATTATTTAAGTTTGATATTACCACACAAGCTGAAGAGAAGTAGGGTTTGAGCATGCGGCTACTTGTTTAGTATGGGGAATTAATACAATACAAGGAGTATAAAATACTATTGTGCGAAAACAAATGGTAGAGATTTTCATTTTTTTTTTATTGATTTATAAATAATTCACTAACAAAACTTATTTTTCTACATTGATTTTAGTTTAAGTTGATACTAACGAAAGAAAAACGTTCTTTACGTTATTTTAATATTTTTCGGTATAAGTATATTTGGCAAGAAAAGACTTATACAATGATTAAACACAAACTAAAAATGTTTGCATACTTATTTTTGATTTGCAGAAATCCTGACAAAAAACTGTGTTGGTAGAGTACTGAAACAATTTCCCATAAGTGAATTAAAGATTTATAGAAGCAGTTATAACAGCTGCAAAAGAAGTAGTGAGAGAAACCAAAGAACCTAGCAAGAAACGATGGTATGAAAAAGACTATCAGAGGCTAATGGAACAAAAAAAATAAACTCTTAAAAGCTTCAAATGCTGATCAACAGTACAGAAGAAACCAAAGAGGAATATATTTGCAAGTAGATGACAATTAAAAAACCATCGAAGGTTTAGAAAGAGGAAACGAAATTGAAAATTGAAAAGAAAAGGAAAGAAAAATTGAAAGGCTAGAAGAACATAAGTAGAAAAATAATATAAAATATTTCTATAAGAAAATAAATTTTGAGAAAAAAGCTTTCCAACTACAAACCAAATTATGCAAAGACAAAAATGGTGAGCTAATAGCAGACGAAAATGCAGTGCTAAAACGATGGAGAGAATAACAAGGCCCAAGAATGCAAGACAATAACCGTAGAAATGTTAAAATATGAAGGACATTTAATACTGGATATACAGTATGATGCTAATGTATGGAATCAATTGATTATTTCAGAAACAGACAACTTAAAAAAAATCTTAAAACAGGTCAATTTTATGTTACAAGGATATGTAATATTATGAAAAAACTGTATCACTTTTTATTTATCGTAGTGTTACACTCAACAGAATGGTTTATTTCGAATCATTTCACATGAATATCACAAAAGTCATTTTTTTTACATATCCTACTATTGCTTTGAGGCGACAATATAATTATGTTGGACATTACGTCATCAGTGTCGGCGTAATGACGTAATTGATGATTTTTTTAAATACAAACCGAGGTTGTGCGACAGCTTATTCGAAAGATCTCCTTATCTCTTTTGCAACGATATAATCATTTGAATATTTATTTCTACAGGGTTAACCAAAACTATAGGTTTATTAATACAATTAACTTACAATAAATGTTTACTTAAATTCAATTAAATTATAACAAATGTTCAAATTGACGACCTTCAGCAATAACACAATGTGAAAGATGGGCAATAAATTCTTTCATAACGTTTTCGATGACTTCAGGTGCTATTTGTGCAATTTCCACTTTGATGCGCTTCTTCAACTCTTCTACATTATTCGGTTAATTTTGATACACTCTGCTCTTTAAATATCCTCACAAAAAAGTCTAACGGAGTGAAATCTGAAGACCTTGGTGGCCATTCGATGGGCCCCCTTACCTCAACGCCATAGTATGGGGGAGCCCTATCATGTTGGTACCATAAAAAGTTCTATTAAGAAATAGCTGATTCAGCTGTGGCAACAAATAATCCTAAAGAAATTCTAGATAACGAGAAGCAGTTAAGTTTTTCTCAAAAAATGGCCCTACAATTCGATTGTTTGTAATGCCGGCCCAAACATTCATTTTGTCGGGATATTGTGTCCTATATTCTTCCATCCAACGTGGATTTTCACTTGCCCAGTATCGATATGTCTGGCGATTTACGTGACCGTTTAGCATAAAAGACGCATTATCAGAAAAAAGTACCTTTTGGATGAAACTCTGATCTATGTTATATTTTTCCATAACGGTTTCGAAGAATTTGATTTTCGAATTTCCATTTAATGATTTATCCACAAATAATATTTTGATGACCAATTTTTATTATATCTAAATGATATTACTACTCTTTGTTGTAAAGTTTTATTAAAGGTTCGATTTGTTTTTAAATAAAGACATAACTGTATTTTTTGTTAAAGTAAAGATGGGCGTTATATAACGTATTCGGATAAATAACACTATTACCAACAAGTTTTTGTTTTCTCAATAATAGGTTACAGCAAACTGCCTATTACCTTTGTCACAGTGTGACTATAACGTTGGTATTCGAATCAGCATTCGATATGTTGACGTGACAACATCGAATGATGGGAATGATCCTCTCAATCGGTAACAGGATAGGATGATCATTGTCACCGAATTTATGATGAGCTTTATGTTTCGCCACTTAAATAGCTAAAAATACCACCATAAGCACGTGCGATTATTAAAACGGAGACTACGTTGATTTGATTTATAATTTATAGTATAGTAGTTGAATCATTCGAAAGAGGACTAAATGGAGAGGAAATACCTGCGGAATGGACACAGGCATACATCACATCCATACATAAGAAAGGAAACAGGAAAAAATGTGAAAACTACAGAGGAATTAGTATAATATCTTCGATAGGTAGACTTTACGGAAAATTATCAAGGAATAACTAGAAACTGAAATAATAAGAAAAATTCGAGAAGACCAAGCAGGGTTTACAGTAGGAAAATCATGCCTAGATCATACGTACACATTAGAACAACTAATAGAGAAGAAAATGGCAAAAGGTAGACCGGTCCATCTGGCGTTTGTTGATCTAAAGAAAGCATACGACTCAATACCTAGAAACAAATTATGGAAAGCAATGAATGATCTCGGAATCCGACAAACACTAATAAAAGCAGTTAAAGCACTGAACAAAGAAAACAAAGTAGCTATTAAATGTGGAAATAAAGCCTACAATCCATTTAAGACGACAAAAGGACTTCTACAAGGCAGTGCTACGTCCCCTACTCTGTTTAAAATATTCTTGGAAAAGATACTCAAACCATGGAGGAGAAAGTGCGAAGGAATGGGCATACCAGTAAGAGACGAATACCTATACTTTATACTATATATATATACTATACTGAAGATCTCAGCTTTATGTTTAGAAAACCAGAAGAAGAATATAAAAACAACGGAATGGAAATAAACTTAGAGAAAACTAAATACCTAATAACAGAAAACAAGGATATGAGAAACCAAGAGATAGACGAGGGAAGACAAGTAAATGGAACAGATAAATTCACGTATTTAGGAACCATAATATCGAACCAGGGGAGAACAGAAGAAGATATAAACAACAGACTAAGACAAACAAGAAACTGTATAATACAAATACATTCAGTGCTGTGGGATAAGAACATTACTATAAAGACAAAAAAGAGAATATATAATACCCTGACAAGAAGTATCCTGACATATGGGTCCGAAAACTGGACAATAAACAAGAGAAATACAGGTAGAATAAGAGCAGTAGAAATGGAGTTCCTGAGGAGAAGCTGTAGACTTACAAAAAGAGACAGAATTGAAAACGCAGAGATTAAGCGGAGAATGGGAGTGCAATCAGACATAATCGACTATATAGAGGAGAAGAGACTATTCTGGTACGGCCACGTCAGAAGAGCGGACAGAGGACGCTGGATAAACAAAATTACAGAATGGAGCCCGATCGGAAGAAGAAAGAGAGGAAGACCCCGAAGGTGATTCAGAGACGTAATCGACGAGGCTATGGAGAAAAGAACCCTGCGAGATGGAGACTGGAATGACAGGGAAAATTGGAGAAAACGGTTGAGTGAAGAAAGACAGTGAAAACTGTGGAAATGCTTAGTAGTAGTAGTAGTTGAATTATCTATTTTTAAGCCTTTGTCAGATGTATATGTTTAATGTTTATTTTTAAAAACCATCAAATGTATGCAGAATGTTTATCACTCACGGTTGAAACAAAAATAAACTATAAACTGCTTACAGCTTGGGTAATAGGCGACAAAAGTAATAGCTTACCGGAACCTATTACCTGTCTGTCACCGGAACGATGGAACCTATTATTACAAAGTAACTGTATTTTTCATGGCTAAATAATTGATATTTCCATGGCTTGATAATCAAAGGAAACCTTTTAAAGAAATATAATTCATCATATTCAGTTCTTCTTGCTATATCCACTTGGCTTTACATTTTTTCGATACAACTTTCTGTTTACGACTCAAGCTAAAGTTTTTAACTATATTTGCAATTTATAACCTCCCTGTAAGGCAATGTAAATCACTCGTATATCATTAATATCATTACAAATGCAATAAAAGCAAAACTTCAGAATAGGGATAATATCTAGGTATTCAAAATATTATTTATATGACTAGTTTATTATCACTTACAAATCGGTGAAGTACCTATTAAAATATTTATAAACTGTTTTATGTCGCATTAGTTGCCCGTCTTACCTATTAGCTTTTATCGAGTGATATAGCATATTTCACTGTTCTTACGATGAATACGATCATATACCTATACACAATAAATAAATATCCAGTGGTTATTTATATGTATTTTATATATTTATTTTTAGTTGTAAATATATAATTAATAATAATTTAATACAAAAAAAACAATAACTGAACGAATTGAAGAAGAAATTTGGCCAGAGAAATATAAAAGGATGTATGGAAGCGCAAATATAAGTAGGTAATAAGAGCAATACAGCATAATAAAGGCAAGAAACTTCCAAGAATGTAACAGATCAATGACATAAAGGAAATTTTGTAACCTAAAGGTATAAATAAAATAGTAATATCAAAAAGAGGGAGAATAACACAAATTGTAGAATAAGTCTACTGAAAATTATACACCAACTACCTTCCTTACCCAGATAAAAAAGCATAATAGGGCCAGAAAGACCACCACCACGTAATGACTGGTTTGATGCTGAGTGTGAGGACATTACAAGAAGAAAGAACGATGCATATAAACTGATGCAGCAAAGAAGAACCCGAGAAAAACAGCAAAAATATAAAGATCTCAGAAAAGAAGAGAAGTGCATTCATAGAAGGAAAAAGCGAAATCACGAAAATAGAATATTGGAAGAACTTAAGCTATTAAATAAGGAAAACCAAACAAGAAAATTCTACAAAACTCTGAATAACGCAAGAAAGGAATTCAAACCAAGGCTCAGACTATGTAAGAATAAGAAGGGGCATATACTAAATACAAAAGAAGAAGTACTGAAAAGGTGGGTGGAACACTTTAAAGAACTACTTACTATAGAAGTAGAAGATCCAGATCCAAATCAACCACCCGGAGGAGCAAGCAACAATTCACCATTAGAACCTCCGTCAATTCAAGAAGTACGAGATGCAATAAAACACCTAAAAAACAATAAATCTCCAGGAAGTGATGGTATACCCGCGGAACTTATCAAATGTGGAGGTGCTTCTGTGACTAATCAAATATATAAAATAATACTGAGAGCCTGGAATGAGGAACAAATCCCGGAAGAGTGGTGTATTGGAATCGTTTGCCCGCTACACAAAAAGGGTGACCAATTGGAATGTAGAAACTATAGGGTATTAACCCTCCTTAATACAGCATACAAAATATTTTCGAGGATCATATATGGTCGCCTAAGTACATATTCAGAGGAACTTCTCGAAGAATATCAAAGTGGCTTTAGGCCTGGTCGATCAACAACAGATCAGATCTTTGTGCTAAGGCAAATACTGAAAAAAACCAATGAATTCAATATCGATACATACCATCTTTTTGTAGACTTCAAATCTGCCTATGATAGTGTCCTAAGAAATAAATTGTATGAAGCAATGAATGAATTCCACATCCCCGATAAACTGATAAGATTGGTTAAGGCTACAATGTGTAATGTGGTTTGCAAAGTCGAAATACAGGGCGAACAATCACAGGCGTTTGGAACGCATGTTGGGCTGCGACAGGGAGACGCGCTGGCGTGTCTCCTTTTTAACATAGTACTGGAAAAGGCAATCAGAGATGTCCGAATAGACAACAGAGGAAATATTTTTAATAAATCATCCCAAATTTTGGCATATGCAGATGATGTGGACCTAGTTGTCCGCACAACACGCAAGCTAAAAGAAATGTATACCACCTTCTCAAATGCCTCAAAATCTATGGGCCTGCAAGTAAATGAGGAGAAAACTAAAATGATGGCATCAACAATCAACAATAGAGTCAGGAACATTGGTCCTTAATTCACAGTTGATAACTCTACCTCTGAAGTGGTGGACAAATTCACATACTTAGGCTCCCTGATCCCCAAAGAGAACGCCATAACGGAAGAAATCAAGCGAAGGATAATAATGGCAAACAGATGCTATTTTGGACTGAGTAGACATATGAGAAGTAGAAACTTAAGCCAAAAAATAAAAAAAACTATATACAAAACCCTTATACAGCCAGTGTTGAGATATGGATCGGAGACATGGACCATCTCCAAGGCAGACGAAGACCTTTTGCTTATATTTGAACGAAGGATCCTGAGAGGAATATTTGGTAGCATCTGTGAAAATGGTGTTTGGAGGAGGAGATACAACTACGAGGTATACCACAGATATAAACAAATATTTGGTGGTAAAGACGTAGTATCTCTTATAAAAATAGGAAGATTAAGATGGGCAGGACATCTAGCAAGATCACAGCAGAACAACCCTCCTAAAAGAATCCTTATGTCACAACTCTTGGGAAGCAGAAAAAGGGGTAGGCCAAAACTCAGATGGAAGGATGGTGTAGATGAGATGGTGTAGATGAGATGGTAGAAAGATAGGCACAGCAAACTGGCAACGGTTGGCAATGGATAGGACTGCCTGGCGTAATAGACTTGGGAAGGTCGAGGCTCTTTCATAGGGCTGTAGCACCATTGATGATGATGATAACACCCACTAAAAAAATAAGCATTACAATATTAAAATTAGTCTATTCATAAAAACTTTAACTGCTCATGCTACACGAATATATAAACCTTAATATTTTACCCCTATTTGCAGAGCATAAACCGACTATTTTTTTTTATTATTTCCAGCACCACTCTGAATGTCTTGATTAAGCTTGGGTATACAGTTTACTTTAATTGCTATCGATCTATCTTCATCTTTCCTCACTAGAGGTCTCCAGTTACATACTCTGGCAGTTATTTTCATGTAATTGCCAGAGTAATCGGTGCGTTTTGATTTGGTTTGAGTCTTCTTACAAACTCCTTCTGATGACGGGTAGACCCAGAAACACGTATCAGGGAATGGTAAGAGACTCAAATTAAATCGAAACGCAACCTTCTTCGTATATATTTTTTTTTGTATCAAAACCAAACCTTTTTTATTCAAATTTATATATTCTTTTAAGTTCAAATGTATATTTTTTTTAATTTTTCAAGGTAGGCCGGAAATTGTGATCAACAAATAACTGTTCCCAAATTCCAAAAAAAAATTTCCCGAATCGCTTCGAGTAAAATTGTTTTAGGCGTATCTCATTGAAATAAATTTTTCTATCTTGGTAATCTTGTGAAAAATGCTTTCTCTTCGAGTTATTTGCAATTTTTTGTTGAAAAAGTGCTTTAATTAGCGATTTTTGGGATTTTTTTCTAAAAACCTATCTACTAAATAAATTGGAATTCTATAAAAAGCTTTATAATATTTAAATCTTCAACTACGAGTAAGAATATTTTGACAAAGATAAATTGTTTATATTTTGTTGAAAACGGGAAACAACTGGGTCCACTTTTAGTGTTACTTTATTTTTTATTGCAATCAATAATATTGCCAACTCGTTTTCACCTCTAGTCAAAGCCTGTCTATTTGTGGACGACCTGTTCATATACTTAGGAGGAAAAAATGTATCATTAATAGTACATAATATTCAAGGAGCCATTAGCAAACTAGAAAACTGGTCTAGTACTACTGGTCTGCGGTTCTCTTCCAATAAAACAAAAGCTATGCTTTTCAGCAAACGCTTTAGAGCTGGTTTAATCCCTCCAAACCTAGTATTAAATAACAATTCTATTGAATATGTAAAATCTATTTTTCTTGGCATGTAATTAGATAACCGTTTAACTTGAAATAAACATGTGCACTGTCTTCGACAATCTACACAAAATGGACTAAATTTATTAAGAAGTATAGCTCACAATCAATGGGGCGCGGACTTTCAAACATTAATGACTTTATACAGATCCCTAATTCGCTCAAAACTTGATTATGAAGCAGTTGCGTATAACAAGGAAAGCCTTCACTTCAGGTTAGAAGGGAATATTTAAGTCTTTCATATGCTACAAGGTTGGGGACATTTCCAGCCATTCCTGTTTTCAGACACACTTTTGCTGACAGATTTCAGTCGACGTTTTAGTCGAGAAGAAGAGTAGATTTAAAACCAAAGCCTTAGAAAAGTTAAATAGTCATCACAAGTGCATCCACATTTATATTTCTTTGTCAATGTCTACTTGTCAGCACCTTGATTTCTAACAATATTTTAAGAAAATCATGAAAAAATGGCAAGAAACATGGGATATCTTAAATTTTAACCTTAGATCCATAAAACAAACTGTCCTACTATGGAGGCTGCCTATGAAAAGGAGAGATGAAGTTATAATCGCCAGACTACGATTAGGGCACACCAAGATCACTCATAATTTCCTACTACAGAAGCGACCCAAACCTTCGTGTTACGCGTGTGATAGCGATCTACATCACTTATTAGTGGAATGCCTATTGTATGCAATTAAAAGACATCATGAACAGTTACTCACAACAATAAAAGACATTCTAAGTGAACATAGTAACCACAATCGTACCAGACATTTTTTGGTTTCCTCAGGACTAATCAACAAACGACCATTGCTAATAACCCTTGTGGTTGAAGCGTTTCAATTAAAAATAAACGGGAACCAAATATTTCGAATGTGCATTTCGAGCAATCTATCGCTGTCTAAAACTATGTTTTTAGCAAGATAGAAACCACTTATCCCAGTCAAAAGATTCTTACTTGTACATAAAGGTTTAAAGATTAGACTTGTGTAGAATTGTAACTCATTTTTAGTAGTTTTTTAGAAAAAAATTCCAAGAATCACTAATTATTCCTTTTTCAACAAAAAATTATCAAAAAAAAGTATTTACTTTTTTTTGATAATTTTAAATAGAAAAATTAAAAAAAAAACGGGAGTGGAAGTCCAGTGGGACTGCCGGTAGAAGATATACTTCTATACGCGCGTTCGCCGCTACAAATTTATATGGTAGTCAATCTGCACAATCATTACATATTTAATGCTATAGGTAAGAGAGAGCAGAAAAAGAAAAATAATTAGGTATATGGTGCATCGTTTGCTGTATATAAACATTTGACCTGTAATAGGAGTATAGTAAATGAAGGATTGTATCAGTATTTTAATGAAAATATATATTTTTATTTTCATATATGTATAAAAGGAGTTGAATGCAAAAAGAATTACACATATTCTGTAGTAAAATTCATTGTTTATTTTGTTATTAATATAAAAATTACAATACAATACACTGCAACATAATTCAATATAATAATACTTTATACTAATATAATAAAATTATTCTCAGAAGCGCTGAAAATTTCAAGACCGATTCAGGCGAAACGACAAATCTTAGTAGACATACGACTACTACATATAGTGCATAAACTTAAGGAAGATAATAAATATATTTTGATAATGTCTACCATAGTTACAGACGAAACATCAGTAAAATACTAGATCAATAAAAAGTGTAAAATGTATATATGTAAGAGGGGAATGGTAACAGGAAAATAGTTTGTGTAGTGCTGCAAATGAATGTTAAGAACGCTGATATATACTATCCATAGGTATATTCATAAAGTTTATTAAGTGCTTGAACTAGATTTCTAGCCATTAATTATCTTTAATGCACTAAATAGTAGCATCTCGTGATTAACTGGAGTATTTTGAATATTCCTAAATGGATCTCTCACTGATATCACAGAGATGAAATAAAAAGTTACTTAAATGTTTGGTAACACCGACAATAATTAAAATGTGGTAATTTAGGTGACAGTAAAATGAGGTGACTAAAAAAATATATGGCTTCAGAAAAGAAAAACAGAGAATGTGTTTCTACTCAGTAAATTATGCAAAATCTCAGCAAATAAGATCTTGCCTTATTATATAATATGAATATCCTGTATACATGTAAACCAGGTCCCAAGTATGAAATTTGTATGATATAACAGCCGGAATTCAGAAGAAGTTAAATCTGGAAGGTTGTATGGAGGTTGCAACAATATTTATTTTAATTCACTGATTTTGATCGCAATGGTTTTTGAGTATTGTCAAAAAACCGTTTTCTTGATGAAAATTTTTTTTTCCCAAATCAGTCTTTTCCCACTTACTGTCAGATCTAGCTGGTTCAAATATTATAAAAATAATCTGACTCTGAATAATCTTTTATCAGTTTCACATCCTAAAATTTTATTCAATTATTCAGTCGCCAGTCGCTTGGTGGTCCACCCCAGAAATTACCTACAAACACAACACCGATTCCTATCTTGCTCACATAAATACACTTATATTGAAAAAAAAGAAAACTGCGAAAGAGATCGCAACTCGTTAGGCATCCAAAAGATAAAGCATATCTTAATAGAGCTTGTATACTCAAAAAAAAATGGTTCAACATCATTCCTCATCCTCTTGCATCCACTGCTGGACATAGGTCTCCTCCATGTTCTTCCACTGTTCTTTATCTTGCGCCTTCTGTATCCAATTTCCGACTGTTTTTCTTAAGTCGTCCATCCATCTTTTTGGTGTCCACCTATTCTCCATTCTATGAGTCTTTTGGTCCACCTATTATCATTTAAACGTGCTTTATGTCCAGCCCATCTCCATTTGGCTTGTGCAATTTTTTCTATGACATCTGCCACTTTAGTCCTCTCTCTCACTATCCTATTTGGTGTCATATCTCTTCTAGTTATTCCCAACATTGCTCTTTCCATTTTTCTTTGGGTTACTCTTAATTTATTTGCAGAATGTTTGGTAAAAGTTATTGTTTCGGAACCATATGTTATTACTGGCAGTATGCATTGGTTGTAAACCATTTTCTTCAAGCAAATCGGTAGCGTTCCTTTTAGAATATCCCGCATCTTGCCAAATGCTGCCCATCCCAAGCCTATGCGACGCTGGATCTCACAAGTTTGATTGTCTTTTCCTATTCTAATTTCATGCCCTAAATAGATATAGCTAAAGACCTGATGTACTTCGTTCCCATTTACCCTCATAACATCACTTGGAACTAAATTGGAACTAAATAAAAACTTTGAAAAAACAAAATACATGACCAATTTAGGTTCAACATAAAGACAATGAAATCAACAAATATTTAAAGAACCCTTCACCAGTAGATGATACAAATTATTGCCTGGGAAAACTTAAACTCAACGAACAAATGATATGTCAATCCGGAAACAAAATAGCACTTGGGCTAAAACTGACATAGATAAGGCATATACTTTTACCCATGATCTAGGTGAGGTCTTTTTTACCGCATCAGAGGAAAGTCTCAGTTGAAGACAAGGAAGTTATTCATGAAGTCGTAAATGAATGAAGCTTATTAAATCCGTTAATAAATTTGAACTCAAAGAAGTAATTGATAATCTTGAAATCAAAAAGTCACTTGGATGTGATATAATTTCTAGTTTAGTACTAAAAGTACTTAGTTGTCTGGTTTCTTTTATGGTTATATAGTTATCGTGATGAACAAGCCTTTTTACAAGAGTGACTAAATTATATATTTGGAGCTATTACTTGACAGTTCCTTGTCATTTATCACAAGTTTTTATCAGAAGAAACTGTCAAGATCTTTCGGTACCTACATATAGGATTTTGTATCTTATGTGCTTCTAGATTAAACTTACACAATATTAATGTCTTTGGTGGAACTAAGATCAAGGCTAAATATCGGTTTCCTAGAAGACTACAGAACTAGATCATACAGCTGACTGCTCTGATTTATCAAGTCTTATCAACATTAGATTTAGTACTAGAATAAAAGACGTGCCTTTGTTTTTTATAAAACACTATCATACTAACTATGGCAAATTCTTTTCTGATAATTAAACAGAATTGAGACACCTAGTTCATCACTTTGATTAGTATTATGATCTGGTGGATATAAAATATGTACGATTTAAGTATTCTTTGACTGAATATAAGGATCTAATGTGACTGACCGTTAAGTTGAAGTATTTATTTCATTTTAATTTTCAAAAACATTTAATGGATCAATGTCTGTAAGAAAACTCTTGTAAAAATAGAGACATTCCGTGAATAAAATGAAATAAAAAAATAGAATATAGAAGAGAAAAATTAAAATGCCTTATCATTTTTTAGCCGGATTTCCAGATTGTAAAAGATAAATTTTTGTGGTTTATATAAGTAGTAGGTATTTTTCTCTAGAATATTTTTAATTAGTCAAAACTTGATTGATTTATTACATAATTCCCTTAATTTACATATTTTTCTAAAATAACAAACGCCCACTGACGTTCATTAAACTATCGGAAATTGATAGAACGAAAATTGGCCACAGATGAAGAAATCAGATTTTATACCATAAATGACAGTCAAATTAACGACGCTATTAATTTAGGTACCTACCTGATTGTACCTGATGAGTTAACCATGTTCATCTAGGCGCCGGATGACGTCTTTTCGCTTCATTCCGTTTGTTCGAGTAGCCGGCTAATCAGAGGCGCATCAAGCAACGAAAAAAGTATGAAAAAAAGATTTAATCGCATACATTGTTTAAAATCTAAACATTAAACCTATATTATATTACTCTGTAATATGAAGATTTGAAATTTGATGTTTGTAACGTTGGTTGCCAGATTTACCATTTTTCGTATATATCATTGGTTACTTTGCCTTTTTTAAAACAACACAAAACCGGATCTCACAACAATGTAAATACAGGGGGCGCTGGATTACACGGAGGCCGGATAATTGGGGGTTCACTGTATTTTAATATATATTAACATTAATATATATTAATTAATATTAATATATTATTTACATATATTAACTAATTATTTTATTAATTCAATATTTATTATAATTATTAATCAAATTTGTGATGATATTCTATCAACTACAAAAATGTATTACGTAATAAAATAACACTGCTTGCGGCAAAAGGTGGCTTTATCAAAGGAACGCGCGGCACTTGTCAAAGAAAAGCCGTGCTGTTTCTAGACGAGAGACAGTACACCAGTACAGTCTAGTTTCGGGCGGCGCGTTTGACGGGAACATTCGAGACTTTCATTCACGCCGATATACCTGTTGCGCCTGCAGGAATTGGAGTTATTCTGAATTGTAACTTGATAGCGATCCTACGTCGATACAAAGTTTATTATTAAATAGTGGAAAATGAGTGCAGTGAAGAAATCTAAAACGTATCATTTTAATAAGGATTAGGAGGAAGAATTTTTCTTTTCTATGGTGAGGCATAAGTGCATTTGTGTTATTTGTCGTGCGTCAGTTGCAATACCTAAGCGTGGTAACTTAGAGAGGCATCATAAAACGGTTCATAAAAACTATGAAAAGGATTTTCCGCCACAGAGTGAATTAAGAAAACGAAAAGTAAGTGATTTGATATCTTGTTTGAAAAAAGAACAATCCATGTTCACAAGACCAGCCAAACAATCAAAAGCTGCTACGATCGCGTCATTTAAAATATCTCATATTTTGGCGAACACAAGAAACCATTTATTGATGGATCGGTGGTGAAGGAAGCATTTATTGAAGCGGGTGAGACTTTATTTGGAGATTTTAAAAATAAAACAGAAATCATGTCTGCTATTAGAGAACTTCAGTTATCTCGTCCGACTGTCACAAGGCGTATTGAAGTCATGAGTCAAGACATCGCAGATAAACTAAAACATGATATCATGGAATGTACATACTTTTCTTTACAGTTCGACGAATCCATCGATATGACAGACACTGCCCAGCTGTGTATTTTTATTCGGATGGTATTCAATGACATGTTGGCTAAGGAAGAATTTTTGACAATCATTCCTCTGAAGGGGAAGACCCAAGGCGAAGATATATATGACGTTTTCTTAAATTTTGTAAAAAACTACGAGCTACCAATATATAAATTAATGTGCATTACAACCGATGGAGCACCAGCAATGACTGGAAACAAAAACGGTTGTGGCATTGTGTCGAGCTAATGAAGAATTTCCTTCATTTTTTCATTCCATTGCATTATACATCAAGTTTTGTGTTCAAAAGTTTTAAACACGGAGGAAATTATGGGCATTGCAACAAAAATTGTGAATTATATCCGTGCACGTAGCTTGCAACGGCGGCTCTTTCAGTTGCAGTTGGAAGCTAGGGAGTCAGTTGAACACACTGATTTAGTTCTTCACACGGACGTCAGGTGGTTGAGTCGCGGAAAATTCCTAGAAAGGTTTCAAGAATTATTGCCCGAAATAACAGCTTTTCTAGACGAAAGAGGTGATGACACTCAGATTTTGAAAAACGAAAAATGGCTAAATGATTTGGCATTTTTGACTGACATCACAATGCACTTAAACACCGTTAACTTGGAGCTTCATGGTAAAGGAAAAACTATTTTTGAGATGATTAGCGCAGTAAACGCATTCAAAAGTAAATTGCGACTTATAATAGATCATCTGAAAAGAAAGGATCTGAAACATTTTCCGTCATTGAAAGCAAGGATTCCTCAATTGAATTATGATACGTATGAGGCTGAATTATCAAATATTTTGGGACAATTCGAAATGCGTTTTTATGATTGCAGTAAATTGGAAAATATAGCATCATTTATGAGTTATCGTTTTTCATGTAAAAACATTGAGGAATTAGGTACTGAAATAGCAAGTCAGTTTAATATGAACTCATGTTCTGTTGAAAATGAAATGGTGCAGATTATATCAGATATACATCTCAAAGCTACAGTATCTGATGCAAATTTCTGGCGTTTTATATCTGAATATAAATATCCGAATGTAAGGCAAATCGCCCTTCAACTGACGGCATTTTTTGGGTCAACTTACTTGTGCGGGTCTGCATTTTCTGAAATGAAGATAATTAAGTCAAAATATCGCAATCGACTAACTGACGATCATATGACATCATGCTTGCGATTAGCACTCAGTGGTTACATACCATCTACAGCTACAAAGCCACTCCTTAGTTAAGTTTCACACCATATGTAACTCTTTTGTTTTGTAACAACAAATAAACTCGCAATTTTGAATAACTATGAGTTTTTTCATTGATATTCTAGAGAAAAACCTAACTAAACCTAACCCAAACCTTGACTAAAATAATGTACTTATATTGTGCAGAAAGCTAATATCTATATATGCTACGGTACGCCTTATCTAGGTAGGTAGGGTGTATCGTGTATGTACGACAACCCTGCATCACACACACTTGCAGTCTCTCAGAGTCGATCGTAAGTAGTCTAAAAATATTGAGGTAGATCGCCAGCAGTTCAAGTTTGAGCACCCCTGCTTTAGTAATTTCCATATGATCGTCAGAGTCTTCGGAAGAAGATGACTCAAAAAACATCTGTTGGTTCTTGAGTTTCTTGACTTTTTTTCAAGAAGCCCTTTATTCTTTTTAGCATTCTTTTTTTTCTTTTTAAATTCTAAATCTTTGCGTATCGCCAAATTCACTGGGCTAGCAAGTACTGCAGCCAATTGTCTACCGCGTTTCCTTACTTGTGAAATACCTGATGTAGAAGGTACTGGAGAGATATCTAAAATTTTACCGGGAGTGATTTTTTCTTTACAGGTTGGCTTATTACCAGGTATAGATGGTAGTTCTAATGATGACGTGTGAGCTGGTGACGTGTGAGATGGCGTCGAACTGCTTGTAGATGGTAGGTTTAGACGTTGGAGATTATCTATTTCAGTAATTTGTGTTGTTAAACTCTCAAGAAAGGTGTACTCTGGAATTGCATTCCGGTCTACTGGATAAATAACACATGCGCGAAAACCAGATACGGCATTTTGTACTGAGGCAGCTCTTGTCCAAGCCTCATTTAATAATTTGCCGAACTGCAAGCGATTAATCTTCTTTGTAGGATTCCTTTTAACGAATGAATTGCAAGCATGGTAATAATGTGACTTCAGCGAATTAAAACATGAACGATCTAATGGTTGCAAAAACTGTAAAAAATTTGTGTATTTACCTATATGTGCTTAGAGAAGAAACATTCAAGTAAATAAAACTGTAATTTGCTTGGCAAAGTAGGCCATGTATACAGTATAACTTTAAAAGTTGTTAATTACTGAACTGTAATGTAATAATAGTTATAACAATTTTAAATATCATACAGACTGCAGTTTTATGACCAGTCATGTTATCTACGCATTGTGACTACACTTTCTAAAAACTAAAAGATAATAATAAAATCTAAAGCCGTTTAAAACATAATTTAAAACAGATAATAAAATAAATGCTCCAACTCCTACTAGGTACTACACAATAACTTAATTTATTTTCTTTCCACGCTATATATTATATATTATTCACCTCTGTTGCTTAAAGAAACATTTGTGTGTGATAATAATTGCATTCACTATAACTAATCGAATGTGGCCTCTGAGCGTAGGTGTCGAACACCCACATCTAAGCTTTATGGCGCCTCATTAGTATTAGTCAATAGTTCTGCGGTTTATTTCTTCAAAAGTGACCATTATCTTCTAGCACATAAATTAGAGGTCAAAGTTTTATTTTCCAAGATCTAAATTTGACAAAAATGAGTTCAACATTAGAATGGTACTACAAAAAAATATTAAATTCACAAAAAAAACGTAAAACTAATAACAGGTGTAAACTAATGGTAGTTTAAAAGAAGCTGACAAGCTTCACATACTTGAAAGTAGAAACAAAATGAATAGGACTACTACAGATCTTTACATATGTATATCTCAAGCTCAAAAATAATTTTTCTTAAAATTATGAATGTATAGGAAATTTTTACAGTATGAAATTATTATGAAGGGCCAGAGAACTTGACTAGTTCAAAAAGTACAAGTATTTCATTATGGTTTACAATTTACATGTTTAAAATTTAAAAATCAATGGGATATTTGAGACAAGGGTTTATCCTCTACTAACTTTTGCGTATATATATCTATGCTAGTCGTAGTGAGTCTAATACATGCTTCCAGAGAATCCTTTTCTATGCGATTAAGTGTTTTAGAATGAGAAAAGGCAGCAAATATTTGATTTCACGCAAACAAATCCTATATATCTCTTGATACGTATTTCGACCTAATAGGTCTCGCCAGAAGAGCTATTCATAGGGGTTCTCAACGTGAAAAATCAATATTTTCTGCCTTTTAAGAAGCAACAATAACATGGCTTTAATACGGACGCAGTAGCGACATCTAATTAAACAATCGTAAAATAGTTTCGAAACACAATTCAGATTTCTGCTTTATAATCTGAGCCTTCTAAGAATTGCAAGGCAAACAGACGTTGCTAAAAGATATTAAAAGAGACATGGGGAATCTAAAATTTGCATTCCACGACATGTCTTTTACAACTTAGTAGAAATCCTTAGCGAATTGTGTTTCCCGTACTCCCACAGAGTATATCCGAATAAAATGAGAAAAGGTTTAACGAAACATACTTTCGATAAACATTCAATTAGATCTGATTAATTACAAATGATCTTGGTTTGTTGGTTTTCGAATCAGGTATGCTGATTAAAAGCTTAGATTCTAAGTCTTCTATATCGTGTACAGTCATTCGGACTAACTCATCCATTCTACAGGCCCCAGAAATACCAAATATTACAGCCACCTAAAAAATAAATAAAGCTATAATCTAAATAGAAATTAAAACCTTATAAATTACCTTAATCATTAAATTTTCTTTATCTGGAGCTTCCTGGATAAATTTTTCAATTTCTTCCTTCGTTAAAATCTTAGATTTCTTTGCCCAATAACCTTGAGCTTGTCGTTTCAATAAAGAACGAAGTTTTGAGTATGTAGATATATCTACATTGTGTTTAAGTGCAAGGGTTGACTTCAGCATTGAATAATTGGCCCATAATGTTGAAGATTTCATCTTTAAACAAAGGTCTAGGAAGTATGCCATTACAACATTTTCTGAGAAAGAACTCGTATTTTTACTCATGCGATAATCCATAAAACGTCTGTATGCATTTTCGTACTTTTCTCTTGATTTCTTTGGCAATAATTCTAATGAAGCAGTATTTACTGCTCAACCAGCTCTGGAGGAGTCCCAGGAATGGAAATTTCATCATCACTTATCATTTTACTTTCGAGAACACCAGCAATTAAATTTATAAGCGTCAAGTTTGACAATTCAACCTCAATACGTTTCCATAGTAACCCAAGTAATTTTATTAGGAATTTCAAAGCACCATTTATTTGGGAATAAAATTATCGCGTTTTTTTTTTAAATCAATCAATGTCTGTCGAATTTAAACGATTTGCGGAAAAATAGTATGTTTACCTCGTAGGAAAAGCAACATTCCTGGACTCTGTGTTGCTAAGTCTCGGCTTGCGCCTCGACTTAGCAATCTTCACAGTCGTCCAGGAATGTTAAGCTTTTCCTACCCGGTAAACAATGTACTATTTTTCAGTTTTTTTTGTTTGTTTCATTAAATTACCTCCCATTTGTTATTTGTCAAATAGTGATCTAAACTCGTTTAAAAAACATTTAAAACAAGTTATTGTCGACCTATATTCATTTTTCAAAATAAATGTCTCAGACAAATTCAAATTTCGCCCACTGATGGGCGTAAAAAATTAAGAATTCGGATAAAATGTGCTGATCAAATTTTAATTTTCTAAAAAGTATCGGGAATACGTCTGTTTTTACAGCTAGCTCACTGCAAAGGACGGCATATTATATGACGGCATATTTGATTTGCACCTCATACAATTAGTATGTCATTCCACATTTCTGAATCACCCTTAATAATTTCTTGTCAGAGTTTAATAAATAAATTAAATTCATTTATTTGGCTTTATAATCCACATGTTAATTTTGTTACATTATAATTACATCTGTTATCTTCGAGGCATGCAGCCATATTCAATCTAACAGATAATTGGGTCAAATCTTTTGGGCTTTTTTCTGATTGATGTTCATTCATACTGCTTCTCTTACGCCTTAGTATTGAATGGCGTAATTTTTAATTGAATGTACAATTCATGAATCGTTCTACGGATGGCATACGAGTCACCATTTGGTAACTAATAAATATGTGCAATTTATAATATATATATATATATATATATATATATATATATATATATATATATATATATATATATATATATATATATATATATATATATATTATAATATATTTATAGTATATATTATAATACGCTTAATTAGATTAACACGTTTTAATCTGTGTTGGTCTTAAATTTTAACTAGTCTGAGTAGATATTATTTTCCAACTGAGTAATTCTTTAATCAATCAAAATATTCTCGCATAAACTGTAATCTGTTCGGTCGATGCTTTTCAAAAGTTTTAACCCATTGATTTTGATGTGATATATTATAGTTCTCTTGTAATGTGTTGGAGGTTGTTTTTTCTAAAACATAAGTGCCATACATATTTTTAAAACATCTTGATACATTATTGAATATAGTATAATTAAATACTTCTTTTTAATTTTAGAGTTTGGGCATTCAAAGAAAGGCCTACATCTTCTTCTTGAATGGATCTTTCACGGCCTTCTTTTTTCAGTTTTTATTTCGGGATTTATACAGTTAGTCGTTTCTCAAAAATTCTATTCATATTTTGTTTTTATTTTGTTCTAATTCGTTAAGTTTGTCATTAATCAAGAAGATTAAAATAACAAGTCCTATATTTTTTTTCACATTTCAGAGAAATATGATTTGGCTAGATGGGATATAATGTCCAGCTTATATCGTCCTGCGCCTTCTGGTTTCCAGTCTTCATTCACGTTTATCGGTCCAGTCGCCTGGTCCTCTCTCTCTCTCTCTCTCTCTCTCTCTCTCTCTCTCTTTCTCTCTCTCTCTCTCTCTCTCTCTCTCTCTCTCTCTCTCTCTCTCTCTCTCTCTCTCTCTCTCTCTCTCTCTCTCTCTCTCTCTCTCTCTCTTCGATTTTTGACTCCAACCAATACGCATTCAGACGTTGACATTTACGTAGTGTAAAGTCTTGTTTACTGAAACATGTAAGTTGATCATTCTCCGTTTTAAACAGTTTAACTGCGTTACCGGTCCCCTGGGACCTGTGTTCGTTATTATTAAAGTGCGGCGTGTGAAAACTGCAATCTTTTAAAAATTGCGAAGGGCATATCTTCGTTAATATTCGTTTGTTTTAAATGCTAAAATCAGCATTATACTTGTCTTAAGATTCTAAACATTTTTAGAAGAAAAAAATGTACCAGGCTTTGGGGGCCGGTAACGCACAGAGATTACAATGTGTTACTCGGGTGCAAAACCGGTCCTGCGGGACCGTTGCATATTTATATATCTGCATGCTTGCGCAATCAATCGACATTTAGTATCGTTTGTATTTCAATAGCAGGTGTGTTTATGTCCGTGTTTGACATGGTTTTACTAGTCTAAAAATGTCATCTCGCGTTAAAAAGATTTTGTTTTTAGCTCAAACAGCTGATACAAACAAAACAAAAACTGTAGAGTGTAACGAACCTAGTACTTAAGTTGAAAATAAAAAATATGACGAACATAATCCAAGTATTGTAAATTCGCGCCAAAGTCCAACTGATTTAAGAGACCATGTGTTTGCAGAGTTGCCAAATAGTGACAGTGAAAATGAACGGGACCATCCTTTTGATTCGGACGATTCTGTAATCGACAAAAACTATGTTCTTTCTTCATATGAATCGTACAGTGATGTAAGTGAGAGTGATTTATTCGGCGATGAGAATGAGACAGAAATTGATAACAAAAAACTGCCAGAATCTGAAAATTATGAGGAAAACGAGTGGCATGATATAGGTGAGAGTGACAATGAAACTGGTGAGTTGAATCAATATCAAGATAGGACTATATTAAATTTAAACTATGACGAAATAAAATATCCTATAGACGCTTACAAGTTATTTGTAACCGATGATCTTTTACAGATCTATTGTCACTGAAATACATAGATTTGCTCGGGAAATGTTGTTAAATATACATTGATCAAAATCACATATACGTTACTGGGTTGACTGCGATATAGCCGAACTGAAACGTTTTTTTTTTCAATATGTATAGTTAAGGGATTAGTTGATGGTCCTGCAATAAATTTATATTGGTCGAAAGATCTCATGTTCAAGAATGAGTTTATTACGACGACCATGAGACGAGACAGGTTCCTTTTACTGATGCGTTGCATTCATTTTTGTAATAATCAGCAATGTAATAAAGATAATCGGCTCTATAAGTTAGGGGAAGTTTTAAAAGTACTGAATAAAAATGTTCAAGCTGCATTAACTCCAGGACGGATTTTGGTAGTCGATGAAAGTATAGTACCTTATCAAGGAAGACTGCAAATAAAGCAATATCTGCCAAGTTACTTGTTACTACAGCTGCACACGAAACACCACTACTTCCAAAAGAGTTCCACATACTTTTGTTAAACCGTCAGGGCCTGGAAAGAAAAGAAGAACACAATGCCAAGGATGCTATCATCAATTAAGAGAAACACATTCAAGCAAACAGGCAAGTAATATGGTGTCAAAACTAATAAGTTACTGCAAAGAATGTCCTGGACAACCAGGAATGTGTTTATCTTGCTTTAATAGCATTGTTAATTAACAAAGGACATAAATATTATTTAGTTTACATGTTTTTTTTTCAAATATCATTTACATTAACAACATATTAAGAAGTTTTGATCTTTAAATCTAAATCTGTAAAAAATAGTAAGCTGTCTTGATACCTTAAAATATAATTAACAGGAAACGAATCACAATGGTAAGTTTTAAAATGTTTTTACTGTTAATAACTGATCTTAAAACTCGTATAATTTATATTATAAAACTGTAAAAATGTAAAAACTAATTACGTCACTATGGGTCCCCGACGGTCGGTAACGTACCGTGTTCGCGTCAAGCCACAGGTCCCGGGGAACCAGTAACGCATTGTTCTTTGGTTGACATATTTTGGGAACGCAGTCAACCTGTTAATTAATTGAAATATTTAGAGATCCTTTTTTTCGTACATTTATAGAGTACCACTGGCAATTCTCTTTTAATGCCGTTATGCACTCCGAAACCTGTTTTACTATCTGATTTCTGACGATGGGTTAACAATACTTCATTTTGGTTTGCTAGAAAAGGGAATTCCAACCGTGTATGATCTATCTATTCTTTTGGGTTTATACATTTGATATTCTCTAGGCCATGAGTGCGTTAATAAACATTTGGATTTTGCAACCCCTGCTCAAATTTATTATACAGTGTGGAAACCACTTATGGAATAAAATTGTTTGTGTTCTTATTTTAGAAAATAATAAAAAACGTTAGATACCTTAACTTCTAAATTTAAATGTACACTTTTTAGACGTAAATTTGAATGTACAGGGTGATCAATACAAGTCTGGCATAGTACATAATCTGTATTTTAAATGAAATACCCTGTATATTTTCATGTTTTTAAAAGCTACTTAACAACCTGATTTCAACGAACTCTATCATGTAGGGTCTATTATGAATAATACAAGGTGAAATTTTGAAATTAGGTATTTTCTTCAAGACAATGAATTCATAGAATACCTGAGGTAATTGATTGGATTACATTAAAATAAATGCTCAACATGTTCTCCAGCTTGTTGTTGGCAATAACACATTTTCCTATAAAACTCGTTCCGAACTTTATTTAAAGTTTGAGGTGAAATATTCCGTATTTCTGTAGTTAACCTTACTTTTTGAGGTATACAATGATAGTTGATTATGTTGCATATACTTTGTTCTTGAGATAACCCCACAAAAAAATCCAAAGGCGTAAGATCTGGCGACCTAGCTGGTCGCTCACTAGTCCCCTTCATCAAATCCACTTATTGAAGAAGATTTCATTAAAGTAATTTCTCACCATTAAAGCATAATGTGGTGTTGCACCGTCCTGCTGGAACCAGACAGTTTCCTGCGGTAGGGTCGGGTCTATTGGATTGGGATATAAGTTAGCCAACTAAGCAAGAACATCGTCTCTTAGTATGCTCAAATATTTTTCCGCTGTCAAATTATCATCTATAAATATAGGACCAATAATATGATATCCTATAATACCTGCCCAAACATTCAACTTTTGAGGATACTGAGTGTGTGTCTCACGCATCCAATGAGGATTCTCCGCTGACCAATATCTACAGTTTTGTCAGTTTATCTTTCCGTTCAATGTAAATTTTGATTCATCAGAAAAAAGAAATGTGCCAAGAGCTATTTCATTTGTTAATTTTATCCCTCATTCTTTTGCAGAAATCCATTCTACGATCCGGATCGTCTTCTGTTAGCTCCTGCACAAATGTAAATTTATATGGATGAAGTTTTCTTTATGGAGACACCTTAGGACAGTTGTATGACTCACATTATTTTGACGTGCAATTTGACGTGAACTTGACGTTGGATTCTCTGCGACACTTAATAAAATATCCACTTTCACTTCATCTTCAATGAAGTTCGATTTTCTTTTTAATGGTTTGGCCTATCTAAGTTCTCTGAATTGTGCATAAATTTTAGACACAGTACCTTATGAAATATTAGGCAACTGAGGATACCTCTGATTAAATAAATTTACTACTTCAACTTGACTTCTACAATTCTCCCCGTAACCGATCATCATTAAAATCTCAATTCGGTGGGCCTTAGTTAAATATTTCAGTTTTATTTTATTAAAAATTTATTATTTTAATGTAAAATGTCAACAGCATGTCAAGTGATTGACAACAATCCGCATTATTTACCGATTTAGTTTAATTAGCAGACTATCTATACAGTTTTTACCTATTCACGACAAAAAATGTTAACACGGTTACTAAACAGAAATTTTCCCCAATATACAGTATACTGACACTTAGTATTATTCATTATAGACCCTACATGATATAGTTCATTGAAATCAGGTTGTTAAAAGTATTTTAAAAACATAAAAATATACAGGGTGTATCATTAAAAATACGGATTATGGACTATGCCAGATGTGAGTTGATCACCCTGTACATTTAAACTTATGTTTAAAAGGCGCACATTTAAATTTAAAAGTTAACGTATCCCAGAGTTTTTGATTATTTTCTATAATAAGGACACAAACAATTTTATTCCATAAGTGGTTTCCACACTGTATATTAAAAATTAAGTATAAGTAAATTTATATCTGTTATCTCAAATATTAATTTAAATTTCTGGAAGTAAATAAAAAATTTTGTAGAGATAATTTACAAAATAAATCACATAGTATTCATTAGTTGTTTATGTCACAGAAATATCTCCATTTATCTATTTTTCCATAATATTTTCTGCCAAATATATCACAGAAACCTCTCTAACTTGACTCCAAAAACCCGAACGACGATCCGCACTGAATTCCTAAATATCCTGCTGCTAAATTTGTATAATAATTTAAGTAGATAAGCAGTTGTCAGTTAATTTAAACGCTTTATTCTCCCAGGTCCTAACCCAGTACACCAGGCCCGTGGTAAATTCCACGGCTACCCGCTCTACACGAGCCAAAAATTTTGCTCCTCTTTTTTAAAAATATTTGTCCATTAGGAAAGAGAATAGCCTAATGAAGAGATGGAAAGAATAATGTATAGATCCGTCGAAATAAACGTAATTATGGTAGGCCGTGCACTGTCTTATTTATACGGCTTGTTATAGAGCAGTGTCATTACAGTTAACAGTGTAAATATAAAATGTGGTTATAAACGTTTGTGTTTGTTTTTTAATAAATTAAAAATATAGTATTAAATTTCAGAACGGATGACCTTCGTAAAAAACATTGTTAATATTGTTAGAAGATGACTGACCAAGTTGTTCGTTTTACATTAAGTATAAAAAAGTCTGAAATAGAAGACCAATACCCGACATACGAAGAAGTAATACAGGCAATTAAAAAAACTCAAAAATAATAAGACACCAGGTAGCGATGGTATACCCACAGAGTGCTAAAAACATGGAGGAGAAGCGTTGTACAGTTCGATATACAAGCTAATTCAAGACATTTGGCAAGAAGAAACAATGCCAGATGAATGGAAAGAAGGGTGATTGTACCAATACACAAAAAGGAAACAAAAAGCAATGTATTAACTACAGGGGAATAACACTCCTAAACACCACCTACAAAATCCTTTCAAACATCCTACTTCTTCTTCTTCTCGTGCCACTCCTAGCGGAGATTGGAAATCTCCAAATCATGGCAACTGCGACTTTGTTAGCAGCGCGCCTGAAAAGTTCAATCGAACTACACCCGAACCATTCACGTAGATTACGAAGCCACGATATTTTTCTTCTTTCCACACTTCTTTTGCCCTTAATTTTGCCCTGCATGATGTTTCTTAAAACATCCTACTAGAAAGAACCAAAACATACACACAAGAAATCGTTGGAGATTATCAATGCGGATTTAGACCGGGCCGCTCTACAATTGACCAGATATTCACAATAAAACAGATAATGGAAAAATGCTGGGAGTTTGATCGTGAGCTTCATCAGATGTTCATAGATTTTAAACAAGAATTTGATAGAGTATGTAGGGACAGACTGTGGACAGCGATGCAGGAACTTGGCTTTCCAAAAAAACTAGTCCGGTTGATACGGATGTGTATGGAACGGTCACGATCTAAGGTGAGAGTTGGACAATACTCGGAGACATTTGAAATAAACAATGGACTAAAACAGGGAGATGCACTTTCACCACAACTCTTCAACTTAGCTCTGGAGCACATAATCAGAAGTGCAAGAATCGAAAAAACCGAATACAGTATTTCATCGAGAAGGACCAAACTTACTACTGGCATTTGCAGACGATATAGATCTAATAGGAAACACGCGATTAAGGATGAAGGAGACTTTCGTAAGGTTTGAGAAGGAAGCAGAGAAGATGGGGCTCCAAATCAACGAAAACAAGATGAAATATATGTATGTGAGCCGCAATAACCAAAGCAGAGACAGAATCGGTCAGAACATTACCATCGATGACTTTAACTTTAAGCGCGTTAGAGAATTCAAGTATCTTGGAACAACAATAACTGAAGACAATAACGAATCACAAGAAATAAACAACAGGATTCAGGCCGGCAACAGATGTATTTTTGCCCTCCAAAACCTTATAAAATCAAAACAACTAACACGACGTACGAAGATACAGGTCTATAAAACAATCATACGACCCGTTGTGATGTATGGAAGCGAAACGTGGACGATAACAAAGGCAAATGAAGAGAGACTACGTGTTTGGGAAAGAAAAATCCTAAGGAAGATCTTTGGTCCGGTGCTTGATGAAGCATCAGGACAATATAGGATAAGAACTAATAAAGAGCTTGAAGAACTTTACCCAGATGCCAACATCATAAACGAAATAAAGTCCAGAAGACTCCAATGGGCAGGACACCTCAGAAGACATTCTGACGAACGAACAGTAAGACTGGTGTGGGAGGAAGTCCCAACTGGAAGGAGACCACGCGGACGCCCTCGTCTTCGGTGGCGAGATAATATAGCAGGAGACCTAAGCACTATGGGCGTGGAGAATTGGATGGAGGTTGCTCAAGACAGAAAACAGTGGAGGCATGTTGTCGAGTCGGCTAAAACCCACGAAGGGTTGTAACGCCACGGAGTAAGTAAGTAAGTATAAAAAAGTCTCAGAAAGCTTAGTGGAATCACAATAAAGAAGGAATCTGTTATAAAATAGTACAATATTTTCTTGTATTTCTGTTGATTTAAGAATTTTGTCTATTTTGCCAGTGACATCTTTGATATAAGAAGAAAAAGCTTTCGTATGATGAGAGAGAGCTCAACGGCTCTACTTGCATCATCGCAAAGGCGTATTAATCTACAAACAAGGGTACTAATGACTGAATTAATTTGTAAAGGTGAAAGATCGATTGCTATTGGTGAGTTTTCGATAAACAGAGTGATGAAAGCCTAAGGATTGATTTTTCTTATTATAACGTCGAGTAACGGTAAGGATGAATCAGTATCTACCTCCATCGTGAACTGGATACTAGGATGTATACCATTCAGATGGGTTTGAAAAGACACCAAAGCATCCCTGCCATGGGGCCAAATGACGAATGTATCGTCAACATATCGTAGCCAACATGTGGGTTTGAGCATTAATGTGGATAGTGCTCGGGTCTCGAAGTCTTCCATAAAGATATTGGCAATTACTGGAGATAGTGGGAAGGCCATTGGGGCACCATTTATTTGTCTGTAGAATTTGTTTTGGAAGATGAAATAAGCGTTGCACCTACAATGTTTAATGAGAGATAGGTGGTCTTGCTGAATACTGTATTTAGTTATTAGAATGTTTAGAGATTCATATCTTGGAATGTTTCTAAAGGGTAAAACGATATCGAAACTTACTAGAATATCTGATGGTGAGATAGGGTATTGTTTAAGAATTTGTAGAAATTTGGTCAAGTACTTTGAAAATGATTGTGTAGGGTAGTTGTATGCACTAACAATGGGACGTAGAGGAATATCCAGTGTGAGAATTGTCGGTAGCGAGATCTTTGAGGTGTTCTAGAAGACTTTTCACAAGAATTAAAGATTAGTTTGGTCTGTAGTCTGGAGTATTAATGAGATTTTAGAGTTTATTAACGTAAAAAAGTTTTTATGATGACGGTGGCATTTCCTTTATCGACGGGAAGAATAACTGGATTTGGATTTGACTGAAGTTCTTTCAGGGCTTTTTTCTCGGATTGTATAATATTTGAAGTAGGAGGCTTTGACTTTCTAAGAACTATAGCGATGTCTGGCATCTTTGGAAGGTAAACTGGAGATGGTTTCTTCAGTTTGACAGATAATTGTCTTAATTGAAATGTGACTTGGGGTAACAACGTAATGGAAACCTTTTGCTAAAGCTTGAGTGGTAATATTCAAAATAGGGATAACAGAAAAGTTGTGAACCACTCTAGTGAGATTCAAAGTTGTAGGTTTAGGAATTTGTTCGAAAATTAGATGCGCTAATGTGCTCGTGGTATTAGCATTTTTTTGATTATTATACAGTTTTTTGTTGTTGGTAAGTTTGTTATTCTTATTTCTTAAAATATAATAAAATGTTAGAATGTGTTACCGAGTGTTTTTTTTTGAGTGTCTTTAGCGTGGTGAGAATAAACAAGTCATTGGTACGTTAGCTCTAATAACTGAAAATAGATATATGTCATAATATCATGTTAAAGAAAATTAAAAATGTAAACGAAAACTGTGAAAATATATAGCCGAGTCCCATATAAAAAAAACATAAGATGGTATTACATTTCGTTAGTGAGACCCCCTAAACAAATTTGTGTACGCTACTGAATCCTTACATAATATTTTTTTTAAGATATTTCTTAATAGTGAAGTATTTTTTGATATTTTTCAATAATTGCCCTATGAGCCCCTTATCAGATGGCCCACCTATGGAATTTGCAGTTAAAATCGATTACCATAAACAAATTATACTCTGCATGTTTTTATAAGTTCCCATATTAATTAATATAACATTTTTATTAATATTTAATAAATATATTAACCTTATGGTCTTTTATTTATTTTCAACAATAAAACAACATTCGTTAAACTCTGGTGTTAAAACTTTCGAGCAACCCCGTATACACTTTCAGTCAAGTTAAACATGACCTCGAGAGGGGCTCCAGTAGTTGCGGAGAGAAGATCGCAGAAATCCGCAGATCTTCTATCAAGGGGAATTACTCCTACATCACTTATCAGTTCTGAAATGTAGTTTCATGGTGGTCTATCATGGCTAGCTAAACCAGAAAATCATTGGTCTAATAGAACATTCGAACCTTCTGAACTTCCTGAGCTTGGACCAGTATCAGCCCTTATTGCAAGAGTTCACATGAAATTGGACATAATCACTAAAATATCCTCATTTGTAAAACTACAATGCATTATCGCTTATGTATTACGCTTTAGAAATAATTGTAAATTTTCTCCTAATTGAAGGAGCTTCGACATCCTTTCTTGTGAGGAAATAGATAATGCTTTAAAATATATAATTCGACTAGTATAAAATGAAAAATTTTATGACGATTTGAGACACCTTAAAAGGCATGGTAACGTTGAATCTAAAAGTAAACTACTTACCCTCAATCCGTTTATCGATAATGATAACATACTGCGTGTTAGTGGAAGACTGTATAATGCTGATTTTTTTATGATAAAAAACATCCCGTTGTCCTTGATTCTAAACACTTTACTACTATTCCTGTACGAAATGAGCATCTCACCTTAAATCATTGCAGTTCTCAACTTCTCATTTCATTCATTGCAGTTCTCACAATACACTTTTCGACTGCCTACGGGCAGCAGGACTTGACCACTAAGATATAAGACTGCTGAAATACTTATATTACAATCAAGTAGCCTCTATCCAAATTGGAGACAGTCCCACTGAAAAAATACCCATCAACCGTGGAGTACGGCAGGGTTGTGTTTTGTCACCCACTCTTTTTAATCTATACTCTGAAGAAATCTTTAGGGAGGCTTTGGATGACAGACAAGAGGGAGTAAGACTAGGTGGAGAAGTAATCAACAATATTAGATACGCTGACGATACAGCCATTCTTGCAGAAAGTTTACAAGATCTCCAAACATTACTAAATCTAGTCAGTGAAGTAAGTTATCGGAGAGGCCTAAAAATCAACATTTCAAAGACAAAGTGGATGGCAGTTGAAAAGATCCATATAGATCAAGGTCTGCTTTCTCTTAATGGAGAAGAGATAGAAAGGGCAAATCACTTCAAATACCTTGGCAGCTGGTTAAATGTAAATTGTGACTCTGATGAAGAGATAATATCCAGGATCGAAATATCACGTAAGGCTTTTATGACCTGGAAACCAGTTTTATGCAACAGAAACCTGTCAATGAACATTCGTAAGAAGGTCCTAAAATGTTATGTGTGGTCGATCCTATTGTATGGTTGTGAGACATGGACGTTAAAAACCACAATGCTAAACAAGTTAGAAGCATTCGAAATGTGGTACTATAGACGAATCCTAAAGATATCGTGGGTTTCGCACACTTCCAATGAAGATGTTCTTCAAATGATCAACTCAGAACGTCTGCTCATAAACATCATAAAGAGGAGAAAAACAGAATACTTCGGCCATATAATTAGAGGACCCAAATACCATTTACTTCGCCTTATAATACAAGGAAAAGTGGAAGGAAAGAGATGGATTGGTCGAAAGAAACTTTCATGGCTGCGTAATATTAGACAATGGTGTGGTTTCACAGTAGAAGAATTATTTCACGCAGCAGCCGACAGAGAAAGGTTTCAGGAAATTGTAAGCATGATGACGGCCAACGTCTGAATACGGACACGGCACCCAAAGAAGAAGAAGTTCTCAACTACTATTAGCTTCCATTCGTGAAAAATTTTGGCCCATTAATGGACGTCAAGTGGTTCGCAAAATCGTACGCGATTGTACTATCTGTTGTAGGGTGGCTCCTAAATTAGAAACCTATCTTATGGGTAATTTACCTTCGTCACGTATTGTTCCCTTTAGGCCATTCTACAACTGTGGACTTGATTATGCAGGACCTTTATTGCTAAAGGATCGACACACCCGAAATTATAATTCTATCAAGAGTTACATAGCTCTATTCATCTGTTAGAAATTAAGACCATACATTTAGAAGTCGTGAGCAGCTTTACCACGAAAAGTTTTCTAGCAATGCTAAAACACTTTATTTCTCGACGCGGAAAATGCGCAAAAATGTGCTTGTCAAATTTTTTGACACCTCTAGTTCAACTATTGGGGATAATTTAACTACCAAAGGTATCAATTGGTAGTTTATTCCGCCACGATCACCTCATTTTGAGGGGTTTGGGAGGCGGGAGTAAAATCTGCCAAATTTCACTTAAAACGTGTCATTGACAATACAATTCTTTCATATGAAGAATTTTCCACTGTTTTTTCATTTTCCAACTTACGACCACTTTCACCAATGTCTAAAGACAATTCCGACTTACTTTCTCTTACTCCAGCACACTTTTTAATTGGGTCCACATTGACCGCAATACCTGAACAGAATTTCTTAGATGTAAAGGAAAACAGCTTTAGCAGATTCCAAAGGCTTCAAAAAATGATCCAAGGTTATTGGACTAGGTGGTACAAATAATACATTTCATCCCTACAGCAGCGAGTTAAGTGCAAAAAACGTGTCAACAGTATAGAATAGAATAGAATAGAAATATGCTTTATTGTCACTGAAAATTATTGAACAATTTTATGGACAAAGCTAAAAAATAAATCAGTCAAATAGTACAAAAAGTATAAAACAAAAACAAATATAGTAGAAAACAGAATAACACAATTTTAAATTAGTAAAATTATTGTATAACCTACATAATTTGTACAGACAACAACAAATGAGACAAATTGTAGCCACTGCTTGAGACACCCAAATGTAATTGTAAACAATACTAATTTTGTTTCTTTGTTATACATTAAGAAACTCGTCAACTGAATAATATGGTCTTTCTGAGAGATAGATTTTTGTCACTTTACGAAACTTAATGAATGATGTTGCGGATTTAATTTCTCTTGGAAGGTGATTATAAAGTTTCTTTGCACGATATAGAATAGAATTCTTTACTAGCTGAGTGAACGGGATCGGCAAATAAACGTTACAATCCGAATTTCTAATGGAGTAGCCATGGTCAGGTCTATCGGGAAAAATGTTTAGATGCTTTCGAATCAAACAAACCGTTTCCAAAATAAATAAAGAGGGAAGCGTCAAAATTCCGTGATTTTTGAAGTAGGTCTTGCAATGAGTTGTTTGTTTGAGACCAAATAGATAACGGATTGCTCTTTTTTGCAACTTAAAAATAGTATCAAATTGGGCCGCTGTACTAGAACCCCAAAATGGAAGCCCATATCGAAGATGGGACTTGCACAATGAGAAATATGCCATTTTAGCAGAAGATAAATTTAGTTCCTTCGAAACAGATCTTATTGCAAAGCAAGCTGAGGCTAGTTTCTTCCTTCAGGAGTCAGTATGCAAGGACCATTTGAGATCACTGTCAATGAGAATACCTAGAAATTTCACGGAATTTACGATATTGATTTGGCTCTCATTCAAAAGCAAGGGTTGCATGACTCCTTTATAAGATAATGCTACAGTCTTATCCACGTTTAAGCTAAGTAAGTTGGAGTCTGACCAAGCCTTGATTATAAGTAAATCAGCGGTTATAATTGAATGAAGCGTTGAAATATCAGAGCTGCTCCAAGTAATACTGATATCATCAGCAAATAGAAAAATTTTCCATTTAATTTTCAAGTAAGTGATGTCATTAATGAAAAGTAAAAAAAGAATGGGACCTAATACTGAACCTTGCGGTACTCCACACTCAATATCTTTACAACTAGAGTCGGTGTCATTTATTCTAACCAATTGTTTCCTACCTACCAAGTAAGCTTTGAACCAGTTCAAAGACACACCCCGAATTCCGTAGAAAGTTAATTTTTTTAATAGAATGTCGTGATTTACGCAGTCAAAGGCTTTGGAATAGTCGCAGAAAACGGTAGCGGAGGAGAGGTTACTGTTTAGTGATAGATATACATCATGTAACACAGAAATATGACATCACTAGTGCATTTATTAGACAAAAAGCCGAACTGATTCTCAGAATTAAAAGTCTAGTGACGGTGAGGGAAGATGAAACTAAACCGTTAAGATGGTGCCTGGGTAGAGTGACTCAATTACATGCGGGTAGTGACGGAATAGTTCGTGCAGTGACAATTAAAAATAATAGAAGTTGTTTCAAGCGACCAGTGACATAGGTGTGCGTCATACCCACAGATCAGTGACTTAAGCTTCCGTGAAAGAAACTTTTAATTCTTTTACTTGTTGAACCCCTGCAGGCGTTCAAGGGAGGCGGCTTAAATGTTAAAACTTTCGAGCAGCCCCGTTTATTACATTTTCAGTCAAGTTAAACTCTACCTTTATTTTACATTCCTCAAGAGGGGCTCCAGGTAGTTGCGGACAGAAGACGGTCAATCCAAAGAGTCTAATTACATCAGCCTTAGAATAAGGACGCTATTTTTAAACGTATCGTTTATAAAATATTTTACATTTGCGTTTTTTCTACAATTTAGTTTAGTTTAAGTGATTTGTTTTTGTATTATTATACCTTAGCTACACCTAGCTATGCATTCACTTATGTCAACATACGTTAATTTTTTCATAATTACGGTATCTATCAATCTAACGTAGGGCCAACTGATTCGGAAGGGGCTCGTGTATCTCTCCTAATGTGGGAGTTATTGTTATTTGATAGAATAATCATTACTTTACCGAAAAAGCAGGTCATGACATATGAACAACTTTTTTCTATCTCCTCCAGTTTTCAGCATACTCTGCAAAACATAATAGTTTGGAACACCCTGTACACACTTTAAAAAAAATGAAGAGTCCAGAATGAATCGTATTGATGAGTTAGTACTAGGCATGGGAAATTTTGTGAAAATTATTTTGTGCCTACTGTAGCCTTGAAATTTAAAATACCTGTGTCGTAAAATGTTCGACTTACGCAGAATCTATTTTTTTTCCAATACACTGAAAATATTACAAATCAAGTATCCTTCATCCTGCAAAATTTACGGCATTCTGTCTCCTCCACCCATAAATTTCTCTGTTGATTCGTTTTTATTCTTTGAACCTTTGTAGATAAATTTCAAAACGTCCATTTTATATTTTAATACTTCTGAATGTTAAAAAAATATTGTTGCTGCTGGAGTTTTATTCTGTTTATAATAAATATAAGAGAGTATATTTTAAAATGTTTTATTTCATAAATGCGAATCTATTTTATACTACCGTAGAATGGGGTGACTTTGATTCTATGAGGTGACTTTGATAGAACATGAGTATTTTGTTTCAAGAGAGTATGCAACCTACATGTTTCATCCGTTATGGTGGTTGTCTGAACTTAATTTCAGTGCACATTAACTGTAGCGGAAGGCGTTTGTGACGAATATCAAAAGTATACTCTAATAAATGCACTGTTGAAGTTTTTGTTTTAATTTGAAGATTTTAGATTGTGTAACTAAATTTAAACATACAGCTTTCACCATATAATTTCAGGTAATTTTGTGTATGTTGCCTTAATTTATGTTTAACAGTCAATATAAAATATTTCTTCTTCTTCTTCTTCAAGTGCCATCTTCGTTCCGAAGGTTGACGATCATCAGGGCTATACGTATTTTCGAAACTGCTGACCGAAACAATTCGTTGTTGCTAGAGCTACACCATTCCAGTAGTTTCTTTAGCCAGGAGTTTCGTCTTCTTCCTATGGGCCTTTTTCCTGCTATTTTCTCTTGCATAATTATTCGAAACAGTTCATATGTTTCGCCTCTTGTAATGTGTCCAAAGTATTGCAGTTTTCGTTTTTTGATCGTAAATATGACTTCCTTTTCTTTATTCATTCTTCTCAAGACCTCGACATTTGTGACTCTCTCGGTCCATGATATTCTCAGAATTCTGCGATACATCCACAGTTCAAATGCCTCTAACTTTATGGTATCAATCTTTTTCAACGTCCATGACTCTATTCCGTAGAATAGCACAGAAAGTACGTAACATCTCATCAGGCGAAGTTTCATTTCAAGGCTCAAATCTCTTCCGCAGAACACTCTCTTCATTTTAGTGAATATGGATCTGGCTTTTTCTATTCTTATTTTGATTTCTGCTGAGCTATCGTTGTTTTCATTTATAAAAGTGCCCAAATATTTGTATTTGCTAACTCGATCGATAATTTCATTGTGTAAATATAAATTTTGGACATTTTGTGTTGATTTCTATATTAACATAAATTTAGTTTTCTTTATGTTCAAAGATAGTCCATATTCTTCGCTTCAGTCTGCTATCTTATTCACCAATGTCTGTAGCTCTTCAAGTATTTCTGCGATCAGAACGGTGTCGGCAAATCTCAGATTGTTTATACTAACACCATTTATTTTAATACCTACGGATTGCTCAGAGAGTGTTATATTCATTACGTCTTCGGAATAGAGATTAAACAGGGTTGGTGACAGTATACACCCTTGTCTCACACCTCGCTTTATTTCAATTTCTTCAGTGGTATTATTCTCTACTCTCACTACTGCTTTCTGATTGTAGTACATATTTGCTATTAGTCGGATGTCTCGTTTATCTAAATTCTTTTCTGTCAGGAGTCTGATTAGGTGATCATGTCGCACTTTATCAAAGGCCTTGTTGTAATTTATGAAACACATGAATACATCTTAATTTATGTCAAGACATCTTTGAGACATAACGTTCAGTGCAAACAACGCCTCTCTTGTTCCGAGTCCATTTCGGAATCCAAACTGGGTATTTTTGATGTCCATTTCCAGTTTTCTGTGTACTCTAGAGTGTATAATTTTCAGGAATATTTTGAGTACATGGCTCATCAGACTGATTGTACGGTAATCACTACATTGTTTGGCATTTAAAATATTTAACCTAAGTTATTTCCGTGACTATTTCAGGAAATTACATGATTTCTTCTGCGAAAAATTCTGCGCAGTGTTAAAGAAAAATGAGAGAGATCAAAAAATTAGTCAAATAAAATAATATTATAAAGATGGGAAATTGTAAAGATAATTTAATTTTACAGGTAAATTTTACCCAATTTTTACAATATTTAATATTTCTACTTTTAACTTCATGTGAAGTAGAAAGAACCTTTTCGAGTAAAGTCACTGAAGGTTTTCACTCTGATTTCGTTAAACCTCCATCAATTTTGATAAAAATTGGTGAGTAATTAGAAGATACCTTAAGAAATAAAAGTTATATGGTGTCTACTTGCGCTTTTACTCTGGGGGGGTGGATGCCACCCCTTCTCGGGGGTGAAAATTATCTTATTTAGATATAAATTATCTTGAAAATTAAAAATATACCCAGGACTCGATAGAGGGACCAAATCTAAACAAAATTTACCTTATAAAGTTATTAAAATGAATCAATACTTTTTAAGTTATTATTAAAAATAACCGCAGGAATCGATAGAGGGACCAAATCTAAACAAAATTTACCTGAGAAAGTTATTAAAATAATTCAATACTTTTTGAGTTATTGAAAATCAAAGATTTTGATTTTTCGTGAAAAAAAATGCATGTTTTAAAGCGGTTTTTCATAAATAACTCAAAAACTATAAGTTTTTATGAAAAAGTTGTCATTACCAAAATTTAAGCTAATAAAAAAAAATAAATTCCTTGCTTGAAAAACCTTTTAATATTAATTCAAAGTTAGTTATAGGTAATTAAATGTATTTTTTTGGCGAGGACTCAAATCTGAATATTCAAGATTAAATAACGGGAAAACAATACATTTTATAAAATATACTTATTATTTTTTAAAGTACTCAGGAATACCTACAAACTGAGCTCTAGAAGAAGTTGATAGGATCAAAATTACTCAGAAAAGTTAAAAAAACTCAGAATTTTTCAAATTTTTATAAATTTCATTTTCTTTTGAGAATAACTCCATATATACTCAATATACTTAAAAAAATTAATAACATTTTTTTAGAAACAGTTTTGGAGTAGAGATTTTGTATGTATATATTTATATATAGGAAAAAAAGATAGGTAACAAGAAGTACGTGTCGATAGGTATATGCTCACGAAATATTCATGTGTAGATGTGTGTATGTATATTTTGAAGATAGAAGAAGCTAGTGAAAGGAATTCTGTATATCTGCTAAGAAACATAGTGGGACTGATTTGAGAGAGAAGATCGATATATTTTATAATAAAGCCGCTGATATCGATGCCATTTTGGAAGTTGGCAATGCATTGAAGACCTATTAGCTTATCTGGAACATATGCATAACGAGTCGTTTATTAGGGCTACCACTAAAAATAATGCAGTAAAGTTTTCATTTCTGGTCCCAACGGTTACTGTATTGGATAAACACATCAAAAGAGTTTATTTACAAACCAAGATATGTCTTGGAAATAAAGACATTCGTCCAGGTGACTGGGGATGGTGCAAAATTGAAGAATCTTTGTTAAATAAAAATCTCAATCCACCTGCTCCAGAAGAATTGTTAAAAATGATTTTTCGCAACTGGAAAAAAGGGTGCGGCGCTTCTTGCGGATGTCGAAGAGTAATGGTATTTTGCAACGCAGTCTGCGGATCATGCAGTGGGGACAATTGCAAAATAGCCCTCCAAATAATAAAAAAGGAGAAATTGATAAAGAGAGCTCTGATGAAGAGTGAAAAATCAACAATTAAATTACTATTAATATTTTATTAATTTATGAAACAATACTTTAACAAAAAATTAATGAACTTTTCATATATTTTAGTATGTTTTCCTCTTAACTAATAAATTAAATTTTTATAAGTCACATAAGCACTGAAAAAAATTGTTCAGGAAATGTGGAAACAATAATATTAATAAAGTTTGGAATATATTAATCAAGTTTATAATAACCAATAAAAACGTTTTTAAATTATTAAAGCTATTAAGGATAATAAAAAAACATTTTCCATTATTTTTATAACAAGGGGTAGTTTTTAAGGGTGCAAAATTACGCAATAAATAAATAAATACTATAATACTCAGTAAATGAGATTTCAATTCAGTAATATATTATTCAAATAATTAAAGATTCTTGAAATTAATTTTTTCAATGATTCTGCTTTCAGGCGTTAGTTTTTAAGGGTTTAAATTTCACAGTCAATCAAAAATTATATCATAAACATTAAAGAAACTATTTGGGTAATATTAATATGCGATTTGATATTTCAGAAATATAAAAAATGATTTTTTCATGATTTTAGATTTAAGGGATAGTTGCTAAAAGGGTTAAAAAATTAATTAAAATCATAAATCATGCTTATAAATGTTGAAAAATATTTATTTTATTTACTTTAAAAGGGCTGGATTTCGCCCCTAAAATGCAAATAGCGCAAGTTGAGCATATGTCACTTTTGAAGTTGAGGGTAAAATATACTCAATTCCAAATTTTCATGCAAATCGATAGGGGTTCACCGAAATCGGAGGTAATAGTTGATTTTTACCTTTATTTACTGTACTATTCAGCATATAAACAATTATTATTATTAGATAGAACGGCCACAGTTTTTCTCTAGAAAATTTAGAGAAATATTTAATAATATATAGTTTTAACTGTAATAATAGCATAATAAAGAATAAGGATGATGATGATGATAAATCAAAGAATAAATAAATATCATTTTTGTGACTTTAGTATAAAATAACTTAAATACGTTGAATACAAGTATTACTGCGTTTTTTATTGATACACATTAAATGCATAAAAGCATATTTTAGTGCATATTTCAACTGTTTATTGTGCATATTTAATAATTATGTGCATAATTAAAATTAAAAATTTACGTATCTCAGCTTTTATTCAAAATATTTATATGTTAGGAAATATTGAATTTATTTAACAATAAAAACTGAAAACTTTGTTTTCAAACTTCCACAAAATTTATTTTAACTTCTTATCACTACACCTGTTTCGGCTGATTGCCTTTCTCTATTTTTGTCATGCATTTACACTTTATAGTCTCTAATGAAATAGATTAAGGAGGGAAGAACTGTTTGTCTCAAGCTGGTCATTCAGAATTATATCTGCGTTTTTTAATTTGTTGATTTAAAAGGTGAAATGAGTCTGAAGAATACGTTTTTCTATTATTTAAAGCCCTTTTATGTTCTGCTATACGTTTATTAAAGTTTCTACCAGTTTTACCGATGTAAGTTTTTGGGCAGTCACCACATTTAAGTTTGTACATACCATTGTGTAAGTGATTTTTATTTTTACTCTTGTTGTTTTTGAATATTTGCCTAGGTTGTTATTTGTTAGGAAAGCTGGTAGTATTCCTTTCTTTTGTATGTGTTTGGCTATTTTTGTTGATATTTTGCCTATATATGTAATCGAGCAGAAGGTACTGGGTTTTTTCTCTGGTGGTGGAAATTCTAATTTCGGGGCTTTCTTGTGTAGTTTTTGATTTAACATTTTATTAATTGTCTGTTCTTTGTATCCGTTGTTTACTGCTATTTGCTTGATGATATTTAATTCTGTCTCAAAGTTGTATTTTGACATCGGAATTTCTGTTAATCTATTTAACATACTACAATAGGCTTCCAGTTTATGTTGTGTTGGATGGGATAATGAATTGTTTATAGTCGTATCAGTATGGGTAGGTTTGTGAAATATGGAGAAATCATGTTTGTTTTTTAAGTCTGATAATTTTTAAATCTAAAAAATTAAATCTAATCTAATCTAAAAATTATGTTACAATAACAAAATAGTGGAATTCTTAAATAATCAAAGTATTGAAACGTTACACAAAGATCCAACAGAAAAATATCAAAAAAAAATTAAGCTACCATTAGAAAATTCAAAATCAATAGTAAATCCAATAGAACAGAAATACCTCAAATCATGAACCGAAAGCCTCCTAAATTATACTCTTTCATTAAACTACACAAACCTAATCACCCAATAAAAGCTGTAGTTTCTTTTTATACAGCTTCGTCATATAAGCTTTCAAAAAAAACTGTTAGACATTATTTTAGAACACACTAAATTTTCACCTAAATTTACCATAAAAAATACAATAGAACTAGTTAATAAAATACAAACATATTCAATTGCCTAACAACTCCAGATTAATTTCATTTGACGTAAAAAACCTTTTTCGTAGTAGGTATCCCTCCTACAGAAAACTGTTATTCTAGTAAAAAAATCTTTTAGACCAAAATAGTTCAAATCCAATAATTACATCTGAAATTTTACATCTTGAAGTTTGCATAAACCAGGACTACTTTGAATTTAATAATCAAATATATACAAATAACAGTGCAGGACTTATAATGGGCAATCCTCTAAGCCCATTGCTATCAGATATTTTTATGGATGATCTAGAGACAAAGATTTCAAAACATCCCGTATTTAAACAGTTTTTTATTGGTGAGGATACGTAGACGACGTACTGGTATGTTTTACAGGAACTAACAGGCAACTCGATCAATGTTTGTCGTATATTAATTCACTTCATAGTCATATTGAATTTACAATAGAAACAGAACAAAATCAATTCATAAATTTTTTAGATTTAAAAATTATCAGACTTAAAAACAAACATGACTTCTCCACATTTCATAAAACTACCCATACTGACACGACTATAAACAATTCATCATCCCATCCAACACAACATAAACTGGCAGCATATCATAGTATGTTACATAGATTAACATAAATTCCGATGTCAAAATACAACTTTGAGACAGAATTAAATATCATCAAGCAAATAGCAGTAAACAACGGATACAACGAACAAACAGTTAATAAAATGTTAAATCAAAAACTACCCAAGAAATCCCCGAAATTAGTATTTCCACCACCAGAAAAAAAACCCAGTACCTTTTGCTCGATTACATATACAGGCAAAATATCAACAAAAATAGCCAAACACATATTTAAATAACAACATAGACGAATTTAAAATTCTTCACATTCAAAATAATAGCCTTAAGCTATCCCTGTTAGAATCCATGGAAATCAACAAATTAAATAACAGATATAATTCTGAATGACCAGCTTGAGACAAACAGTTCTTCCCTCTCAATCTATTTCATTAGAGACTATAAAGTGTAAACGCATGACAAAAATAGATCATTTGAGAAAGGCAATCAGCCGAAACAGCTGTAGTTAGAAGAGGTTAAAATAAATTTTGTGGAAGTTTGAAAACAAAGTTTTCAGTGTTTTTTTGTCAAATAAAATGAATTTTTATCAAGTTACGGTCGAATCCATCAGTTATTGAATTTATTCTACAGTTTAGAGACACAGTGTATGTTATTTTCATTGTAAAGATAATAATTTATTTAAAATATTAATTTGGATTATATGATATAAAAGTTTCAAAGGCGGCTCTGCATTAAGGGCTAATATCTCTTACCTTTTGTTGCGGCGCTGACCCTGTCCAAATTATTAAGAGTAACAGGAACAGGAGAAACAGCCAGAATAACATCAACATCCTGCGTTCTGAGAGGTTTCCGTCCGACAAATATCGCTGTATATTTAACCCGTAATGACTGTCTACACTTCACACCTTCCCCTTCGTTCAAGGGCTTTGCAATACGCACTTCTTTGTTTTTCGCCAACCCCGCGGTGTTTTTGAAATATCTCCGCACGATAACACTAAACACAACGGTGTTATTGTTTATAATTATTACATCACTAGTGACTTTCCCCGTAAACACCACTTCCGACTCTTTAATTTTTTTAGCGAACAATTCGTTGTTTTTGATTATGGATTCGTCAAATTTACACCTGGGGAGGTATGCCCGATTCGAAATATATCGACGCGCTTTCGAATTTCTACAGTTTACCGCTACAAAAATAGTCGCGAAGACTACAAAAATCAAACTAAACTTTGTCATATCGCCGATCACGTGGTTGCACTATGTGTCAGTAGTGTTTTAACCGTAGCCAAAGTCGCGGCATGACTGTTGCATCTAGCTTACTCTACATGCATGGTACCGTCCTACCGCCGATAGGTACCTCTTAGGATTTCTATAAGATTGGATGCTGATTGGTCATCTGGACCAAACATCCCACGCGTTAAAATTTTAATTAAAGGTAAGTATTATGAGCAGATAACGCGTCGTTGATCGAAGAAAATGCACTGCTACACTTCAGAAAATATAAATTAAATCGAAACTTACTGAAATTTCACTTGTTTTTACAATTAAACACAAAAGATTACTAGTTTTTTGTTAGAAAAGAGATTACTACCAGACACAACTGTTGCTGTCTTAACGCACCCTTCTCAAATAAATTGACACATTTATGATTTATACAGTGTGTAAAAGCCAAATGGAATAAATTCATTATTTAGGTTACTGTACATATTTATAAAAAATCCCGAAACACGTCAAATTTAAATTATAACTTGACATTATTTAACGTGAAAATGCAACCCCTACCTTCAACCCCCTTATTATGACAGGTACAAAACCCAATTTTTAAAATAGGAAGTATAGGCTTGTGATATATTGTTTAATAGGACTTTTCATTCTCCATTCAAAAATGTTGTCGCTTTTAAGTTTATTAAGATTAATTAAGATAAAATAAATTAATATCATGTGGTTACCGAAATTCGCTACAATACAATCAAAAACTAAAATGGAATGCAAAACGTAATAAAATGTAGAACACGAAAAAGAACTATGAATGTTAATGAAGTAGATATTCAAAATGTTCGTTCTAATGTTATGTTTTATGTTTATATGCTCAAAGTTAAGTACATTGGTTTTTGGTTTTTGTCGCTGAATTGGTTTTAACCTTAGTTTAATAACTGCTACAAGTGGTTGATAATCAGATCCAATATCTGCCCCAGGAAATGTAGTAACTTTTTTCACAGCATTTCGAAAACGCTCATTTACAAGTATATAGTCTATTTGATTTTTTTTAACACTCAGGGTTATTGCCATCATCAAATGGGGCTTTACAACCATATTTACTCCCTTGAAAAAATTCAAAATAAGTTTCTCCGGATTTGTGCTTATATATTACACTTACAGAACATGTCTTTGGTGAAACTAGGGTCAAGAGAGACATGTCTAGTGTTTCCTATAAAACACTTTCACACAAACTATGGCAATTTCTCTGTTACTAACAGAATTCAGATAATGAGAAATGACTAACCAATCTTATAATCTGGTGGATAAAATTATGTATAATTTAAGCACTCTCTGACTGATATGCTAGGATTGACGATGAGTGATATTTAACTCTGCCTGTGACAAGTGTGGGGTGAACTGAGTAGCTCTACACTTGACGCAGCCTGTCCCAAGCTCGGATAAAAGAGGAGGGGAGAGGAGTAACAGCTCTACAAAAAAACCGGGGTTTAGCTGGCCAGGCTGATAGCACCCTATGAGGCCCCTTATCTAGGGTTACAAATAAACCGAATGATTGCCGGCATAAGCAATTATCCACTTATTGACCAACGTCTTCGGGCGGACGAGTAAGTGAGCGGCAGGAGTCTCTTGTCCTGGGTTTAGAAATTGACCCATAACGCAAAGGAGTTACAAATAAGTATATATATATATATATATATATATATATATATATATATATATATATATATCTATATATATATATATATATATATATATATATATATATATATATATCAAGGTTCTCTTGAAAAGTGGACCATAGAGCTTCAAGTGAAAACGCGCCATTGGGTTCTATTTTACGTAAGGCTTCACCTCATTCCAAGAATTTCCTTGGCCTCTTATCTTGTCCATGATGGATCTTCCAAGTTTGTACTCGGCGATCTCTTTTTCTTTTCCCTTGGAGATTCACTCTAGGGCAGTCTTTGCGATACTGGAACTATTTTTTCGGAGTGTGTAACTGATCCAACCCCACTTTCTGGACTTAATTTCATTTTGTACCCTCTTTTGTTTACACAGGTGTAGCAGATCTTCGTTTCTGATAGTGTTAGGCTAGAATATAGGAACAATTCTTCGTAGACATTTGTTAACAAAGACCTGCAGTTTGTCTGTGAGGGTGTTTGTCACTTTCCAGGTTTCATATCCGTAGAGTAGAACATACATGACATTTGATCGGAATATTCGGATCTTTGTCCTTGTAATATACTCGCCAGATCTCCAAACAGGGTTAAGCGTGCTGAAAGCTTGTTGGGCTTTTCGAATTCTCATACGAATATCGTCTTCTGTACCTCCGTTTTCTGTTATGACACTTCCAAGATACGTAAAGTTTTCCACATTTTCAATCTGCATATTGTCAATAGTAAATAGCGTGTTGTTCCTTGCATTTATTCTCATGGACTTGGTTTTACTAATATTGATTTTTAAACCTATTTTATTGGCTTCAGTGGAAAGTGTTTTCAATTGGTAAGCCAGATCTTGGAACCTTTGACCTAATAGGCAGATATCGTCAGCGTATTCTAGATCGCTTAGGCATGTGGTTACCGTCCATTGTATCCCTCTTGTGTCGGAGTCTAGTTTGGAGAGAACATAGTCTATAGCTATGTTAAAAAGAAACGGAGAAAGCACGCATCCCTGTCTAATACAAAAAGTACGTCGAATTCGTCACTGTTGATCCCATTGTGTGTCACGCTGCATTTCGCATCAGTATATAGTGACTTTATAATATAAATTTTATTTGCAGGATGTTTCTTAGCTCTAAAATGTTCCATACAGCAGCGTGAGACAAGCTATCAAAGGCACGTTCACGGTACAAATAGGTAACCAACGGCATAAGGATGTGGAAAGCCACGGGATGACTACCACATTAAATATACTTAGGGATATCCCTAGAAAAATCATCATGGCAATGATCGCAATGGTAACAAAATCATTAGACATAACTGATCACGGAAATCTGAAGCCGA